>JBAHVQ010000485.1:255723-292628 GCA_036872915.1 Nanipora kamurai | reverse complement strand
CTTCCTTCCTTCCTTCCTTCCTTCCTTCCTTCCTTCCTTCCTTCCTTCCTTCCTTCCTTCCTTCCTTCCTTCCTTCACCCAAGCCAAAGTAAACTAGTAAAGACAATGTTCAACTATTCACAGAAAACACAAAGTCAACATACTTAGGGTCTTTATCTTTCAAATAGCGTCGGCCAGTCAGAGGTGTCTGGGGTGCAAGGCTTTTAGTCTACAAAAACAATTTTAAAAGAGTTCATATTGACAGTTTGTTCATGATGTCATGGCAATCATCTTGGTTAAACTTCAACTAAAGAATCTCTTTGCACTTAAAAATTTTGTGCCAGGATCTTATGTTTCTATAAAGATTAGTACAAGTTTTAATGATACAACAGCAATAGCAGTAAAAGTAAATCACATTGATATGCCATATGGGTTTACAGGTACCTTTTTAAAATGTTCCTCAAGATTCTTTCTAATGCCATGTCTAGAACTGAAAAGTACCAGAATGGGTTCATTAATGAGAATTTCCCAACACACTCTTAATGATTATTATTGTACATGAAAGTATTCAAAACTAAATTTGTAAGCAACCTTTCTCTGGCATCAGCTCCTGATTGGTAGGTACTGAAGCTCTTGCGAGGTGTTCCAATTTCAGCTTCAGCATTTTCTCCTATGAATATCCTTTCATCAAAATCACCAGTTGAGAGAACATAGTTTTCATACTCATTAGAGACTGATTTGCTAAAGAAAAAAATATTGAGTTACTGCATATGATAAGAAAAGTTGGGGTCAAGACTTTAGAGCAATAAAATTGCATATAAATAAGAAGAACTTCCTCACCAATTTGTGTCAAAGTTACCAAGATCCAATAAGCCAGTGAGGGTTTCTTCTTTGCCTTTCAAGACCTGTATGTAGAAAGTTACTTTGTCCTGTAAGAACAGTAGTGGTTTGATAACTTGCTGATATAACTAAGCTGGATAGCCAGAGTTCACAGAAGACTATATCAATATCTGGCTGTGGCACATCTCCAGATGATGGTAATTATTTTCCTGTGCAATCTTGAGGTAATTAATTTTTATCAACTACAATTGTCTTTTTTATCTGATATAATATCCATCAGACAAAGTTGACACTGAGCTATTGCACTTACCTTTTTCTTAAATAATTTCTCAATGTATGGTTTCCAGTGATGTTCTCTTATTTGTTTTGCTTCAAGTACCAAACCTTTGACAAAGTAAGGAATCAAGGGTCAAGTACTGTATGACAAATTTTCAATTTCAGTTTTAATAATATTTCAATAGCACAACCTTGTTAGCAAATGAGCTGTCATCTGCAAGGGCATTGGGCACAAAATACAAAACAAATGTTTATCATAGTATAGCAAACATGTTTACATTGCTATATTATAGTCAACATTTATATTTTGAAAAATATTTCAGTTGTTAAGAATTCTGGGGCTTCATATCATTTTCTATCAAATGATCAGGAAATGCCAGCATTGATGTAACATTATGTATACTCAATATTTGCATAGTCCATTAAAGACCACACCTGCTTAAAATAAAAGGGTTTCGTTGGCAAATGACTATCAGTCTGAAAAAACTGCTGTGTAAACTCACCATCATGCTCAGTACACAAATATTCCACAATACAAGGAACTGCAGGCAAAGCTTTGGAGTCCTTTTTGTTGAAATCTGATATTTTTGCTTCAAGAAAATTTAGTATATTAGATAAGATTTCTTGTTCCTAATAGTTATGTATAAATTAAATATACTGTAACAAAAAAAATGACACTGGTAAACTGTGAGTATGTTAATTACCTTCAAATTGTGGATTTATCATGTCTTTTGAATGTCTGGTTGTCAAAGCATTTGAATAAAATAAATCCAGGCAGCATAAAAGAAGATGATAAGAGTTCACAAGATCATCACTGATAGCTGGGAAATTTCCTAATGGAAAGTAACATTTTATATTAAAAATGCTAATTACTTATTGCTTTTATGGCAATGCAAATGTTCAAACTCATTTGCCACAACAATCTCAAAACTGCAAACAATTTAAAGAATGAGACACATGAGAAACTGGTTTGAATAATTGACAATTTACAATGGTAACCAGGAGGGATACTGATTTTATAGAGTACAGTACGAGTAAAACAGTTGCTCTATTCAGTTATAAATAACAGGCATTTCCACAGATAACTTCAAACACTTGACAAGCATTTTGCTTTTATGATATTGCTGTAGCTATAACACCATAAAAAAAGAAAGCTAATAAATAAATATTCTGGTCAGAGAATGTTTCTGTTTCTTAATAATATCATGCTTTTACCTGACCATGCTTCCTTTATAGTTTTACATAAATATTTTGTTAGGTAACAAGTTATGTCTTAATTAAGTTACATGACTTGAGGGCAAATATGCTAGTTAATGAGCTTTTGTCAAGAGTTTTAGAATTTAAAAGCCAATCAGAGGTGACGTTTGGAAGGCATGTTCAGGCACAAAACAGTGGTACTAAGTCATTATTAATTCACCCATAAAGATTACAGTCTCAGATGGAGGAGCACTTTCATAAAATTGTAAAAGACAAACTCTAATTAAAAAAACCATTTTGCACAACTCTATTTGACAGCACAGTCAGTTAATTATTATCTGGATTGCATACTATTCATGAATTTGGTAGCATTTCAACAAATCTGATGGAATTAAGAAGGCTTGTTTGCTAGTTTGTTCATCGTGAACCAACTTGCCCAGTTTCCATGATTTACAAATGGGGTAAAACATTTTGGTATGAATTGCTCAAATTTTACCCACAGTCCCTGTCTAATATAATACAACCACTATGTACAAGGAACACCAAAACATAAATTAGTCAAAAAACTGAAAGAAGAAAACTGATGTTGTGGCAGGCAAGGTATTACAAAATAACTAAACGAGTTTGCGACGTTTTTTGTCTAGTCTGGGTTAGGGTGTGAAAAGAACAGGAACAAACTAGACATTCCTGTCTTCAATTAAAGGGCGCTGTGCAGGGAATCGCCCTTGCTAAAAAAATCAATAGTGGAAACCCAGATCCAGTGAAGCTCTTCAAGTGACAATACGATGCACTTCGAATACTTCTGCAGCAGTTGTTAGAATGCTAAAAACTGCTGAGTGCTTTCCACGGCGTCGATGAAGTGAAAAAGATTTCGAATGATAATATACGAAGTCGAAGGCGCAAAGATGCACCACGTGCTGCGTATTCAAATATACGGACTTTGCACGTATTTTGTTTCGATCTATTATATTTATAGGACAGAAAACAAATTTTACCTTTAACATGGACATAAAGAGTCCAGCAGAAATTGAAAATTTCGTCAACAGTACACGGCGCTTTCCTGTAAGAGAAAGAAGTGCTGGTAAATGAGACGGTATTTGATTATACCTTATCTTGCAATAATTCGAAGGAATTGCTTAGTTAGTGAAGAACAATACAGAACAAATTCTATGTCGATACCTAGCTCACGAATTCTAAACAGCTCAATGTTTTCAATTATAAGAATGTAAGAGGACTTACCGTGGTTTGCGAGATCTGTGGGATTTGGTCAGCTCCATTGCAGCAGCTGTCTTGAAAATTTTATAGAAGATAGTCTCGTATTTCTTAAATATCACAGTTGCCACCGAGAAGTTCCGTTCCAACAGGTCAATCTTCTTTCTGAAGTCGTCTTCTGAGTTTGTCATGTCCAGCCACTTCTTCATCTTTTGAAAGAAATGTATCAAGCTACACAAAACAAAGAATATTTCCTGCACTCACAGAACACATCACGAATTATCATTGACATGCCACCTCCGCTACTTTCTCATCCGGCGAGTAGAACACGGAAATAATAAGTTGTTTAAGAAACTTACCTTAAATTAGAGGCCCTGAGTAACCCGGTCAGCGATACACAGTTTCCCCTCACGGTATTTTTCTCGTCGACCGTAGGCAAGATACTTTTCCTTCCAGACAAATACAATCCACAAGCTAGCCAATGCAAAGCGTCGCCCTACCAGAAATGTGAACAAATAGACGTCAATTCCCCAGATACCTTTCCTGCACTTATACCCTATTCCCTGGGGCTTTCTTGAACTAAAACTAGACTCAAACATTCAGAATTCGAAACAGTTGTAAATCACCAGCTGATCGAATGACATCAAACCAATTTTGCCGCGAATTTATGTCGATGTAAGTTCCCGTACCTCAAGTGAATAATTTCGATTAATTCTCTCAAAGGTTTCCCAGGCACAGTCGGCAGTGGTCTCGTCCATGTTCAGTTCGCGACAAACTTCCTCGAATCTTTTTTTTGTCTGAAACTCACTGCTCTCAGTTGACTTCGCCATCTTGCTTGGCTTGGATAATTTATAGCAATCAACAAGGGAACAAGGGAAGGTGCGTGCACGAATCAGAACGCGGGAATGTAAGAAATGGCGGGAAAAAATGACGCGAACCCGATGAGGCGAGAGATTCCCACCAATAAAAGAAAAGGAAATTGACACGATTTGACAGGGTCACGAAAAAGAAACAGGCAGCTGTTTGCAGAGAATTGAATGGCTTACTTGTGATATTGGCATGAATTGTTCTTTTTTGATAGCTTTGAATTCGAGCTATCTATAACGCTTTCATTACTTACCCTACCGGAGTGCAACAGAACCTCAGAAAGAGTTTTTGCGTCTAAAATTTGTCATGCCAGGCGAATATGGACCTGTCGACCTGAAACACTAACAGGTAGTTATGCCATCACAACCCATGAAAATTTTTTGTTTCTTTCTAAACCAGACTTGTGGGCCCTGGCTTTTATTAAAATAGAAATCGTCCTATTTTTAGCAAGACTTGCTTTCAACTTGAATGGTTTCGATTACAAGACACCAGTGCAAGACACGCGTGTATTACACCAAACCCAATCAAATTTATGTGAATTTCGAAAGGATTACTTCATCAATAACCTGTCTAAACATGTCAATAACATATATTGTTGTTTTAATTGATCGCTCCTTGCCTAGTTTTCAGTTCCCTGACGTTTGGTAAGTTTGATTTTTACCGATACGAAATAGCGTCACTATTGTTTCTATTACAAAACGGAGTAAGATTTATGCGATCATTTGTTTTATGAAACAATATGAACGAAAGCAACGTACTATAACTACACCTGGCAAGTTACCAGGGGAATAACTTCTTGTAGCCGGTAATACACATTGGTTATTGGATTTGACGTCCGATCTCAGGGAAAGGAATTTAGCATTTTCTTTTCATAATGATTTCTCTTACTCTCTCGCTCCCCGGCATATTTTCCGGGAATGTGGCCGCGGTTTTCGAGAAATTGCTATTATATGGAACGTTAGGCGACAAGACTGCATCAGAATTCGCAGAATTTTTTATTTTCGACGTAAACAGGAACAAGTCATGTCATGATGCAAAATGATGGAACGTATCACTCAAATCCTTCTTTAAGACAGACGTTCTAATTTTAGAAAGACTTAATTTCGAATTAAAATACCTTCAGTTTTAACCTTTCCAAGTTTCATCAATTTCGTAATCTTTAAAACTATAAATAAAATATCTGGCTATTTTTGGTATCTTCTCGATACACAAACGTCAAATATCTACCCTTTATGACTTATGTCGTAGTATATTTGCTTTTAGTCAATATATGAAAAGGTTCAACACACTTTTCAAACACTCACGGAGGTGTTATTTCGATCTTCCGCCACACCTTGGATGTCCCAACAGAAGCTAATGACTCAAAGAGGGACTCGGTGAGGCATCACCAATCAAGAAACACACTCTTTAAATTATACCATATTACGAGCAATCCTCTTGTTTATTCATGAAGGTTCCAGGCCTTATATCCATGTATTTCTTTTTTTTTTCAGTATGCCCTGCCAAAATTGGTATGACATGGTTGATATTATCAGTTATTCTGGCTGAATACTTCATAATTGATGCAGTTTCCCATAAACGAGAACAATTATTATTCCACGGATTTTGAACAGCTAGCTTTTTGCAGGAGGTAAAAATGTCTCTCCATCTTGAATACAGAGTCCTTAGTTGTGATTAAACAAAAAAGTAAATTACAGTAATATGGAAAAACAAATCTCCCAAAATGTCTTGCAACAGAAATATTACATGCGATAAAAAAGACCTGACTTTCATGTTTAGTTGATCACAATTTTTATTATAAGATTTAATTTAAAAAAATAGAAATGGTTTAATTTGTTGTACAAGTACAAACATTCGAAAAAGGACCAGTATTTCCATTGAGTACTGCTCTAATCCAAATACTATAAAAGTTCTTCTCCTTTATGCTTTCTGTAAATGTATGTTGTGTAACATTATATAAAATGTATGCCATGTACTCCTTATCACTCTGGCTCTGTAGCCAAACTTCAACCTCAATTTCTTGTGGATTAAAGAATTGCAAGTTCCATGGAAGCTGCCATGATACAAAGACTGCTGGTCCACTGCCTGTTTGCAAACCGTTGCAAACCATACCCAATATTTTCCCAGGATAAGCCTTGATATTTCTATAACTACTTTCAGAAAATGTTTTCCCTCCATTTATAGCCCTTTGCATCACCTGAATAAAAGAGTTAATATCAACTCGGGTATCCTGATATATTCGAAACAACCAATAAGGGTCATCACAGCATAAATGTTTGGGTATTTCATCAGTGGTTAGAATATCATTCTGTTCCTTTAAATTCAGGTGGGTTATTCCACCTTCTTCCTGAGTTCTGTTTGGATGCACAGCTGTGTTCCCCTTGATTTTGTTTTGCCAAGAAGAGTAAGAGATGTGCATGCCAGAGATTTGGGTTAAAGTTTTGTAAGGAGTGTAGTTATCTGGATTTATGGCATATGGAAACAACTCTACTAGAAAGCTGCCTGGCAAAAGGAAAACAGCCAGAGACAGGATGGAACCATGCATTCCAATTATTCCTGCTGAATTTCGAATACTTGTAATAATCTCATGTAGAGAATTCACCTCCAGACTCAGTCTAATTACTTTCAAATTTAAAGTTGTTGCAATGGCAAAAGAAAGCTCTAACTCATTTAGTATCAAACGATTAGTCTCTCGTGAGAACAGGATGACATAATCAGACTTTTCAGGCTCTGTTTTGTCAGTAATTCCAAGTTTACGGGTAACATATTGGGCAAACTGATGAATTACTTCACCATTTGCTGTATGATTCTCCTTCTGGCCTTGTGGTACTCTAAAACCATAATCATACCAAGTTGTTGCTTTTGAAATCCCAACCAGAGATTCTTGAAAACACAATAAAGACGTGTTTCTCATTGAAACCGTCTTCAACATTGGCTTTCTATGTGAGAATATTTCATAAAGTTCAAAATAGGGACCTTCACCTCGACCCTCCATGAACATAAGCTGTACCTCCATGTTGAATATCTCCTTGCTGTCACCAAAATTTGGGAAATATTGCCTTAATGTGTGAAATAGCGGTAATATATCGTCATGGATCACGTGCATAAGGTTATCTGGATTAAACCTGTGAAAAAGAAGGCTGGGATGGTCTATCACATTGACGTTGGAAAAGTGCTTGAGTGCGTTAATGGGTGCATCTTGGTAGTTAAAATATTGCAGGTTGTGATCATCCACGGAAGACAAATCCAACAGACCTGGGGAACAGCGATCGTTAGGAACTCCCTCTACAATGGTTGACGGTCCGTGGAAAAATAAATACTCCCCTAGAGTGGACGAATAGCATAAATTCCTAAATTTACAAATGCGTTCGCTTCTGTGGTGTCCGTAGCACCAAATACTAGAACCTTGTGATAGAGCCTCAAAATTTTCCTTATGTTTTTGGTCACGAAAAGTCTTTACCGGATACGTACTGCGGTCCTTTTCTCCTTCCCATTCTGATGGCTGAGTTAGGTCTTCAGTCAGTTTATAAAGTACGAAAGTAAAACAACAGTGAGAAAGAACACAATACCAAGCCATCCAGCTCATCGCGATTGCTGGACAACAATCCGCATGCCACAAGATATAGGCAACTCAAAAGTGAGTTAGCTAAGCAAAGAATGGCATCCAAAGTTTTCGTTCATTGAACACAAATTTGTAATTAAATTTTGAGGGATAAACCTTCACATTCCAAGTAATCAAAATACCCCTTCTCGGTCTGTTTACTTATATCCTGTGATCAGATTCGTCCCTGCGATCGCACTTCCAAGAATTTGAGCCTTACACAAATGGCTTACTGACCAGGGTAGGGTACTTTCTTGGGGATAATTTCATGAATATGTTGTTGTCCTAGCGTTTTTTTTTTGAGGAGAAAAATAGAGAAAACGTTGTGAGAACTCCAAACTAGAATTAACACTGTTTTTTTTAATTGGTTAAATGGTTTCTATGAACGCTGGGCTTGTTTAGTTGGGTAAAATGGTTTCTGTGCAAGTAGTCATCCAGCTATCTAAATCGATTTCTGTAAGTGTTGTCCCTTCCCTCCCTTAAGAGGAGTACCTGCGAGAAATTCATAATGCCTTAAGCGGGGTACCCCCATTTCAGAGGAAGAGTTACCCGTTTTTACCCAGAAATGAAGTCGTTAAACAACATCTTGACCGTCAAAGCAAGTGGAAAAATATCTTCCTAAAGGTATGCTTTTGTCGTGCAGTTCAACTAACTGGGAATTTCCCCTTAATTCTCGTGAATAAGTCCATTACCTTCTTGCACGTCTGTTTGAACTTTGAACAAAACCCAAGCCTATGGTGTCAAGTCGTCTAAAAGTGAATATATCGTTGTTAAGATTTTAATATATATATTAGAGTTTATCTTAAAGTAGAGGATCACTTATTCTTGTAGTTTAATCAAGAGCCATACACGACCAGTTGGACCTTTTGTGTCGCCCGGAAGTGTGACAAGATAAGCCCTGCGACAGGAATGTTCTGAAAATAATTTAAAACGGCCTTGCCAGAATTGCAGGAAAGATATCTCCACTATACTTAAAAATCTTATTCCTATGTCACATGTAGACGTATAACTCGCTTTTGCTGAATCAACGAAAGTCATACAAATCTCAGAGACGCTAATGTCTTCCTCAATGGTCCAAAGGTTTCTGTAAATTTGACGAACATGGTAAAAGGGTGACAAGAGTCAAGCTTTAAGGTTAAAAGATTTTTTGGATTGATCTACAGCCAACTTATGGCTGACAGGAAACCAACCTTGAGCAATGATAAAAAAAATTGAAGGGAAAACCCTGTATTCCAACCAACTTGAAGCCTGAAGTATTTGGATTAATTTCACATAGTGTTTGCAATAACTTGTCAAGCAAATTATTGTATCTCAGTGCAGATGTTTCATTGTAAACAAGTTAAGGAGAGTTTTTCAAGAAATGACTTGTACCAATGTATACACTTGTACCAGTGTATGCCTTATTTTAGTTCCATAATTGTCGATATGTTTTTGACCAGTTAAATGGAACTGTCACAGCAGAAAACCTTTTCATCAGAAGTCCATCAACCATAGTTCTAATGTCGTTTAGAATTATGCATGCTGAGAAATCATTCTCAAAATCTTCACTAATCCAGGATTTAGTTGGTTTTAAACAAGCAGGCTCAGTATTTTAGGTAGATAAACATTTGTGGCAAATTGGCCTTCTTGTTGTATAATCCTCTTCAAAAACTCATCAATGTTAAGTGGGTGTATTCTAGAGTTGGTTGCATGTATTTGATAATACGTAGAGATTGTGTACCTTATAAACCTTATGGAGGCAAACAAATATACTAAAAAACATGAAATTTAAGATAAACCGATCAACTGGCATTAGCCAGAGTAAAATGATAAAAGGGGCTGTTCTGAGGTAGTTTGGTGAATAACAAGTTAAATTCTCATCTTGCAGTAATTATCATTAAGCTTTGACATATTGGCAGCTTTTCTTTAATGCTTTTCAATCAATTGTAATTTTTAAAAAGTGCAATTAGATCAAGTAATCATGGTAGAAAGGCAATCACCAAGCAATACCCCTTTAATTACATTTCAACCAAAAATTGCTGTGACATTCATTTTTGAACCACATTTTTTCAACTCTAACATGCATTGTATAAGATCAAGTCTAAAAATTCTGGTAATTGATTGATTGATAAAACACTGCTAGTACTGTTATAAACTCTTCATGATTAATCCAAAGCAAGTCAGTAATTTTGGGTACGTACTCCAGGTGACTTGTGACTGATGTGATGGAGCTTGATGGCACTTTTGTAAGTGAAATTCATCAGATGCAATAGTAAAAAGCCTTCAACATGGTAGCAAATTCTCAAATCTTTAAATCCTAAGGGATTGACTACAAGGAACTTATTGCAGAAGGGTTGGAAATTATAAACTTCACTGATTGCACATCGATGTTGAGAGGATGTAGATTACTACATGGTGCTGATTCTCCTCTTTTATTACAGACTAGTTTATGATTAAAAAACAGTAAGCATAAGACTGAAGTAATTCACTGACTGAGTGAACAGGGGTATTTTATCATTATGATCAAAATACACTATTGTGAACAACTGCTAGAAAATACTGTAGAGACCACTTAAACTATGGCAACATTTTCTTGAGTGCAAGTTTACATTGGATGATCTTATTAATAATTTCAACAGATGGCCGAACATAGATCAAGACCAATGCTCAAACAAAGACCTGGAAAAGCAAATGTTCCTGGACCATATACTGGCATTGTTCCTTTTGGCAGAACCCCTCAACCATCACACATTTCTACAGCTACAATGTATGATACCAGAGAGGTAGAAGCAAACATTTCAAGGGGAACCCATGGAGGTATTACAACTGTTATGCTTAATTCTTTCAAAGTTTGCTTAGTGAAGTATGTATATTGTCAGTACTATTTTTAATTTCACCTTGTGAATTATTTTTATCAGCCAAGCTTTGGTCCCATATGTTCAAACATATTTTAGTCATTTGACTATGTCTGGATCATCCAGCACTGCAGACTACTGGGATAGTCAAATGACAAAAATATGTTTGAACACATCTACTAGAACATTGTGGTATATCACACATCCCATCCTAGTGATTGTGATGTTGGTGTAATATATCATACATAAGAGGGAGTGTTTGTTTAAAACTGGGGTGATAGCTGAGGTTTTTTTACAAACTTCTTGATGTTTGGGTATTTGATGAAACACAACTTTCAAGTGTATGATATTGCATCTCAAAAGAATCAGTATTTGAGGAGAAAACTGAGGTGAAAGTTGGCTTAATTTATGTAATTTCTTCCTCAGATATCCAAACATCATCTTGGTAGTGATTTCCTTTGTGTTTTGCTCATGAATTATAAATGAATTTGAGATATATTCATATGTGTTTGTAAGAAGAAAACATTTAACTTGTGCATAAAGGGGGACCAGAACTAGAGACCTGGTGTCTAGAGCAAAACTTTCATTTCCACCAATCCAGCCTTATCTACTCTTTCAAAACCCAATTTTTAAAAAAAAACCAGTTAGGATCAATCTTAATATTGCAATTGTGAATTTTAATAAAGAATCATTCCCAGATGCAACTGGACTGCCCAGTTGTGTAAAACTAAGGAAAACAATGGTAACAGCTGATCAAAAGCAGAGAGATTCACAGTTACCAAGACTTCTCTTTGATTTGGATGATGCTTGCCAGCGGGGAGCTAGTGATGATGAGAAAGTTAAACTAGCACATTTCATTCTTCATGCTGCATCATCACCACTAAGGAAATACAGGCTTCTACCCTTTTTTGAACTGCTGGACCATAATAAGGTAATACTTGTACTTGTTTATTTAGTCTTGTGTACTGGTAATACCATATTACAAAATTTGCATTTTTCTCATATTTGATGGGGGAAAAATAAAATTTACTTGGACCGTTGTTTCCTTGAATGATTGAAAAACAATAATCTGTGCTGAATTGGTTTACTAATATTCTTCTGTGTTTTTATCTAAATGTGTGGAAAAAAAAAGAGATACCTATTATGTATTTGCTCATATTCTAATGTTAACCGTTTCCCCTACCAAAGATGTACTCTTGACTATTATTTTATGCTAATGTCAGATTAATTTACTTACTGAGTTCATTTTTTAATGTTGTATTTGAATTCTATGTAATTCAAAGCCTGAATGTTTTCAAAATCAATTTCAGACAGATTACATGCAACATGCATTTAATGTGATTCAATTCTTTTTATTCCTTTCTTTCTTTCTTTCTTTCTATCTTTTTATCTTTCTTCCTTACTTTCTTCCTTTCTATCTTTCTTTCTTCCCTCCTTCCTTCCTTTTTCCTTTTACTTCCTTCCTTCCTTTCCTTTTTTCTTTCATTCTTTCCTTTTTCCTTTCTTTTTTTCGTTTTTCTCTATCTTCCTTTCGTTTTCTAAATTCCAACCAATTGTTATACAGTAATTGTATATAACCCACTGTCCAGCAACTAGATACATCGTTGAGAGTGAATATTTCCATCACTTGACCTGACATGAATCATGTAATCCTACCATGACATGACCCTCTTCGCGTGGTGACATTTCCATGATACTGGCCGATGTTGTCATCATTTGATGACTCCTCTAGTTTCTATATTTCATATTTTCATCCAGTGAAATCACGCATGCCAGAATGAGACCATAGGTACATCACGACTGAGCGTGATTATTTTCTGCCAGCGCTAATGATACACAAGTACATGTCGCGGAAAGGGTGAGGAAACTGCTATAACTAAGAATAGAAAACACTTTTTGAATGAAGAGCGTTCGTAAGAACGAAAAGTCGCTGTTCACTCCGACGACGAAAGACCTTCGCTCGTAACGTATTTGGTATCTGAAGTTTGAGCAGTTCCTAAATCCTTTTGGCTTTTCACACGTCGTTCAGCGCTGCCTACCCAGTATTCCACTTTTACACAATCCCGAAAAAGTCTGACCACAGTCATTGCTTTTAGGCTGAAACAAATGTTGAAAAGCTACCAGGGGCGTTGGTTATTCTTGAAAAATACGCAACAAATTTACTTAAAGAGGAGAAGCATCCACATTGGAAGGTTGTGAAATTCAACTTGAGTATCATTCAAAATCAGGTGTTCCCGGTGAACGGAGCAATCAAAGTCCTTCATCAAATGGGATATACTCGTGTTACTGAAAATGCGTTCACGTTTCCCGAAGACATCGACCAACCAAACATTCAAAGTGTTGTTGTATTGGCGGCTGATTTGGTGATTGCTCGTTGCGAGGTGGATGCACTGTTGAATAACAGACATCCGTTTTTGATTTTTATCTCATCCTCTGAATTTTTAAATGCCACGTCGGCAGAAAGTGATCAAAATATCTCCACGGAAAAAGCCGACGGACTCGCTAGGGATGTGGTATTTTCTGGAAGTGTAGAAGGAGGTTTCTGTGGGGTTTGTAGCGAACAGAATCTGGCAAAGTCTTGTAAGGAGTGCGATATGCAGTTCTGTCTGGAGTGTGACGAGCGATGGCATTCTCATGTACAAAGACGCTCTCACTTCCGATTCAACTTGTCCAATCCTGCGCTTCAAGAAAAATCTGAAAAAGAGAAATCGAACAGGTGCGATACTAAAGTCATGTCACGCTTCGAAGTACAATAACGATTTCAAAATGTAACCTTGCCTACCGTTGTCGCCAGAAAATTAAAAGCATTTTTCACCTGCACTTTCCGGCTTTCCCTTCTATTTTTAAATTGGTTCTCCGATGAAAAATTCGTTTCCCATTTTTTAAAATGATCTTTAATTTTATCACAATAAGCCATCATAAGAAGTTTTTATCTCGACATTGATCGAAGTAAAATGGTGAACACCCCGCCATTGAAGTGGCAAAACTTACAGGCAGGTGCTAACATCGTAGCCTCCTCGGCAAAAACAAATCGGATATTCCGTCCAAAGTTTTCATTTAAGAGCCTAAGGCGTATAATCGTTCTTTCGCTCCCCTTAATTTTTACCGGAGGGAATAATTTATAGCGCACTTTAGCAGGTTAACTGAAAAGCTTTAAAACGAATGTTTCAAATCGATCGGTGTTTTAATCAATGCGAATCAATGTGACCATTTTCTTCTTTAACGTTGTCGGTCCGGACGAGATCTTGCTCAAATCGGAGACTGTCGATTCATCTTCGTGAACGCGAACATTTAGAAATCCTGAAAAACTCCTCAAATCGGTCACTCTCGACCACTCTCGTAAGGAAAACCAGAGGAGCGATTTGGAGGACGTGTTTGTCTGCGCGTGATCTTTCGCCACCACGCGCGACCCCTGCTTGCAGCACTGATGTTTCGTGACGCGAGAGAATTGCGCATGGTACGCATATAGAATGCACGCGACAAGAGATTGTTTTCACGAAGAAAAAGAGCATTCGGCATGCTGGGGTTGTATAATGTGTAAAACTAATGCACGCTCGATATACCATGGGAAGCCTCGCAATGTTGAACATTCTAAGTTCCTTCATTTGCAATAATAAAGGCATTTGTGGTTTTAAAAGGCCGTCGTAACACGATAGCAGCCAATGAGCTGCAGTCATTTGACGTACAGCAAACACGTGTCTTTTTTTTCTGTTTTCCAGACCTCGGCCGGTTCCTCTGCCAAGGCAACGAAAAACTAAAAAAGCAGACAATAACGATGGAAAAGTAATCTATAATACACTAGAGCTTCAGAATACCTTGGCTCCAGCATCACCAGGGACGAACGGTAACCAAGCACGTGTCATTTCTACCGCTGCAATGTATCAACCTGCGGCTTCTCTTCATTCAGCCGTATCCAGTAAGTGGTAAATACTGTGGCGGCAGCCTCTTGAATATTGCCGTGCTTAACTTAAAATGAAAATTGTTGTAGTTTAAAGAAAGTCCCGACGCAGCCGTATGAAGAATCGGGCATAGTTTGATGTTACTCAGCTTTAAAGATATTTTTCTAGTACGTGGCTTGAAAAGGTACTGTTGATGACGAAACATTTAGACACTTCGATCTCGTGTGTTCATCACAGGTGTACCCGCCATAAGGAAGAGATCCCTGTTTTTATACCATCCCAAAACTGCTGATGAGGTCATGCAAATAGTTGTTGATCGTAATAGTTAAGCATACATATTTGTGGAAGTTGATCGTCCAGGTTAGTGTAGTCTTTAGAAAGACTGTTGGTGGAAATGACTAACGTTTCGACGGCCTTAGTGGCGGTCATCTTCAGAGTCAAATGAGGAGTAAATGTCAGATTCGCTTGACATTTACTCTTCACACACATTATTTGACGCACGAACCAGATAATACAGGTGAACCTGACATTTACTCTTCTCTTGACTCTGAAGGTGACCACCGCTAAAGCCATCGAAACGTTAGTCACTTCCACCAACTGTCTTTCTAAAGACTACACTAACCTGTCCCAGGTTCAAACCATTTACTTTAATAGCTAATCATAGTTGTGAATGAAGTAGATGGTTTGAACCTAGGAGGATTGTTACATATAACATGGTTGTTAATATTATCAGTTGTTATGCAAATGGGAGAGAAAAGAGAAAGTTCAGAGGAAACGTCATCGGCGGTTCTGTGCTCTAGTTCTGTGAGGGTATAAAAATGAGATATCATCCTCTTCTCAATCACCTCCGATGAACAGTTGGAGTGTTTAAATGTTAGGGCATGATCTCAAACTTTTTAAGCTACGCTCGAAACTTTTTAAGCTACGCTCGAAACTTTTTAAGCTACGCTCGAAACTTTTTAAGCTACGCTCGAAACTTTTTAAACTTTAGTAGCTTCAAACTTTGATAAAGCCCTAATATTTCGTGTATTTCCTACCATTTCCTCTCTAGACATTTCTCCCAGCAACCGAGGAATAAGGCATCCTCCTTCGAGAACATCACCTGGGCCATCTCAGGGAATTAGTTCGCCTATTAACATGAATCAGTCATTACAGAGTAAGTTTGCCTTCGGTGCATCTTGGTCCTCAGCAGGTGACACAACTTTGCCAAACACGCAGATCAACGCACAGGCTGAACTGATGATGCCGCAAAGAAACCAAACACGCCTGAACGCTTATTCTGGTGAGAAGAACAGACAAGATGACGTTTCGTTGCCACTGAATACCTCTCCTCTACCTCCGACATTCTTAAATGAACCTGTTTCTGCTTGTCCAGAATGTCATATTTTAGCCACTTCCACCCAACGTTTCTGCCCAGGTTGTAAGTTTCCACTTGGGAAAAGCTCTCTTAAGATCCCTGATACGACCGTTACTTCTTCTGGCCTTACCCCAGTTGCGACGTATCCATATGAAAGGATGAACCCACTGAAAGTACCTCTTTCAACGTCTGGAGGGACCTTGCCAAACTTTACATCACCTCAAACACAACAATCTTTGGCGAAAGAGAGACAGCCTGAGCTTTCACAAGGAACAAGTGGTGGTGCTTCCTTTTTGCCATCAACGAACGTTCAGACACCAGAGCCACTGTACGAGGAAGTACTTCCCTTGCAAAAGCAATCAAATCAATCTGAAAATGAGTGGAGTTGTGAACATTGCACGTTTTTGAATCCCATGACAACCCAAATTTGCTTGTGCTGCTGTAAAACACCATCTGACATGAACAACCATCCCAGACTCACTGGACAGGTATGGATGATCGCACGACACGGTCCTTGTATGAACATTGATTGATAAGTTTGTTGTAGGGGGGGTTGGTTTTGTATTTGTGTTTCAGAGGCGCATATAACAACGAGAAAATGATCGAAGTTATTCCATATGAACAGTAAAAAACGTTTCCGTGTACTTTTGCCTAAAAAAAAATATAAATTCATTCATGAATATTAAACGCAAATTTTTGTGCATGCGAAAACTTAGTATATTTCAGATGACATGCGGATGTTCGACCTGCGCCATAGATCACCATGTGGGTCTTGGCAGCTCTATGGTTAGAGTGTTTCATCGGTCATCAGAAGGTTGCGAGTTCGATTTCAGTCTGGGGCTCAGAAATAGTTTTTCTGAGAATGCGAGCTTGACGAACGTTTGCATGAAGTCTATAAATTCATTCATTTTGCGAAATTTCATCTCTGTCGTGTCTTTTGTTTTCCAGCTATCACAACTTGATTCATCAAGTTCAACGAGACAGACACCTGCACGTAACCAGGGAATACTCGCGACAGGAGTGGAATCCAAAGTACAAGAAGGGTTACACGTGACCTCACAGAAACCTCTAGATGACACGTTGTACATGACACCAAAAGATTACCCGCTAGAAGGAGGTATATACGCGGCCCCGAAGCCTCTGCTAGCTAAGCCACCGCCTTTACCTCCGAAGAACAACCGACTGCGTCATGCTTCAAATTCGAATGAGTTAATTAGAGAAGTTCAACCTGGGAAAAGGGTAGTAAACGCTCAGAAGTCAAGAGAACAAGAATTGTCGGAGAAAGAGAAGGCAAAGAGATCGTACGAAGAGAAGTGTCAACTTATGACCAGCGGAAAGATTACAGAAGATGAGTTTTATAACCCAGATCTGCTGTTGGAAAGAAATATTGATTCCATAATGCCGAGTGATTCCAAGTCAGTTCCCGGTAACGGATTGAGTGACGAGGAACTGAAGCAACTCGTCCAGGCGGGAGTGATTTCTCAAGAAGATCTTTATGATAACGATGTGCTCCTGCGTAGAAACGGCCCACCTAAAGCTTCAAGAGAACCGGAATTGGTGTCTGGGAAGGAAAGTGGATTAAGCGAGCTTGAATTGCGCCAACTGCTTCAAAATGGTGTTTTGTTGGGAGAAGATCTATATAACAATGATCTACTCGGCAGAAACGTCCATCTTTCGAAACCAAGTGAGCCACAAGCATTATCGCGAAAAGAAAGTAGTTTAAGTACTGAGGAACGAAGAGGGCTGTACGAAAAGGGTTTTATTACACAAGACGATTTTTACAAGGTTGATGTACCACACCTTGGGAACTCCCCAGAATACAGAGTTGAGAAGATGGAGCGACATCTGGAGCCAAATGTCTTTGCACAAGCCGATGTCCAAGCTATGTTTGACGAGTTCCATTTCCTGGAATTAAACTGTGGTACAAACGTAGAGGAAGGATCGGGTCAGTATGCTGGAAATGTTTCAAATTATCCGAATCTCGGTTCAAACAAAACTACTTTTCGTGATGCTCAGAACTTTCATGTGATAAGAGATAATTCTACGACACAAAATATCTACGATAGCATACCTTTGAAAAAAGTTAATGATTCACCTGCTTTGCTTCCCCAAAACAGTTTCTCCAATTTTTTGGTAAGTACTTTGTGCTTGTATTTCTACTTATTGAGACATGTCTTAAAGACTGGTTGGTTGCAGTCTTGTAACAACGGCGACTCGGGTCGAATTTGATACAAGCTGTTTCAACGGGTCCAATATTGCTTGCTGGTGCATCGAGGTTCTTGTAATTTTTTTAACAACTTGGAACAACTTGTAAATGGGTGAACTATAACCAGCTGGTATCAGCTTCACAAAACGTGCAGAGTTGTTCATATATATTAACAGACTTGATGCAAACACAAAGCAATGACTTGTAACAAAGCTCTGAGATGTTTGGGTGTGCTACACAGGTCTTTGCCTCTTCTCGTTAAAGAACTTTTTTTTCACGTTGGTAATCTATCTTACAGAGTTTACCAACTCATTTTGAAAATCTCGGGGCACACAGCTTCATTGAAGACCAAGGCAGAATGTACATTGAATGGATGAAGGTATGATCAGCTTTTTAATTTTGAGGTCTTTTCACTGGATGCACGTTGTTGGAATAGTGATTTTGACTTTTTATTTTCCGTTGATCTTTAATTTTTTTTTTTTTTTTTGCCCTCATAATGTTTCCCCTTTAGCAAGCTGAAATTCATGGTTTCACTCCAGAAGAATTAAACTTGGCGACAAACTTAAGCTGGCAAGATCCGAAAGGACGTGACCCGGTTCAGTGGCTTAAAGAAGAGTGGTCCCATCGCGTGGTTGAAGTGATAGGAAAAGTAATGGAAATGACGAACAGTGAGAATGATCGCATAGGAAACCTAAGCACTGAAGAATCAAAACAGGCCCTTTTGGAAAACGACGGCAGTGTGGAGAGTGCGTGTAAATCCTGCATTGAATCACGAAGAGAAAAGGTACGTTTGTGGTTTTAACATTGGGGTATTATATGTTCGAAAAAGGCGGGAGATAAGTAACCAATGAGATGAGTAGAAGGTAAACAAAATGATACTGAAGAGTCATTTGTTATCCATATCACGGAGTATTGCCATTTAACTTGTTCTACTTATTCAAAACTGCCTTCGCAGCACTCCAGTTTTGATATTACTGTTGACTAGAAATGGAGCTAATTTAAAGCTTACCTTTCCGTTTAGCTTGCCAAGATGAGTGAAACTGCGGTATATGGAAGAGCAGACTGTTTGAATGCCCTGGACAACAATGATGGAAACGTAGATAAAGCGCTATTGGAACTGGAAAAGAAAGCGTTGGAACCAATTAGAAAACGAGTTCTAGGAAATGAGGATGGAGTGAACAGGGAGGAAAGGAATCCAGGAAGAGTCAACAGTGGAATAGATCGAAAAATAGAAGTGGTGGTTACTAACAAGGATGTCAGTTTTGAGGTGAATTTTATATCAAAGATGCTTGCAGTGAGGTTTGTCCGGGATTGAAGCACCGAGTGGGCAGGCAGCTTCCCGAACTCACCTCACATTGCTCAGTGGGTTCCGAGAGCTGCCACCGCCCGAGGTGTGTGTTTCACTAGGACGAAGGGCCTTCGCTCGAAACATCAGTTTCTGTACACCTAAGTTCCGGCATTTTCCCATTTTGGCTTTCAGAAGGAAAAAACAATAGTCTTTCTGATTTTCATGTTACGAAAAGGATAAAATTGAATTGAGGAAGAATGAGTTCTTGGATTGTCAGTATCTCATCTCGCCCTAGAGGTGTTTAGATTTTTGAAACATGCAGATTGGATAAATTATGACGTGTTTAATTCCACACCAACGAATTGAAATTCACGAAATGAGCGAAGTCAGTGGAGGTAGGAAGTAGAAAGCATTGAAACTTGGCATATGTGTGCGAATAAAAAGTACATTCCTTTGCGAAGGTTACGTTGTTGCCATGGTAACCGCCTTGTCCCGGACTGCTTTAACTTAAAACGTGAAATTCTCATTCCTGTATCTACATTTCAAATTACAACGATTCAGACCTTTGAACCCCAACACCTACGGACGTCCGAATGTTCCTTAACATGCGCCACTGTTGACCAGCGGAGAAACTAGCAAATTTATTCTTACTATTTAGAGACTTTTGAGGCCATTTGCCCTTCCTTGGTAACTAAGTGAAATGTTTTATAATTGTTAACATAAACATGAAATTTTTTCTAATCCAACATTGCAAACGTTATTTAATCTGTGGGGAGTAAATGACGTCATAAGGTATCTAATTTGCATATTTCCAAAACAAATTATCGAATCAATGAAAGAGTACAGCCAAATGAGACGGTGGAACGGCCGTGATGGATCTGATAGATGAATTGCAGCAACTGATGTCAATGATTTCTTTTTAATGTTCATTACATTATCCGTTTTACCTCTCCAGCGTCGTGCAAGAGTCATTTTTGCCGAAAAAAACATGAAGTCCTGGGGGAGAGCAGAGACCGCCGTCAAATTGATCGATAAAGGGTTTACCGTCGAGGATTCTCTCGAGGCCGCTGAGGCCTATGGGGATATGGAGCGGTCGCTAAGGTACTTGCGCCAGGAATGTCCCGTATGTACGGATACCAAAACAATGAGTCAGGTAAGTTTGTTCCATTTTGTTCGGTTCTTCGGGTTTTTTTCTTTTTCTGAGATGCAGAAATGAGTTTAGTTAAAAGAAGAGCGATTACATGGTGACTAAGTCTTATTCACTGAACTCTGTTACAACAGGGGAGGCTACTTTCAGGCAATGATTGGACCAACCTTGTTGGCAGAAACACTGTTAGGGGGTTGGGACAAGATGGCGGTAAAACAAAATGAAGGAGGGAAATGATCCAGATTCTCTATAAACCAGTAAAATGGACGTGTTAACTCGACTCCGTAACAGTACGCCGTAACGCTTGGGAATTCGCTCCGTATTATTTTAATGATGTCGTTCACATCGGACACTTCGCGTGAACGCTGCAACGTTGACGCTGCAACGTGAACGCTGCAACGTGAACGCTGCAACGTGAACGCTGCAACGTGAACGCTGCAACGTGAACGCTGCAACGTGAACGCACTCAGTTTGAACGATATCATAAAAATAAGAGTCATCTGAAGATTGATGTATTTATCATCTCATAAATATATGGGGTTTTTTTTAAACTTTTTTAGATGATAACGTTTCTCAGTTGTCAATGCCGTATTTGCAAGGACTGCGTTGCTTATCATCTGACGTTTTTGATTAAAGAGAAAAATATTCATCATCTCGTGTGTCCTGTTTGTGGTTTGCCTGACTTAAGCGATCAAGCAGAGGCGACGGAGTACTTCAACAATCTCGATATCATGGTAAGCCTGGAAATGTTTTCGAATCTTTTATGGAGTTATGGTCGCTTCCTATACACGCACGACCAATGACTTGTAGATTCCAAGGTGATGCAGATTCGCTAGTCAACTTATTGACGAAATTGTTCTGCAATATAAAAGCAGTATTATCATGTCAATGTTTGGCTTACTGTGTATTCGGTATTGATACCACACATACGATAAGACGAAGAATGCTGGTCATCGTAAAAAAGCGTTATGCTTATCTGACATGACTAGTTGAATCGAACCATTTCATTCTACAAGTCCACTCGGCTAACCTTGGTAACAGCTCAAGTGATTAGCTTTTGTTATTCGTATGTTTTTTGCAAGGATATGTGTAAGTGCATTTGCAAGTATACGTTTATGCGCGTATGCAATGTGAATGTGTAGACTTGTAAATTTAATTGCAAGTCTTTCCATATGTATGTGTTGACTTGTACATGTATATTATATTTTCTCGTCGTCATATGTATGTATTTGTTATAATTGGCAGGTGTATAGCTATGTGTTTGTAGTTGTGTGAAGTTTTTGTAATACGCTAAATAACGGTTTGGTCTGCAGTTGTCAGTGAAAGACCGGTTCTCATCATTTACATGAAGTTGTCGTTCGGTTTTCCGTGCCAAAGTATGGCCTCCAATCCCTGTAGGCTCGATAGCTGAACAGGCAGAGCGGCAGACCAGATTCCCGAAGGTGCGAGTTCAAATCCCACTCGAGTCAACTTTTTCAGTTGACTTCAGCAGTGCAAGTTAATTGTGAATTTATCACGTCCTTGTGAGTTCTCGATGAATATGATCTTTTATGTGAATACGTATCGTAAGATCTTTAAAGTCTCCATCATCCCGAAATGAGATAAGTTTTGATTGAACGTAAGCCTAAAATTATGAAGAATGTCGTTGACCGTTCAGTGACATTGGTTTTTGTACTTCAGTTTGTAAAAAAGTTTGTTTTGTAGAAGATTTTGTAATATGCAAATAAGGTACATGATGATGTCAGCCAAGTCAAGCAGAATTGAGGCAAATGATAATGTCGTGGATATCATAAGAAAGTATTCATCGTAATCTCTCAAAACTTTTCTTGTATATACAGACCACCAAACTGAAGAAGCTAGTTCAAGTTATACAGTCGCCATAGGAACGGTTAGTTTCCAGACCTCTAACTTCCCGTTTCAAAAATCTTTGTTTTCTGTCATATCAGGCCTTATTTCAATTTCAAATTATACTTTCACATTGACTAGTTGGTGGAAACCTTCTTCACCAGTACGCACCACAGAAAGGTTTACACTTTATAGAAGAGAAGTAATTTTGTTTTATAAATTAAGAGATCTGGAAACTAATGTATTGGCATGGTGGTCTGTGTACATACATGCAAAGTTCTGGGGGATTATGATGGATAATTTTTATAATTTGCCCGACATTATAGCTTGCCATAATTCTTCTTGACTTGGTTGACGTCATCACGTACCCCATTTACATATTACCAAAACTTCATCAACTCAAGAACAAAAATCGATATCACTAAACAATCCAAGGCACTCTTTGTAAATTTTGGTGTGCTTTCAATCAAAGCAAATGTTATTTTGAGGTGATAGGCACCTTAAGATGCCAACCAATCGCATAAGCCAATCGTACGGAGAAGATCAGCTCTAGCATATTGCCGCTCAGGTGATTCTTGTCTGCTTGTTCTTCCGCAATATATGTAATTCACGTAGGAAATCTCTAACATTGATCTCATATGATTTTTTTTAGATGAGACAAATTGTTGAGAAAGAGGTTCACGATTTGTTTCAACAAAAACTCCGAGATCGAACTTTAATGAAAGAGCCTAACTTCCGATGGTGTGCACACGTGAGTATTTCCGAGAATATTGAAGAATAAAGATAAAACTGCGCCACTTCTCCTGAACTTGATGTACCGGTAGCTTAGTGATATAGCGACAATCATGCCTTACTTCGAAAAAAGCAGTAAGCTCGAAGTGCCAGAATTTGGGACGTACATTTGAAGGTAAAGATGAGCCCATGAGTTAGAACGAAAATGATGTGAATGGGCATGGTAGGACAGACTCCGGTTGGACGTGAAAAGAAACAAAAAAATCTGAAGAACATGAAAAGAGTTGAACAGTTTTTGATGGAAACGAAACAGACCCAGAAAAAAAAGATATTTATTGTGTGCTGTTTTTTAACTTGTCTAGTGTTCTTATGGTTTCATCATTGAAGTACCTGAGAACAACAAGATGGTTTGCCCAAACTGTAGAAAATATACATGCTTCAGCTGCAAAAAGCCGGTTAGTAAATTCAGTGATATATTGTACCGCAACTGTAAGTTCTTCAACCAAAGAGCAAGATTTATACCACTAGACCGGTCTGTTTATCATAGAGTGTCCAGCTGTGGCGGAGGAATTCGAGCTCCGAATACCACGCGCGTAATACCAGAACGACGCTGTCAACAATTTAGGATGAGGAAGACGTTTCTGCCATTATTATATAGTATTCAAGATTGTTTCAGTATAATATATAATTTATAGACCTTCCGCTTGGGGTATTCCACAAAAAAATACCCCTTGAGATGAACTATCACTCGGTCCAGCTTTATTAATAGAAAAATATACTGTCGACTTAGAACTGGCCAAAAATTAATTATAATGCAAATGCTGCAATAATGTTGAGTGTGATATTAGTTTTCACTTTTTTATCGTGAGCGGGCAGAATCCTTGGCTTTACTACAATTCAATTGGCTGCAGCGGCGCGTCGTATGTTACGATATTTTTAACATTTTTACCGGCCTGAAAGTGATTTTTTTCGCCCGCAAAATTGATTCCAATTTGGTACTTAAACTTTTAGAAAACGATATTGTCTAGTTGAGTCAAGAAAAAGGTAACATTTACACAATAAATAATGAACTGAACGATAGAGCAACTGAAACAAGTAATCCCAGGCAGGATAAAAAAAAGATATGTTACTGACCGCTTTCACATCTCCCATAGTACAGTTCGTTTGGGAGTTTCTTTGCATAAAAACAAAGGATTTCCAGTTCATCGGAGCATAGCAAACGGTCCAACGACCTGGAAATTCTTTGTTTTTGTCTGAAACGAACTGCATTATGGGAGATGCAAAAGTGGTTAATTTAAAGTGGTTGGTCCGTATGGGAAAATATTTTCCCGAAGTCTCAACGACAGCCCCAGGGAGCTGGTAAGGGAGTTTAAGCTTTAAATCCCAAGTCAAGATGTCAATGCTTCGGTAAATCACTCAAGGTTTGTTTACTTTAGTGGGAAGCTCAGCACGAAGGGATTTCTTGTGAACAGTTCGCCCGCTGGAAGGAAGAAAATGACGAGGGGTTTCAGATGACAGGTCTTGCTGGCCATCTTGCTCGACATGGTATAGGTAGGTTCATATTTGTCACATTTAATTATTAAATATACATATTCTATGAGTTAATGCATCTAAACATTTTATAATTGATTAACTAATATTGGTTGATTGTAACTAATAAAAGTGATTGGTTGATTAATTTTTCATTGGTCAATCAATCAACTGGTAAATAAATATATTTCATTGCATTAGTATTTTTGGTTTCAACGAGCATGCCTGTCTAATGGACATGCTTGTTGGTGTTAAATCTTGGTCTTTCTACCTTTAAAATTATCTCGACCAAATTTTGTAATATTTAGTCTGTCAGTTACCTAGCTCGATTAGCTTTTCAGTTATTCTAGGTAACCTATACCATGTAATTTTGTAGTTATTGATGTCAACTTTATTCTGATCCTTTTCTTCTCATTCTGGTATAAATAAAACTTTCTTCTTCTTCTTCTTCTTTTTCTTATTTTTCTTCTTCTTCTTCTTTTTATCTGTCTGAATAACCGTGGACAATCGTTGTTGCTTCATCAATACTGAACAGTGTTGTTGGAACAATCAAGAACGGTACTACTGGTTCATGAATGACGTTCAGCCATCTGAACAATCTTGTTCCAACATTGTTTAGCCAACAACACTAACAACGTTTGAGATTTTTTCGTGTGAATTTTAATACAGTTACGGTTCCCTTTTTAGATTGCCCGGAATGCAAATTTCGTTACGACCTTGCCAAGGGTGGCTGTATGCATTTCAAGTGTTACCAATGCAGTCACGAATTTTGCAGTGGATGTTACAATCCATTCAAACATGGCGCGGTAGGTTAAAATGGTGTGAACGTTAAAGAAGGTTTTCGTGACTTTAACAGTCAAAATGTTTAATGCAATTCCGAGCTGCAACTTTGACCGCGACGTCAAAGACGACCAAAAACGTCAATACGAACAACCAGAAATGAAAACGAAAATGGCAGCAGCAACAGCAGTGACAAAAACAACAGCGACATCAGCATCAACAACGACACGGAAGTTCAACAAGAACAACAACAGCGACGACTACAGCAAGAACAGCGACAGCTACGATAGCAAGAATTGCAACAACATCAGCTAAAGTGACAACAATATATAACAATTGCAACAACAACGACAACAATAACTACAACATCAACAACAATTGTTACAACATCAACAATTGCTACAACGTCAACAACACTTGTTACAACGTCAACAACAATAGAGTATTAATTCCTTGAAAGTTTGCTTGGTGATAGTAGTAAAGTGAATATAGGTTGCTGAAATTATCGTAGTAGAAGACTAAGTAGTATAAGAAGAATTTAGTATAAGAATAAAATAAATAACGGACACAACGACATAAAACAAATCCATTTTCTTTTTATTTACATTAGAAATGCACAGTTTCTCCAAGTTGTGCCAGAAAAGGTATCCATGCTCATCATCCTCGTGACTGTCTGTTTTACCTCCGTGACTGGACACCTCAAAGGCTTCAAGATTTATTAGACAATTACCAAGTGGAATACGACACAGAACCACCGAAGTTGTCATCCGAAGGTACCAAATTTGATGGATTTTTTGTGACTCTTTTTTGCTCACGTCTATTTTGTTTCGCTTTCTGTAATGTAAATGGCTACTTATAAAACAAAACATATTCCGAATGTAATCATCTTGTAAAACTCAAGATATGAGCCAAAAAACAAGAGAGAATGTTTAGATTGTAGTATTTCGAATTTATCAGACCAAGATTCTTGGTCTGGTGATGAATTTGTAATAAATTCGAAATATTACCATTTAAACATTCTCTCATGTTTTTTGGCTCATATCTTGAGTTTTTCAAGATGATTATATTCGGAATATGTTTTGTTTTATACTTTTTCAAATTCTTTTATACTTTTCCTACTCAGTTACTTGCCTATTAGCTTGACGGATTACTTCACATTCAGACTCTTTATCATACACTTTTAATCATGATAGATGCACACTGAAAAATACTGTATTTACAAAAAAGAAACAAAGGCAATATAGGAAATCATTTCAGTGTGTTGTGGTCGAAGAAGCATTAGCTTTCGAGTTGACCATCTGCTTGCTCTCGTACTATGTTGGTCGGCTCACAGATCGATTGATTTTCCCTGTCATGTACCTACAATTGTCTTGATATATTATTTCATTTCTGTACGCAGACAGCGGTGAAGAGAGTGAAGAAAGTGAAGACGAAGTTGTTGGCGCTGTAGGTGAAGGTGTTGTTTTCTGTAAAGTTATGGAACAAAAGGAAACTCCAAACGGTCTACAGGATGACGAATGTGGTGCGCTTTGTGAAGCTGGTCATGCAGGATTGTGCAAGTAAGTAAGTCAGTAAGCCTTTTTCCCGATAGAATGTCACCCCTCGACGAGTAACATCGTCTGGCATTAGCCAGAGTAAAATAATACAAGACTGATTATGCCAGTAAAGAGAAAATGAATCTCGTACTAAACCAGCAATTTAATGGTAAAATATACCTCGAAGTGAAGGTTGGATGCACAAATGAAGGAAAATGAGAGGAAAAATGTATCACGTTTGGCTTCTGTTTTCAGGGTACATTACACGGAATATCTGGTAAGTCTGATAAAAATGGAGCATATTGATCCAGCCGATGTCATGGAAATCGACGAAATGGTAACTGTCCTTCGTCGTGCGGAAATTGAACCGCCTGAACGAGGACAGGGGGAAGACGAAAACCTCTACAAAGATCGAATTTTGCTCGTAAGTTTTGATTTGTGCTGACTTAAGAATTATTTCTTGTGTCACTGAGAGAAAAAGTGAAGAAACTTTGTAATCAGTGAAACAGAAAAATAGATATTTTGAATAGAAATTGATGCACTATAATACTTGCAGGGATTATTGATTGGGAGACATGAAAAGATAAATAGAATCGTCACAGAAACACTAGGATTGTAACCAGTCGGTCACTTCCCTTTGAATTTTTCCTTTTTTTCTTTTTTTATTTCCATTCTATATCAGAGTTAGAGTTTGTGTTAGAATTAGGTTCAGATTTAATGTTCGGGTTTGTCGGCATCTCACAAGTTAATACATTACCCGTGTGCTTGTGGAACAGGTTACGGAAAAAAAGATTTGCCAGCAGAAAGGTTAGCATTGTAAATATCAAAGCCCATCATAAAATACCTAGTAAAGGCATAGTAAAATTTTATCAGCACGTTTCGTTGCATACGTCACTACATCTTCAAAGTATGGCTGTTTAAATGATTGCCTAAGCCTACACATGTATACATACGATACGTCTTAAATCAATAAATTAGAGAGCGGTGTTAAAAATATCACTTACACGTGAAAGGAAAATGAAGTAAAGAGACGATGAGAAACAGAAGATTTGAGAAGGGGCAGAACTAAAGTAAACGAGAAAACAAGAAATTATGAAGTAAATCAAATAATTTCAAACATAAAACGTGGACTGAAATTAAAGCTGGAATAAAGTGAACCAATAAATTTCGTTTAAAGGCGATTTGAGTTTGCTGATGAGTAGCCTTCCACGTAGGAGGGGTTCATACTCGAAAGAGGAGGAAGAAGGTATTTTAAAATCTTAAAAAGAATCAGGATGGTTCATATCTTGATAGTGAGAAAGGGCGAATTGTGAGGGGAGGATTGGAGCGTTTCTTACCAGGTAAAGGAGGCGTCTCCAATATATTCAGGGCAACAGCAGGACTCGAGTAGGCCTTGCACGTACTTATGCACCCATGTACTAGTTGGGTACGCTATTATGCAAGTTTGATTTGACTAAAAGAAATTCACACTAAATTCAGGGTGAAAGTAAAGTTAAGTGTTTGAAGTGAAGTTGTGTTTTATAATGGAAAATCGAAAAAGCACGTGAAAATAGGAATAAAAGATGATTTAGAAAGTTAGAATGATGCAAGAGCGTCCGATTGAATATCGTCTCAGCACGCTGTGCTTTTTTTGCTAGATTTTAAAGGAAAGATTGCCTTTGGCACAGCCGGACGTTGAAGAAGAGGTTGACGAGCCGGTACAACATGAATTTGAAGAAGAACAGGAGCCCGTATTGGTGTAGTGACATAAGTGAGATTCCACGATCAACTTATGAGTGAACGAGGATATATTTAGCTCCAGTCCAAAGGTCTTCGCTAAGGAACAGCAAACTCAAGCTATCTCACAAGCAGTTGCACGGACACAAACCTGATTATTAGATTCTTTTAGTCCCTCACATATGAAGGGTGTTTAATATGGACTGAAATAATTTCACGTGGTTCCGAGCTACACAGAAATCACAACAGTTTTCATTCTCTCCAGTGAGACAAATCCTGGCAGAGTAAACTTGGCGACAGTTTGGCTCAACTAGCCAAAGTTACGTTATCATTTCGGTTTTTTGAAGTTTATGCATGAAATCGAGGCGATGAATAACGATGCATTCTTCCTATGTCTACGACCCTACCAAAATTCGATCAAAACTTTTGAATAGTATAGTGATATCATGATGTGATTTGTCTCCGAAATCATTTAGACAGATATAGGCCTGTGGTAAATTACCCCATTTTCAACTTTATATGAATAGAAGTGTCGTTTTGTTCTCACGTTTTTGCACACCATATATGGAAAATGTTTACGAACCAACGTTTTATCGAAGACTTTCGTGTAACTTTACCAATCTTATCAGCAATTTTTGTCATTAAAAGTAAAACTGCTGACTCGCTCGACAACGAAACCGCGCAGTCCTGCAATGGCGTTAGTTTTGGTAACATTTTAACATGTTAAATCAAGTAATCCAAAGTTCTGATGATTTAAATCATGAATGTAATGTATTCGTCGGTTCTATTCACAGGAATGTACCCGAATAGCTCTTCCTTCAAAATTATGTAAACAGTTTTAAGGAGAGATTTTCCTGATTTGTGTAATTACTATATTCAGCAAGGTATAGCTACGAACACGGTCCAAACTAATGATAGCTGGCTTGGTAGCAGTGAAGACTGTTGCTGATTGGGTTATCTTGAAGTTGTCTTCAAGCCCCAAAGATCAAACCCAAACGGTGTGAATCAATAAAGCGTAATAGTTCTTGCTAATGTAGTGACGATACGTCACACATGCTTTGGCTGAGAGGAATCGTAAGCTTTGAGGCTTAACGTTGTCTGCTGTGTCTTGTTAAAATTACTTCGTTCTATGTTTTCAGTGAAACAGCCCAGATGCTTTCGCACTTTCATCGCGTTTCTCGTAAGTGACAAACAGATCACTTGTGTTATGTTTTGAAGTTGTTACTACGTCGGTACTTGACGGTTTTCTTTCAATCGCGTTCAAGGTTATCTGGTTTTCGTTCACGATAATCTCCAGCGGTTGCCAGAGCGTCTTTTTCTTCAAATTTGAAACCTTAGAATTGCTTACGTTCCAACGACAGTGTCCTACCCGATACAGTAAAGCTTTGTCATTTTATACAGTCCCTAGGTTAGAGGTTAAGTTTTTGCTTGGAGCCTTAATTAATGTTCTTCGTGAATTCAACAATATCTTGTTTGGAGTTTGAAGTTTCCTGTTAGTAATTTTTTAATGATGTTTAGTTTTTCTCGGCTTTTAATTGTTTTTCTTCCTCCTAAGCCTAAACGACTTACAAGATTATTAACTATTTATTCGGTTGTTATATCTTGGCAGCCTAGAGTTCCATTGTTTGAGACTGTGGATAGTAATGAAATCTTGTAAAAACGCTTGCTTCATCCTGAAACACTTTCTATTTTCGCAACACTTCAGATGTTACTACGTCTCACGCTCGGGTTTTTTCTGACGCAACGGGATTCGTCGTTGTCTGGTTTGCGAGAATTTTAGACGTAGCGTTGGCTGAATCGTGGGCGGTTATGAAGCTTTAATGAAAGCACTACTCATCACCATCGCATTACGATTTGATCGACAGCAAACAATGATGAGCTAACTTTATCTCACTTCCCTTCCCGAAACTCCAGGGTTTCTTTGAAGGAATTCGTCTCCCTCTCTAGTGACCGTCAAAGAGTGTTAACTTTGTGCGAAGGTATCAAGAGACAGCTAAGATGTTTTCTGGTCTATTAGGAACTGCTCAAGGCGAAGGTGTCCATAGGGTGTGATAACTCATTTATGCTTCCACTGTCCTTGTTGACAATCTCAAGTGCTTGAAACATAAAACAGTTTGTCTGGTCATCCGTGACAGCTGCGATGAACACTCCATGAGGTTAAATAGTGTTGAAAAGGTCACGGATAAAAGATCAACCTTGCAGGAAGTGTCTCACGATACCGAATGGCGATAGTAGATTCGTTCTTCGTATTTTATCCCCAAATCTCGCACGAGAACAACAGTCAGTGCCGAAATTCATTCACGCACGATGGTAATCGCAAATAGCTGGTACACAAACCCATAAGCTTTGAAATGTGACACTCCTATTCGACACATGTTGGACGTGTTCATGTGTTCCCCAGTGATAGACAAGTTGATCTGGTATTTTCTGTTTTCGTCTGCTCCATTAGTTCTTTTCACTCCTGCCGTGCAACACAATACAAACACTATCGAAACGCTTCAAGACCGAAGTGGAAGCTGCTGGCAGTGCTCCACTAACTCACTTTTAAATTAACTTTATAGTCCATCGGATGAACATTCTCGGGATTAATGGAGTATTGCCAAAGAATTGTCCTCGAAGGGTTTGCCTAAGAAAGCTTCAGAAATAATCTTCCAACAGACAAGCAAATCCTGTGTGAGAAAGAGGGGAGGAGACCAGAAGAGCTCTAAATTGAAAGGGATGAGGACGAGGATCATTTGTACCATAACGTATTTTTTGGTTCTGTATTGAACGGTATTTTTCGAAGATTTTAATTTAAACCAGAATCTTGGAAATAAGAACACAAATTAATATCAGACTTTGGAAACGTATATTTCGACGCTGAAATTGTATAATTATTCCTCGTTTCGAAGAAATTCCACATTTCCTGCTTTGCTTGTGTGCTGTTTTTCACGTGCCCAAACAGAAAAAAAAGATTAATAGTGTATCATCTGTATCAGAAGGGATAATCGAGATCGGACTATCGATTCAGCCGGCCAATCCCGTGCCACAGATTAATACGTATTAACGACACATCGGGGTGGTCAGCTCCCAGTGAATTTCGTATTGATTCTTGCAACTTATTGGTAAATTATCTAAGTTTTATTTTATAGTAGTTCAACCTACAGGCAAGCCGGAAATCTTCCTATTTAAGACAAATCGGGTTCCATGCGTCAGTGTTATCATTCCTCATGCAATTTCCTTTATTTAATAGGAGTTGACGTAAGCACTGGACAAGCTCTGGTACCAACCCTGCTTCATGTTTGGGTAAATAAGAACCTCGAAGTAAAATTTTCTTCCTTCGCAGTCCTACTCGTTTGGGCTTATATGTAATTATGTTAATCTCGTGAGAAAGTCCTGAGCTAGCCTTGATAGGAATTCCAACTATGTCCTGATCGCCTACTCTGTCTTAAAAAGTAGGGGTCAATTCTTGGAAAATCTATGAATATTTTAATGCCAACCACTGCAACGCCAACGTTTATAAGGAAGTATTTCATGGATCATTTAACTGAGGTTTTTTATTGCCTACATACTATACAGAAATTTCGAAGAGATCATCAACGTAGCCTCCATACGTATTGACTAGAATAGTATAAGACTTTCAGTAAAGTTATCAAAAGTTCTTTACATTACATGTGTTGAAGCGCTGATCTTTTCATACCGCTAACTATTTAGCATAACCTTTAGAATGCGGTCCTCATAGAAAATTCGTGATTTGGGCTTATTTGCTGCTCATGCAAGTAGCGGTAATGGCCTACCCTTAAAAAGAACAGGTCCGAGAAAGATTCCGCTATAGTTTTCGTGCAATTTGCTATTTTTTCATATTCCGCTTATTGGATAGAAAGGTTTAATAGAGAGTGCAAATCCATGTCGCGAGACAGTGATCCATGAAGTGGTATGTAGCAACAGTGCATCGAACAACGCCTTGAGTTTGTTTAACCACCGGTGCAGTCGAAGGATCTTCACAGTTTGCCTCTAGGTAAATGCCAAGTATAAACAGAGGCTGGTACGTATATGTAATGAAACACTAAGTGTCTTGTGTTTGTGCTGAGAGGGAGTGTTCAGAACTCCTACATCCCAGTTTTAAACTGGCCCATAACTTCAGAGTATACTCTGAAGATTTAAGAAGCGAATTTGAATGTACGTTGAACCTTAACCAATTACGAATGTCTCACGACGCAAAAAAAATTTACAAGATCCCGTTCTTTTCACGAGATCCACACAGAGTAGAAGAAGCCGAAGATAAACGGCTCTGATCCAGGGGTAACTTTAGGTGGGACAGTTAAGCTATGTGGCACACGTGCAAGTGTACAGTGAATGTTTTTAAATGTACAGTGAATTTCGTAATGACGGTAAAGTACTACTGCAGATGTGAGGAAATTAGAAAACGGGAAGGTGTTGATGACTTATCGCGGTTCTGCATTTGAGTCTGATAAGCTTTCGCTGTGCGGTTTAATATAGGTCGGATATTTCCGGTTCCATTCAAGGCACTGGAATTGTTTTGGCTTCTTGTTCCGATAAGATAAGTAAATAACGCTTCAAATTTACGGTAGCATTATGGTACCATACAGGTTTTGCATATCATCCTCGTAGCTGGACGTAAGCACATGTGTTACGAGTTAAAATTAGTCTCCGTTATTAAACACTGAGTTCAGCATCTGGTTTAAGCGTCCACTCTCTATCCGACTGAGAAGGGACCACCCAGAACTTTAAAAGTGTTTTAATTGGAGCTATTAGTAGGAGACTGGTAAATGCCACCCGAGTATCAATTCTCGAACGAGAGCAAAAGTGGTGGAATGTGTTCTATTTACCTCAGCACCAAAAATATTGATGACAACTTTGCGGTCGAACTCGTAACATCATTGACTTGTTGCGACCTGAAATTTAAGCCGAGAATATTAAAGGACAAATCTTTACTATGTTTAGCAGATATCTTCTTGCGTCAAAAAGTGATGAGTTGTTGATACAAGATTATATTAGTTGGAGCAATTAATTCGTGCCAACAGCTTGGTGCACCTCCAACAAAGTTAATAATAAGTCATCCCCTCAAATATTACGCCATCAGTGAGTTCCTTTCGAGACATTATGTTTTCTGTGCTATGTGTAAAGATCCAGAACAGGCGACAAAACATTTGTCACTTCTTGTTACTTTATTTTTGCGATGTAGTTCAGTTTAATTACTGAGAGAAAAGGTCGATTGGTTGATAGGTATTCAATAGGCATCATACCCCACACTAACTCGATACCGAATAAAATGTCAATCAAGCACCCTACACTTTTTAATTTTTGGCTTTGATGAGCGCATCGTAATCCATGGTAAGTGTAAAAGAAATGTGAGTTTATGATGCTTAAACCCAGAAGGAAAAATTAAATAAAATTGACAATTTTGGTTTGGAGAATTAAGGCAAACAGATTGACATTTTAAGACTAAAGTTCAATGTGACATTATTAGTTTACAATGTCCACACTTTGAGGTTGTGTTGGGGGAAACAGTTTTTTAACCCATCAAGCCCTGATGGGCTCTTCACAGCTTTATTCTGGCAAACTCAAACTATTTTATACAACAGAGTGTTACCGAAGGACTCAAAACATCGACGATAATCTTCAACACGTGTCACTGTAACCATTCACGCATGATATGATGAACTCTTCGTTTACTCGTTATTGAGTACAACGTTGTAAAAGATTAACACCATCCTAGTGTGCGGTAGACGGAATGCGTACATGCAATCTAGACGAATTGGTACCTCGAGAGTTAGATTACTGTGTGAAAAAAGATTGGGCAGGGCTCACATTTCAAGGTCCGAAAAGGCTGAAGTCCACATGTGGAGGGGGGGTTAGTTAGCACCGCTGAATGTAACAGGATTCATCATATATATAAACACTAATCAGGAAAAAAATTGACCTCACGTGTTGGAGGATAATCGTCCACGTTACTGTAGTCTTTAGGAATACTGGCTATGCTTCCTGACGTTTCGACTGCCTGAGTGGCGGTCATCTTCATAGTCAAGTAAAAAGGTTGACCTTCGAAGAAGTAACAAAATCTTCATGTGGTTTTAAAAACCTTTTTGTAAAATTTCTTAATCTGTTTCAGTGATAGAGTCCATCACGTCTATATCTATCTCAGTTTAACCTTTTTGGGTTCGGAATCAAAAATTGCCTGATAGAAAATATACTATTATACATTACATGGGCAGTTTTAACCAAATGGAAAAAGATTAAAAGTGATGATTTGATAATACGAGAAAAGGAGATACTAATTTCCTCTTTTTCTGAGAAAATAAGATTCTGATATCTCGTTTTCTGAGAAAACGAAGTATTGGATGTTCCGAGCACATCAACAAACAAAAGTATTTCCATTGACTATTAGCTCTGTTGAACGTCGGAACTTTGAATTGTCCCACAACATGGCCGCTTTGACGTCACATTTGAACACAGAATTCAGATATCTCGTTTTCCCGCTTTTTACTGGAGTGCTAAGTAGGTGATGTAGAAAGAAAAATCGGCAATATGGCCAGAACTAATTTCTAAATTTAATCATGAGCGAAAGTTAAATGTTCGGCCCCTAGAAAGTGGCAATTACCTAAAAATTAAAAAGCAAAAATGAAGCGAAAAAACGAACTACAAAACAGGTGTTCCTTGGACAAAAAATAGTCTTTGTATTAACCATGATGCTAATCTAAACGTTTCTTGATTTCCATGAAACTCCTAAAATTTCGTTGAATTTTTCCTTGTCCTTGAAATATCCTTTAAATTCGAACGCGACGAGGATGTGTATGGTGAGTGAATGCAAATGCGAAGAGAGTTTTTACGGTGAGTATATACACGTGCGAAGTGGGTGTGTAATGTAAGTGGAAGCACGTGTGCGACATGGGTGTGTAATGCCTGTAGTACATGTGTACGACGAGTGTATGCGCGCGCGACGTGGGTGTGTACCGTGAGTCAGATCTGCGCGTGCACGACATGCGGTGGTGTGTTGTGAAGGTCTTCAAGTCAGTAAAAGTACAAATATGTCAAGTGGCTTCCTGTTTACAGTAATAACAAAACTGAAATTTAATTTTGGCGAAATTTGGCACGAAGTGCACGCATGTTGAAGGATTGTACTTTTCAGCTGTTTCCGGATTGAATAGAGCTTGCCATAAAGTGAGATACATCTTGCAAGTGTATTGTGTTTACTCTGATGCATAACAACTGTCGTGGTCATTTCAACGAGAATTAATCACTTGATTTCGCATGATGTTAAAACAATCTCCCAGGAGAAACGTTGAAATACGCGCTAATGATAAGTACTAACAATTACAAGATTAAAAAGTACCAAAAAGTGTCATTCATTTTCTCAAACGCCAACCTCTCTTAAATACATTTGTTTTCTCGAACACACTTCATCTTAAATACATAACCTAACTCCAACAAAGATGCAGGAATTCATTGAGAATTTCAGTTTATGGTGAGATTTTTAAACCAAGCGTGATTCGCTTGACCATTGGCCGTTTATGGGTGAGCTGACATCGAAAGGCGCAATGAGGTCGTGTGTTCCACATGTAAATGTAAAAAAGTTTTGTATTTCTTTTAAAAAATAACCTTTAGAAATAGCAGAAATAACAGCCCACGTTTTAATTGTCATGAAAGCCTAAATTCTCCCTACTGTTCAGGACGGCATTTGTGACGAGGTAAGGTGTTTCCATCAAGCTATACAAACACGGCTTTTAGTTTCAGCCAATCACTTTACAGGTCATTTTCGAAATGTTGTTTTATCAATGTAGATGTGGGGCACTTTGGGATGTGTTACGTGGAACTAGACCTGTACCCAGTTTGCAGAACTTCAAAGAAGAATTACAACGCCTCTTACAGATAGAAATGAAAGTGTGGAACACCAGAAATTACTGATAAAGTAAATGGTTTGAACCTGGGAGAATCGTGACATGTTTGTGGAAGTTGCTCGTCCAGGTTAGTGTAGTCTTGAGAAAGACTGTTGGTGGAAGTGACTGACGGTTCGACAACCTTAGCGGCGGTCATCTTCATCCCCTTTTTTTGACTCTGAAGATG
>JBAHVQ010000485.1:223587-255623 GCA_036872915.1 Nanipora kamurai | reverse complement strand
CGAAAATATTTTTGTCTGCCGACTAAAATAGAAATTCTGCCGACTGAACCTCAGAATAAAATTTCTGGGGGGTGTGATACCCCAAACCCCCCCGTAGCTCCGGGCCTGGATCAGTTGTATCCTTTTTAATTTGATTTTTATTAAATTTTTCAGCAAAAACCATGACCAACGAATAAAGTGCAACTTGGTCATTGGTTAAGTGAAAGTCTGTTTGGAAGAAAAAAGTTTTGACCCCGCTAACCTTATTATCTCTCAACTGCCAACCCAAGATCGTGAGACCTGGAGCTGTCACAAGTATAAATATCCATTCGTCACATCCACCTTTTTTTTATTTCGGGCTTTCAGTTCATTGACTTCAGCATTAGATTGGAAACCGGAAAATTGCAAGTTTAAAGTAATATTTTAATATATTTTAATATATTAGAAGTTCTTTAAAATTCCAAAACAGCAATAAGTCAGTTGAAAAAAACAATGAAAAGCCAGGTTTGAGGTGATTTGAAATATGTCAAACAAATATTAGCTCATTTCAATGCTAGATGTTTGAGGAAGTTGATCGTCCAGGTTAGTGTAGTCTTTAGAAAGACTGTTGGTGGAAGTGACTGACGTTTCGACGGCTTCAGCCACGGTCATCTTTAGAACTAAGGATTAATGCATTGAAAACTGTCTCTGAAGATGACCGCCGCTAAAGCCGTCGAAACGTCAGTCACTTCCACCAACAGTCTTTCTCAAGACTACACTAACCTGGACGATAAACTTCCACAAACACGTCAGAAATTACTGAATCTCGTTGCAACTAATAAAGATCTTTAAATTACTTTTAACTGTATAAAATCTGTACCATTCAGTACACTCTGTTCATTAATTTCTCTCATAACAAAGTAGAAACCAATATGGGATGGTAAACAGTTCCCGTTTGTGATCAAGAGTGGAATAAGACCTATTGAGGTTGATACTCCGGCTAGCTGGGGATGTTCAAGCGCTTTGAAGTGTATGGAAAAGATATTGTTATCCTCAAATTAACTGATTTAATATGAAATTTAAACCACACTAAACCGATGGGTTTACCTTCATAACAACGTAAGCGAGTCTGATCTAAATTAGTTTAAATCACTACACTGAAATTTAGTCCATCCAAACCTTGCGAGTTTACATCCGTTTAGCATATCAGATAATGTAGCTTATCCGAACGCTAGCTTTAGCTTGTTAACCTTTTCTTGGCCACGGTTGCCTTATCGCAACTTATTAATTTTACACCGGTTAACGCCAGACCGATTTTACTCTTCAAGCGAAGAGCTCCTAAAAGCCCGAAAAATAAAGGGTTAATTCATTTAATTACTTAAATTTCATCAAATAACGAAATTTAAGTTCGGCTTCATATTGTAAGCCACGTTGCATTGCTATAGTAGCGAGAAGGTATTTGACTATATGCTAGGAATTTTGGATAATATTCTGTTCACACCCAATTAATAAAAAAGGGAGACTTGTGGGAGAAAATGTAGTGACTTCTGTGAATGGTACTCTAGCTTGAAAAGTTTTGATCGTAGCTTACAAAACTACCGTTCAAACGTTTCGACACCCCGGTTTGGTGTCTTAGCTAGTAGCTTAATCAGCTCGGTGTATTTATTTCGCTATAGTGGTAGCCACATTTGCATCCACTCTTCGCAAAGCAGTCTCAGTCAAAGGTTGAAGCCTTAACCCTTCTAGGATAGTCCTACATCTGCCACTGAGAAGTCTGGTACCAGAAAATCGTCATCAATCTTGATAGGGATTTTAAGCAAACACAACCAAAATGTCATCGAGGATGTACTTCATTCAATAGAATTTCAACCAAAACAAACAGAATGAATGGTTTTAAGTACCAAGATTAACTCCTCGTACCCGTTCGGCAAATGACGTCATCTGTGTATTTCAAGTATCGTGAACGACGCTAACACAGGAAAGACGAAAGCTGTTAATAAAACTTTTGAACCTTTTATGTAGTTGGAGACAACATATCGCGCGTATAGTACTACGTCAAAGAACCATATTTCCTTTTCAATGCAAAAATTTTGATTGATTTGTTACCTCGGGCCTCTCGCCCACGTTCCACGTGAAAATGTTCTAAGTGTCTTTGTGCGCAGGTCGAGAACAGTCTCGGGATTACTCTCGAGACACAAAAATGATTCTTTCTCTTTGTTTTGGATCAAAAATCTTATTTTAAGAAGTACGTTGTCGTTCGTGTCCACGTGGTGTTTATCCAAGGTTCTCGATTTTTGCTGTGGCCCTTTGGAGAGTGTTCCTTCATTCTTTCCCGTCAAGATATTCACCCCTTAACGAGTAACATTTCCAGTCTTGGGCCAGAGTAAAGTAACAGAAGTCTAGTTGGGCTAGGAAAGAGTTACATAATACAGATTGTAACTCTTTTCTGTCGTCTCTCCTCGACCAGTAAAATCGTGTGGTGTCAGAGTAAAATAGCAGAAGTCTAATTTGTCGAATGTAGAGTCACAGACCCCATACGAAAAACTGGGAAAACAACAAGCTTTTTGTCTAAGGTTGACTAGTTATCTTAACCATGAAATGCGTGAAAGATTTATGTGACTTTCTTAAGCCAACTAAAAGGGATTTAACCACACAGAAACACTCTGGATATGCCATGGCACCTGAATAACAAACTTCGCAGTCATACTTATTCTTATAGACAAATTAAAAGCTCTCTGTTATTTCCCCCAGGGCAAGCACATTGCTTTGGTCACGAATGTCATATATATCATGTGTCAGTGTCCTTCCTTGATTGTGGCTATAGTTTAAAATGGCTTTGTACCTTCAAGTGAGTCGATAAATACGAACTTTGACATTTTACTTGTATCGTAATTTAAAGTTGCATCGCTTGCATGCTATATAGGGTATCCAAGCTTTTGCCTTCATTTCTTGTTTGTCGGTCAGATACAACACAACTGCTGGCGTCTTAAATGGTATTTAACTGTTCAGTGTCTAGTCTTGCGGAGATGTCTAACTTTTTTCACTTCCTCTATGTTTTTACTTTATATATATGATAATGACTTCCTTGTTCTCATGGAAAACCGATGATACCTTCTGAGGAGAACTGCTCATGACAATTATCTTTATGGAACTTCACACTTATTTTAATACATGTCACTCTGTATTAGCGAGGATTGACAAACCTTGCGCAACTGCCTTGAAACGCCTCTACTAGTTCGCGTCACTTTCCATTTTTGAAACGTTTTTGTTTCACTATGTTGTATTTTCATTTATCACCGCACAAGCTATTCCTTGTCGATTATACGATGTTTAACTATTGGCAAACCAAGATATTAAATGTCCGAGCATTCAAAGACGATGAAATCGCAAAAGAAATTGCATGTTTTTAGAACTGTCCATCTTCTCGTAAGTGTGTTTGGCTCAGGCTTGCCGTGAAGTAGGAGTTTAAGACACAGGTAAATCACGAGTAGGATGTATTGAAACAGTACCAAAAATGAATGGTTCCGCCTATGAAAGTGAACTAATCAACTACGCCTGCCAGTTCATCTATCTGCCCAACTGTGGAAGCCTTGACAGGTTCCCGAATGTGGGAAGATGCCAAGCAAAGTCAATGATTTCTCCCGTGCGTTGGTTATCAAATCTGTTCCACGTAATTAACATTTTCATCCGCGTAAAATCATAGCACATGGCGACCAGTTCGAGTTTAGTTTAATATTTTTCCAATTCATTTGATAAACCTGGGTGGGCTGCTAAGCTTCGAAAAGTGACGGTCCACAATTTCCTGTACATTGTCAATAACTTCAGTTACAGCGATGAGTGCCATGATACCACAAACCACGCCTGTGCTTTTGTTTTCCAACTAATTCTCTTAAAAGATCAACGGTGATTCTTCATCCTGATTTGCCCTACTGGTCAGAAGATGATTAAATTCGTTAATCTCGTCAGGGGTTATGTCTATAAGAAGTCATTAACCGTAAGCCACCCATCGTCTCAGCTGTTCTTAGCCTTGATTTATTGCCATCGGGCCCAAATTCTGCCTATAATGGGGAAAAGCGAACTCCTATACTTCATTTTCGGTTCGAATCGTCGTGCTTTGGAAGTTGTTTGGAAATGCTCAATAAAATCTCCGTTAAACGAAAAAAAAAGGAAGAAGTTTTCGATTTTAAACAATTATGTCTCGATCATTCAGAACCTTGTAATTGAGGACTGGGGTCATGACGTAGGAAAGTCCATTTAGTGTAATGATGTCCAGTTACCATATAAAACGAAAGGGATTTTGTGACTTTCACTGAAATTAAAAATGCTGAATTTTTGTACCATCGCGCAATACATTTACATCTCTATCATCGATCAATGGTGGAATTTTAAGACCTAGTTCAGGGTCAAATTGTTCTTGATTCTTTGAAGCTTTTTCTTCATTAAGCTTCCTAACGTATACCCCCACGTTGAAATTTTAATTCTTTCAGTAAGAGGATATATTGGCAACACCATTCTTATGATTTCTTGCAGACAAAGAAAAAACATATATGTCAAATTTTACTGTTCAAGAAAGAAATTTGTGAAACGTCCAAAGATTTGCTCGTAAATAATCTCTTAAAATAGACATTAATCTTCGTCGTTTTTAACTTTTAATTTTACGCACTGTTCTTATACGGTGTAACATTGCATTAATAAATGGCTATTATGATGAGAAGCGAGACATTTTAGTGGCATGCATACACTCTTTTCTTGCCCGCAAGATATCAAGCGACTATTTAGAGAGCATTTCTGATTAACCGGCTTGATAAAAATCACTGAAGGTCACTAATTTATAGTTCATATAATTCAGTTCGTTGCCTAGAGTAGTTTGTAATGTGGCATAAACCCATTCCTGCCTGGGAGAAAGAAAACATTAAAAATGGCATATTTTTCATCATTCGAATGGGGCGTCAGTGGTACTGAACGGTACGAGATTCAAACTTTTTTCTGACACCTATTTTACTGTCCTTGTCGAGTTTAAATTAGATTCGCTTTCATAAGCTACGGTCCTATTGAGCGAATGAATTAGAAATGATTCAAGCTCACTGTTAGGTTGATTGAAACCTGAATTGCCACCCCGTAGTTCAGTTGAAATCCGCAACTAAGACATGAACTTTTCCTCTTCCTGCACCGGACTGTTAAGCTAACCAACTAAATCGTCTAGTTGTGGTCATATGTGGAGAAAGTGCGTGAAAACGCTGAGATGTAGTATTATAAAGGATTTCAACCGTGAAACGTACAGCCAATGAGAATAATATTCGCGCAAAACCCAGTTATTATAAGATTTATAAACAAACAAAGTTAAAAGTACAAAGCTGAAATAACGGCAAAGCTCGAACTCAACGGATCGTAGTATTCAAGCGTTGTTGTACCCGCATATCCAATTGTATCGTTAAATTTTCCACGAAGGTGAGTCAAGTAGTTTTATTTGAAATGATTTATGTAGCGGTTGAACAAACGAAGAGAGATCTTCATTTGACTTTCACTACTGATATAAAAACACGAGTGAGTGGCCATTGATAGGCTCAAATACCGTTCTACTGAGAAAAAAGACAAGTTTAATTGGTTCCAATTAACCACATTTACATCGAAAAACAATAAACAGTTAGCAATTACTATAAAATTTTCACAACTTCGAACCATTCCGCGGCATCGTCGTTTCGGCCTTTCCGAAAAGAGACACTTAGCTGAACTTGCTCAAATCTTAGTCACTGAGACCTTTCGTGTGTATGGTCTAGTCAGGATTTCTCGTCTTTCGTAGCTTTCCAGGACGTCGAACTTGGATTATTGAGTCTTGCTGTGCTGTTGCAGATTGCTTCCTTTCAAATCAAGAACCCATGGTTATCATTAACCATAGTATTTTGCCGTGGGAAATGTTTGTAAAAGCTTAGAATAGAAGCAACCCGGTGCGCGTATTTAAAATGGGATTCATCCTCTCGCCACGATGTGACTCACTGGCCTGTGAATTGTATATTCAAAAAGAGAAGCGCAAAAGATTGTAGTTTTCCATATCAAGAATATTCATTCAATTCTTTCTATTATCATCAATTATGTTACATTCCTATACACTCAGTGTTATTTCTTTACAACAGAAAATTACTTAAATACTTGCTTTCACTATTCGCAAATTATTTATAGAAAAAAAAATGTGAAAAAGATCGTTTCTCTAACTGCGCTAAATAATGTTCATTAGACACTATCGGACACACACACACTGGGCTTAAGATTATTCTTAAACCAATACTGTAACTGGTTCTAGTCTATTAAATGTCAAGAAAAGTGAAGTCTTTTTACCAGTTGTTAGTCGTTCCGTAGAAGCCTGTCTCGACATTTCCGTAATGTCCCTGATTCGTGTTCACTAATTGATCTTGGTTTGGAGTGTTCACAATCAGTCTTTGCGCCTCGAACATTTCTCGAACGTTTGGAAAGCCAGTTGAATTATTGCCGGCCATGATTTGCGCACTGTCTACGTTCGCAGACGTCGTATACGATGGGGTTGGCGATTGGCGAGAGAACCAAGAGCTGTTATTCATACTGTTTGTGTTTCGTTGAACTTCTGAGTATGGGTCTTGCGATGGGTACTGTGGCATGTATTGTCTGGCTGTGCTCTCGGAGTGGATGTGTTGAGCATGAGAAATATAGTTGGTGGGAAAATTATCTTGTATCTGCTGAGGTAACGGATATTCACATTGCAGTGACGGGTTTGGGTAACTTGTAGCACTTTTTTCCATCTGGTAGCCCGTCTGTGCGTAGGAGTAAGGAGAAGCTGAACCTGGGAAGAACTCGTCGTTTAGACCGTTCATGCTACACGAAGAGTTGTGAGGTACAGGTCGAGATTCTTGTATTGGCGAAGAGTTACTCGAATGAACAGGGCTGGGGCTTTCTTTCTTCGTTTTTTTCATCGCGGAAGAAATACTAGCCATCTGCTTATCACTGGCCTTGCAACCTTCACTTCTCGGACATGCTTCCAAGTTCTGTTTCTTCATGCATGAAGGTTTTTGCTCTTCACCTTTACCCGTTCCCAAAGAAGCCTCGTCGCTTTCGCTAGCTTGTCCTCTGGGACTTTCTGCTGTAGTATTGCCAGCCAAATCTTTCGCTTTTATTTCGCCTTTGCTGACATCACTGCCGGTACTGGACTCATCTTCATCTCTCTTGCGCTTGAATCGTTTTCGTCGCCTCAGGTAACTGCCATTCTCGAACATATTGTAGCTGTCCGGATCCAGAGTCCAGTAACTGCCCTTTCCAGGCTTTTTGTCATCTCGGGGAACTTTCACAAAACATTCATTCAGAGACAGGTTGTGTCGAATCGAATTTTGCCAACCTTGTTTGTTGTCACGGTAGTAAGGGAATCTGTCCATAATCCACTGATAGATTCCTGAGAGAGTGATCTTTTTGTCTGGTTGATTTTGTATGGCCATGGCAATCAAAGCGATGTAGCTGTAAGGTGGCTTTACCATGTCTTTCGTGTTGCTCGCCGTCCCTCGAACAATAGAATGAGGGCTGTGATTGAAGTAGTGGTCAGGTCGAGAATGATACTGTGACGTTTGATACGACACAGGATAATGCATGGAGGAGTACGGATGATTTGGCCTGTAGAAGTCGTACCCTTGATACACCGAGTGCATTACTCCGTTGCCGCCGGACGGATTTGATGAATATGGATACATGGACATCATCCTCACTCGCTCGACCTAAACTCCGCTCTAATCAACTCTCTTATTGACTCGCTGAAATATAGTCACGCGCAGGACTTAGGCCAATTTGACATATACCTGATTAAATTACTTTGTTTTCAGGCTCCATTGTTAATGCAATTAAAATCGGACCAATCAAGACTAGCCCCCCACCTAGCTGACCACACACACAGACGCCCAACTTTCCTCTTTTTTCTCCTGTCATCAATTAAACTCATGTCATCACCAGGTCACTGAGTCGCAACAAACCTGAACGTTTCTTCCCGGTTATCCGCCATGGGCAATGGAAAAGCCCGTAGTGTGTTTGCTTCAGTATCTGCCAATTTTGTAACGGATGATAGTTTTGCTGCCGCCGTGCACACCAATTCGCACGAAGAACGAACTGTTATATCACAGGGTGCTAAGGCTTTTCTTCTTTCTTTTTTTTAAGGAAAATGACTCATTTTCCACCATGGTAGGCCCTTCGGTATGTGGCCATTCGCTCTAACATCTGGTCAGATGAGAATCAACAAAGTCTGTGTGATTTTCTCTTTGTGCGTTCGCCTGATTCCTGATTCTAAGTCGACGATTTAGCGTAGGACACCATCGGAACATCGCTGAAATATTTTGACGTAGTTGATCACTTCTTTTTGTTTCGTTTTCGCCACGGAGAGTTCCCGCGCCTGTCAAAAGTAGCCTTTTACATTCTGTTCTCACAAGTTTTGAAAAACTCTTCGCTGATAACTTCGACACGAAGCAGACAGGTAGAAATCGAAGTGACATCTCTAAGCGAGAAAAGCTCGCTTGATGTTGAAATGTCTGTCAGCCAAAAGAAAGTGTGAAATATTTTGAAACTCGTATTGGTGAGAAATTGAAAAGAAATATCTTTCTCACCTCGTCCCCCAAATTTCCGTCGCGTCAATTTGAAAAAGAAGTCGTTCGAAGAAGCCCAGATTTGCCGTAATGGCTAAAGCGTCGTTTTTAAGTTCAGCAAAGCGATAAGAATGAAATTCAAGCGCGATATCTCTAGGTGCAATTCAAGTGTATTTATCTGTTTCACACTACAGCTGCCGACAAATTGCTACCTCAGTTGCTTATCTTTGGTCATAACACCGGCGAGCTACTCTTTGGAGGGAAGAAGTAAGCCAAGATCTTATCACAGTGCACTGGAGGGTCGCTGGAGCAGCATTCATGGCCGCATTCTATCGAGTTTTCAATACTGAGAAATCCACGCTTGTCAGCGATATGTTTACAAAATCATAAAAACCATTAAAGAATTGCTGCTCAGATTCGAGTTGGAAAATAAACAAATTTTCAAACATTGTTGATGACATTGGCTTGCATCTGATTTTTTGTCATTGCACGACAATTCAGTCTATGTTTTTAACTCTGAATACAGTGAATGTCTTTTCCGCTTCTATAGTAAAATCTACAACGAAACCGGCGTTGTAGCTGCTTTCCTTGTCAATGGCTGATAATGTTTCCCAGATAAAAGGCAAGATTTGAGCCAGTGTCTGATTACATAAAAGTGGCTAGTTTGTGCCATGTACAACAATCCCAAAGGATATCATATTATTACTTATTACCTTAACATTTCCTCTGTATTGCAATATATTAAGTGGCGTCCTTACTAAACTTCCTTGCCGTTGAAGTAGTTGCAATTGTCGTTAGATTCATGTGTCTTAAAAGCTTTATTCACAAACAACTAATAATTTACTTCAATTTTCATACTCCCAACTTGAGAAAACACGGCATGCTGTAATCCTTTCAGTTTGGATAAGTTCCGTAAGAGTTTTTCCGCAGCTCGAGACCTTGGCTACCCAATATGATGTTGCGCTAAAAATAACAATTTTTGATAATAGCAAAGTAAAGAAAGGTTTGGGTATTTTTTAGGGTGTCTTAAAAGCTTCTGAAACGTGATCGTAAGAAAAGTGACGTGGCCGCTTTGCCAGAAAGATGTGTATTCAATGCTTCTGTGTAGATCACATGCAAATTATTGTAAACATCGGCAAGAATATCATCCAAGGTGCAGTAGATTTAAGTGAAAACTGCAAGAATGTCACGATGTTGACTTTTCGTTGGAGGTTTGTGTAAAGATTTACCCAAAGGAGGTCATGGGTTTTGCAACACCATGTTTGGCTACGACTCCCACCTTCTCGTCCACACCCAGAATTTCAGGCGCATTTCATGTCGTATAGAGACACGAGGCAACGATTACTGAAAAGAAAGAGAGGAGAAAGGAAGCTCTGAATAACGATGAATACACTAAGTGCTTTCTTTACACTAAAACAATCAAAAAGAAAGAATAACAAGTATCAACATTTGTTATTGATTCCGTGAGAAATCGCATGCAACTGAAAGTGCCTGTATCGTAAACTATTTGTTTTTCTTCTTTCACCTATACCAAGACAATTTGTTAATGTTTTTTGTCATTTCTCAAGATTTTAAGGTTCTTAATTTTAGAACGTTGACATTATTAGCTTGGTTGTTGTTTGACTATGTTGTTCAAGAATATTATTCTTTCCAAATGTGCTGTCATCGATAGATTTCTTAAGTGTACTGTGTTTTGAAATTCCGGACATGGCGGAGATCATTATCTCAGTCGAAACGCAATTTAAGATCGAAAAATCGAAGACAAAATTCACTTTGGCAACACTTTGAAAGAACGCAAACAGGTTTGATGATAATATCATTTACTGAATTCTTTCTTTTGGCGACGCATGAAACATCTGGTAGAAACATGCACTGTATACAGAAGGGTTGTCGCACAAGCGAGAGACAAGCCTCCAAAATTTACAAAATATCCGAGTTGACCTTGCACGAGCGACTCAGCCGAAAGATTTCACCAAAATCTTCTATCGACATTTCCGAGACCTTTGGGCTTCCTTTTCAAGCTCTCCAAGGTCAAATACAATTGTTAGCCCACATCAGTTGCTTTGTAAAATAAATTGGGTATACTCCAACTTCTGCAATGCATTTTAATTTGGAGGATGTTTATAAAGAAAAGAACCACTCGAACAAAAGTTATGTCAAATAAATTCATCACAATTATCGGTACTTAAGTCGAGATTAGAAAAGCATCACCAGTATGCTATATTGATTTCAATTAAACTGTTTTCTTATGACACTATTTCGCGCTGTTCTAGGTTTAAAAAGTGCTTTCGAAAGCATTATTAAATTGTTTTTAAAAGTGATAGAGAATTGTCAATAATTCAGCATGGCTCCGCTGTCCAGAAACTCCATATATTCAAATTTAGATTTAACAGGTTATTTAATTCGTTATGATTGGCTGGCAAATTGGATGAACCGAGTTCAATTTGAATTTACTGGATCATTCTATCCCATAGTGGTGAGCTGAACTTTCTCAACAGGCTAAGAGGACAGTTAATAAATGTTCATCGTTATCTGAGGACGTTTGAGCATAATACTTTAACATTTGCCGCTGACATCGGAAACACGGCTTTTTCTCATAGATAATTCTTAAGGCCCGCGGGGTACCAACGTTGCTAGCTGTTCATAAAAAAAAACACGTAATTTTTTAATATCTGCGTCTGCAATCATGTTTTGTGTCATACTTTATCATGTATTAGTCCCATCTTCCTTAAATTTGGTTAAATAGTGCACTCGAGAAGGCATGTATTTTTTTCATTTTTGGTTAGAACATAAAGAGATTGTTGATGTTCGGTAAGTCTTCAACTGAATCGCTATATTCTTTATTTAAACTTGAACTGGCCAACATTTTGCCATTGAAAATTCGTGTTTTATGTACAAAATTAATTAGTTCACGCCTACATATATTTGAAAAACAACAGTAACAATCGGCTTGACAGAATTGCCCAGGGTCGTGAACTGCGAATATAGGTAAATTAGGGTCATGGAGCTTAGTTTACAGTAAATTTCTTTGCACCAAACTTCAGTCAACTTGAGCAGAAGCAAAAAAAAATATTGTTCTACAACGGGGACAGTTCAAGGATTTTTAGATGGGCATGTCTTTTAGTGCCAGAAGGATATTTAGTTGACAAGCGTAATTTCAAAGACGCTATAGTTAGTCTACCGAGCGCTTATGATTACATGAATACTTCATGTAATCCACTGCAGAAATTTCCTGTCAGGATATGAGGTGTCTAACATGAACGGAAAATTCATGGAATTTCAAGACGTTTTAAAAATTTTGACTTGTATCTGAAATAAAACTCGGCTCCGGAAAGAGCGTTTAAACAGATAAATTACGAGTTGAGACCCGTACATATTTTCCTGATTCCAGGATATGTTCGTCTTTTTAGTGGTCCAGCCGACCAATTTGATCGTAAATTGTGGTTGATTGTTAACCTGTGAAAATTCAAATTTTACTTGGGTGGTAAGGCCAACCTTGTTAGAGGTGCACTTGTTTTGAAAGGTAGAATGACACATCGAGCGCAATTTTTTTTGTATTTTCCTGGTTCAACCGTCGGAAAAAACGTAAAGAAAAAACGAAACATCCATAGATGTTAAAAATAACCATGCTATCTGGGGCCACAATGTTGACTGTTCAAAGCTCCGAAATGTTGGCTTGGGAGAGGATGACTGGGTAACTGAATGACAGTGTTATCTTTATGTAAACGAGCCATCAACAAGGGCGTTTAGCTAATATGCTCGTATTAAAGTGGCCTCAAAAGAAACCAAACCAAACGTGAAGTTTGATTTCTATATCTAAATCATACTATGCTCACAATTTTTTTATGGGATGCTTGTAAAGAATCAATGTTCTACCACACTGGCAGTGAAATTGAGGGATCAGTGCAATAAGAGGCGATTAGATGGAACCCTTTAAAGATTCCTTGGAAGCTTAAACTAAGTAGCTTTACCTTGGTTGGGTAAACATTTAAACTTAAAAACATGAATATCCTGTTTTATTTTCTCAGGAAAAAAAACAAAGCAATAATAAATGTTTGGTTATTTTAACAAAATGAGCCGTTTAAGTTGAAGGCACATTAAGAGTTACGACCGAAAAACTGGAACCTTGCTAACTTTTATTCCGGGAACTTTGAGCACGAAAGATGTTTATACTATCACAGAGACGGACATACTTAAGCCAGCTTACACGACATACTATTCAAATATGACATTAGTTACAGACGTAGTTCTGCTAAGCCTCTTTGAATTCTGGCTTGGCAGATATTTATTACTCGCGAGTCCAACTGTTTGTTCTTTTTAAGCCTGGCTTAATCTCCAGTTGGCTTAAGTATTCACGTAGAGACTGCCCAGTGAACTGGCTATACGTAAATACATGTAAGAACCATTCATCTAATTCTATGCTGAAGTAAAATTGTCACTAAGAACCGGTTAGTTTGGATGTTTAGTTCCTAAATCTACAAACGTAAAAATGGTCGAGAAACCAAGCCTAGGTTAAAGTCCAAAGTTGAGTCCAAGTTATTAAGAAATTGCACAAACCCAAGATGGCGAACGCCTTACGTTTGCACGTTAGGAGAGCCAAATGTTGAAATAAATTGATATAGCTAAAGCTAACAAAATTCAAATCTTATTTTTCGTCGAGGTTTCCAGATTGCTCAACTGAGGAATGATACCTCGTTCCTGTGAATAAGTGAATCAAATCTGATTTCTCGTTAATGCCAAAGCTTAAACGTATTTAAAACCTATTTAATAAAATAGTTGAGTGTAATTTAAAGGTGAAAGGTAACGCTAAATCTACATAGCAAAGCTCAATAATGGCGACAGAAAACTCTAAAGACTGGTTTTCATGAGTAGCTCAAGCATAACTGCAGGCATAGGCACAAACATAAGAGCAAGTCAGTACAAGTGTGGGTTATTATACCGCGAAAACAGGCTTTGTGAAAACATAAGGACAAGCACAATGAAAAGGAAACAATTTGATCTGGTCCTTATGCCTGTGTTTCGCCTATTTTCACGATAAAATAAGCACTATTATGCTTGCACTTATGCTAGCGTTACTCATGAAAGCCAGGCTTAAACCAAAACTTTGCAAAAAGCAGATTAATTCGACCATCTTTCAGTTAGTTGATGTCAACAGGGAGTGACTCCAATAATCGTCGCATTAATCCAGTTGAAAGTTTATGAGCAAACAATGTTTCGTTTGAAGGGCTGGTCAAAATCTGTAGTTCCTTTGAAATATTAAATTAAAAGGAATAAGTTTTGTGTTGTGTTTTATTTATCTAGTGTAACTCCCGACTAATCTCTCCTGAACGGAAACCACCAAAAGTTTTGGAGGTTGTGGTGATCCATACATAAAACCAAGTTTACGTTACTGGAGTGGTTTGTATTTTTTTGAACGACGCTACGACCCAAGGAACCAACCGTCTGTTTGTTTTTATTTGGGAAGTTTTGGTCACCGCGTTTTGATTTCTCAACAGCCCAGAGACCCAATGCCAATCACGGGGTAGAAATAACGCTTTCGTCTTCTCGTGTCGTTGCTAAAGTCATTGCCAGTGGCGTCGTCCGAGTTTTTATCCTTAATTGTCGGCTCTCTTAAATTACAATCAGACTTATATTGCTATGGTAATATGAATCATCGGAATTGCTGTGCAAGTCGTTGAGTTGAATGACTCGGCAAGAAAAATTCTTATATCAGGGCGTTCGAAAGATTTTTTTCTCCTCTGGTGTAGTAAAATTTGTGGACATGATGAATTTCACTGTAGCGAGCCACGTACCATTTATTCATTGGTGATGTGAAAAAGATCACTGTCTCATAGAAATACTAGCTCTTTTCTCAACTCCAAAATGGCCCTTTTTGGGTCAGTTGTGCTATAAATGCACGTGAACAGACGAAAAAAAAACACGATCTCATAATTTGTTTTGATCAGGATCCAAGTGAGAATCTGGCTCCTCTGTTTCCCCGGTAGAAGGCCATGGTGGGCCACATCATTGCTTAAGAAGAACGATAGTTGGAGCTGTTAATGTAGCTATGAAATACTTTGATGGTGTTTCCATTAATTTCCCTGCCTTTGATTCTACAAGTTATTCGTCGGTAACGACTGAGCAACTTGACACAGAGTACAGATTTGCATCTTCGGTGAAAGAGGCTGTAGTCATAACTTATTACCTTATGCCTTGTTATCAATATTTTGCTGTTCCAAATACGCCACAGGCAGATTGGTATTATCTCTGGAGTTATTTTAAGAGTCGAGTGGTGGTCCACTCTCGAACTGACCGCGAGTTTCCAAGCTGAAAGGCAACTTTAATGACCCTTGATTACATATCACGTCATGATGACGGCATGATCGGTAAACGACGACTGTGTGATCACTGAAAGTTGTTGGGCGTTTAAATTATCGCAGTAGAATGTTTGGTCCACGAGACCACCTTGGAAGTCGAAAAGAGCTTTCTTAGAAAGGAATAGTACTAGTCGTTCATCGATATTGTTTCAAATTCTAACTTGAAACACTGTTGACGTCATTTTACCATTCAAATAATTAGAAAAGTCGGGATCAGAGAGGATGTCCTCATTGGCGAAAATTTCGTCGTTTGGACTGGTTTCTAAGGAAAACACCGTTTGCTTATATCGTTACGGTAAGGCTTAATTCGTTGCACATTGTTTGTAGTTTCATTTAGTCACACGCCGTGACGTGTCATGTGCCATAAGCCATGTAAGCTGTGGAGAAAACCAGGACGCAATCTTGTCTTCTTAAGCTGAGCAAAGCAGGCTTTATTTAAGGTGGATCAGAAAACAAAGGATTTGTGTCTGTTATTGCTCTTTAAGTAACCCAACTCTTGCATTAAAAAACTTTTACGGTATGATCAGCTTTTACGGTCAGCAAACATCACTGCAATACCTAGCCACAAAATTCACGTTTTCATGGATATTTGAAGTATAACTCCAAATTATTTCAGTAAATAACTTAGTCATGGATATGTCGATAGATTCATTGGATTTATGGTAAGTTCCTGGATAGTGAATACAGTGATGTCAACACAGGTCACACAACTAAATACGTTTGAGATAAACATGCCAAATGATAAAAATATCTGTGAGCTATCACTGTCAAATACATTGTTTTCTTTTCACATCTTTATACATATAAACTGTTCTTATGTAGGGAGATATTATGTAGGCTGGCCTGTTCGACGTAATCGCCTTAGGACTTAGACTCAGCGTAATAGCTGGCTTTGCTTCTATGTTGTAAAGGAAGAATTATCAACACTGTTTCATTAGGAAACCGAAGGGAAATTCATGCTAAGAATTACCGTGCTGGTTTCTGCTTTATCCAATTATAATTAATTAATTGAGGTTGCACAATTTTGAAGGAAAAACGAGCTATTTTTGACGATCTGTTTAAATCAATGACGAATAACAAAAAAGCAGAAGCAAAGTATTAAGATTACATTTAGATTATACGTATCAATTCTAGTCTGCATGGAAAACATGTTGGGATTGAACTAGTAAATTAGTGAGCGATTTATCACAACATAAAATGCAAAAAACTGGTAATCAGTAATGCAGCATAACTAAGCCACAAGTTTTGCTTCAATTCGAACTATGTTTATTCCCTCGATCTCATCTTTCCTCGTATCTTTAAACCCACAAAATAACATACATGCATGAAGCGGATGCATCACGAACTGTACTTGCCCCCTGTCTCACGGAGAAAACTGGACAATAAAAATTAGCAGCCTCGGTATGTGGTAGACAATGAAGTACAAAAATAAACCGTTGGCGTAGTTCATTTATCCCTTGGGCGCTAATAGTTTGTAAAATTAAACGTGACATAATATTCCACTCCTAGAATCCCAATCCATCTCAAGCAATAATCTTTTCTTGGCTTGGTATTTCGCTAACGATTTTATCTTTAATGAAATATGGAATTGATTAAAGGGATTTGTTATTTTTAGATAGTGATGTGCACCGTCGTGTCGAAAGCCATAATTGCCGTGCTTCTACTAGCAGGACACCTCCAATTTAAAATTACAACACGTTACAACCACCCTTGACCGTTGGTATCGCAGAGAAGCATCTTTGTAACTACTTGGGGCATGTTTTAACAAACCGGTAATTTTGGTACATTGCAAATGCCAGTTGGATTAAAATGATCATATCTAAATGAAACCAGGTCTTTCCGTTAACGATTTGAAACTAGATTGAAACAAAATAAAAAATTTAATCGAATGTTGCATTTCTGTTTGTTTTCTAATTGAACAGATTGTTCCAGTCTTTCATCGAGACTTCTGATGGAATTAAGTACAGTACTCCACTCCTTTTTACGTCATATCATTTCATTTCGGTCTACTAACTTGACTCGAGTCCTCTAAAATCCATTGAACTTCACTTCACTTCACGTCCCTATCTTTGTCTTCCCATCCTTTTGTTTCGCTTCACCTGGTTTTGGTTCACTTTACTTTACTTCAGTTTAATTCACTTCAGTATGGTTTGCTTTGTCTGTACGTACCTGAACTAATTTAGCTGACCAATACATTTAATGAGAGTGTAGAGAGCTTTCTACAACCTTAACTCGAACCAGCTGCTCGTAAACTCTCATAACAGGAATAAAGAAAAACTCAGTTTAGAATGCATTTTGGCAGCCCAAATCTCTTTGAACTGGCAATGAAAATAGACTATTTCTTTTTTATCCTTCATGTATATTTGGCAAATGATTGTTTCATGAGCCGAGACTCACTGCATCTCATGGAATAACACACAGTAGCAGAGCTCGTTAAAGAGACCCGGATTTAAAATTTGTTCTAAATTTTTCAATGCTGTTACGTTAATGGGATCAAATCTAGCTTGGTGTGAACGCTTTTGGCTAGCTTGCTTAAGATCTCAGCTTGGTTGAACTAGCTTATCAAAATTTATTATAATTCCTGGTTCAGGAGAAGTTAAGTTCTCAGATCGTTTACAATTTCACGCGTTGTTTTGAAGCGCAATCATCATGCGGATCCAAACAAAACAACAACAAACAGAAAGCCTGGTCTATATGTTAAGATTCTAGTGCCTAAATATGCAGGTGTTCTTTATTTTTTAATTTTTTTTAATGGCTTTACAAACTTCATGGAGAGGACAACAGGACATAGCTTTTCCTTTATTAAGTCCTCCCAGGACCACTACATTATAATTTAAAACAAACCCAGTACAACAGAACAGCATATGTAAGTGATTGGGAACAACAACTGACCAGAAAGGAGCGACATTTTGTACAAAAGATTTCCAAGTTCGTGGTCTAGCCACATCAAATTCTATTTTAAACTTCTTTAAATAATAGTGATTGGGTCTAGCTTTGATGGAAGTTACCGATGTTTACGATTTAATGTCTGCAAGCAAATATTTCCATATAGACACAATTTCTGCATGGGCACCAGTTCTTTTATCCATCAGTTCATACATCCATCCATCCCATTATCCATCCGTCAATCCATCCATCTTCCCTGTTAAACTAAAAATTCTTTGTAACTTGTACATAGCGACTATTGAACTGTACTACTTTGACAATTGTTTTGTCGTCTGGGATGGTATCGGTATCGAATTAGGGGAAAAAACTACAAAGACTTCAAGATAGAACTGTTCTTACTATAACGGGTGACCCACGTACAACAAGTTCTAATAACGTCATAAATACCTTAAACTGATTTTCATTCAAAGATCGGCAGCTTTACGGGAAAGTAATAATGATGTTTGAAATAGCGAACGGGTTGGCTCCCGGTTAGATGAAAGATATATTCCAATCTAATTTTGTTTCAAAAATATATTAATAAAGAAATTTCTACAAAGATTTTTACCTTCCTCAGAACAAAATCACTAATTATAAAAATAGCTTCGCTTATATACAAGGTGCAAGCTCTGGATTTCTCTTCGGCTTGAATATTTGAAACAGACTCAGTTCCTAACTATATTTAAAAGAACGCCTAAATCAATCGATAAGCATCAACTACCTGAACGAATGTTATATGTTTTGTATGTAATATAACATACACGAGAAGGAGTGTGTTATATATTTTCCAAACACCGTGAAGTGAGTTGAAAAACGAGGTGATACCCGAGTTATTTGACCAACTTTGAGGTGTTTGGAAATCAAATCAAACACGATTTTTGAGTGTATGACACGGCTTCTCAAACAAATCCGTATTTAAGGAGAAAATCGGGTCTAAAGTTATTGAAATTTTATGGTAATTAAGATCACATATCGAAAACAACTTCTTGGTAGCCATTTCATTTGTTCTTTTCCTCATGAATTATCAACGATTTGGAGAAATATAGTTTAATGTATATTATTTAAAAAATGTAAAAATATTTTTGTATTTAATGTATACACGGCTTACAAGAAGAACAGTATTGTATACATTTTAAGTATAAGAAATATAACCACCGTTTTTAAACAAAGTTTTCGTATCGTATTGTATGGTATCTATCTATCTATCCATCCATCTATCCTTTTATCCATCCATAAAAAAATTACTTAATCGTTCAGCTCGAATAGTATCCGATGCAACTTATACTAAATAATGAATTTCTCCATTTCGATTTAGGATGGGTTTCCCTGGCTGAAATATTATGATATAGTAAAGCACCAACAATAATGTTTGAGATATGACATTAATTTGCCCCACAACATCCGATAAAGTCATTTTTATAGAAGACGAACTACTAATTATAATACTCGTTCAAGTGTGAGGGATTTTACCTTACCTAATGTACAGGTGTGCTAACTGCGGAATAGTTTTCCGTATGCAATCGACCATGGCTGTGAAATTCACGACTTCCACTTTGAGTTAAAGAGTGTAATTCACTTAACATATTTAAGAAATCTCTTAGGAATACTTCTTCCTAGTCTGCAACGACACATAATTCTACTGTTCATGTTGTGTTAATGATAACTAGTATTTATAAATTTAAAAACTCACGGCTTTCGGGTGGGGAAGTAAAACAGTCCAAATTTGCTAAAACTATTGTAAATAAGTAAAGATTTCTGTCTTTCTATCCATCTGTCCATCTGTCCATCCATCCACCCAAACACATAAAAACATACATTACATACAATCATACGTACATGCATGCATACATACAAATAGAACCATAACAAACCAACAGTCAGATATCAATCGCATAGCATAATTGTTAAAAGAGACAACTAAAAAAGGAACTGGGACTGCCAGCAATTCACGCAAACAAAGCCAGCTGCATCGTCTGTATATAACTGCCTGTAAATTGTCATATTCGACATTCAGTTGAAATATCATCGAAGGTCACGGAAGATTACACAAACCACAACTGCCTGCTTTGTTTTGAAACCTAACAGGATATTGCCACGTCAAGATAAACCTGTATTCTAAACTTTAAAAACATGTGAATGATTCATTAGCAATTTTTCAGTGTCTCAGACCACGCCAGCCATTTATATTCAGGTGTTTTCTAAGCACACCAAGATTTCTACATAAAAAATGGGGGAAAAAATCAAAGTTAATATAACATGACAGTTCATCTCTAAAAAAATCAAATCTAATCTTGCCACAAATTAGTACAAAAGTTCTTATCCAGTGGGGGAAGGAGATAGCTCTTGACTGGCTCAACATTAGGTTAGGATCATAAACTGTCACACCCTTCCGTCAAACTACGATTTACTGATGTGCTTAAGTAAATATTATGTATTTCGATTGTACTTTACTATCATTCCCCTTGTCATATGAACAGAAATTAAAGATTTTTTGCTGACAGTTGCGTTTGTTCCACAAAATATCTCATATTTCTGTTAACTTTCGCGAGACACAATTATGACAACCTTTTCTTTTATAAAAATTGGTAGAATTTTCCCAATCGATCATATTTTTGGCGATTTAATTGCCGATGTTATTGTAAGGTGCAAAATTTATTAAATCCCATCGAATCTCTCGAATCTGGTAATTGTTTAACATCGAATTTACTGTATCTTTTTTCCCCTCGAAATTTCACGATAAAAGGGATGCTAACTTCTTCCTATGTTAATATTGAAGGTGCCATTCAAAATAATTGAAATACTAAGTTCAAACCAGTGGTTCCATCGCATCCGATTACAATGGATTCTCTCAGTTGTACTGTTTACTTTGATAATAGCCATCTACTCATATCACATAATCATGTCATGATGCCTTTTCAGTAAAGTAACTCACATATTTTTCCAAGCTTGTCCGCAACTTTTGTGTGTTGCAAAGAATATTCGTAAAGAAAAACGATTTCAGTGGAACATGCACAAAACAGGACGCATTGTTGATCATGATGAAGTTAATCTTCGAAAATCCAAATCCGAGATTGGGTAATGCAAAATCCAAGCAAAATTATCCAGATTTGAAACACCTCTCCAGCCCTCCTCCGAAATTGCCTTTGGTCAAAGATGTTGGTTTTATAGCTCTCGTTGTATCTGCCTCACGCAGTGACATATGGAGTGTGCTAACCCACAAAATGCACCATACTACCATTGGCTGTTTTCTTTCCAAACGTTTCCAGAGTGGTGTTCACTGAATGAGTTGACCGAGAGTACATCCTGTTCAACCTGTGAGGGCTTCCAGAACAGACAGACCTCCCAGAACAACTCCCCGTGAGCCGTAACTCTGAATATAACTCTCACTAGGAAGAAAAATTACCATCAGCAGCTGATTTGAATTCTCCAGTCTTTCTTTTTTTAAACGTTGGGTCAATCTTGGTTACACAATCAGGTATTTCTAATTAACAATTGCAGACATCTACTATGATGTGTCTTTTGGGGATTCTCATAGGCCTTTATCAAGCAATAATTTTTTTGTTTCTGTGAACTCAGGTTGCACAACATATTTCCTGTTCAAATTCATCGCGATTAGCAGGCGTTATGGTAGCTTTATTGTCTGTAAGCCAGTTTAAATTTTAACCCTGCCTGGTAAACATCAGAAACGTGACAAAGGTTTCTAACCGACTAGCTTGCTCCAATGAATAAAGTTTACACAACAACCCAACATGGTTGTGAATGTACACATTTAACAAGATTTCTTTGTTTGTTCATTGAGTGGACAAACCAAAAAAGAATTCCCCTCACTTGAGTGTGAAATATCTCTCTCTTAGCTTGACTGTCAGTGTGTATGTTGGCGTAATTGTATGTTCGCGTGATAGATCATACGAGGTTTGTTACCGTTTTACTCTGTAAGTTATGCAACAAAATTTAACAATTGAGAAACAAAATAATTTTGTTTCAATAAAGCAATGAGGGAGCACTAGTATTTTGATCTAGGAACACGTTCTCAATGCATAAACTGAAAAAAAAAAATGCAAGGGGGAGTGTGAAGTTCAAAGTAACACGTGCTGTCAAGGCTGTAAAAACAGGATAAAAATCAAACTGAATGAAGTGTGCTTTATCTATTTAGAGAGATAACAACCACAGTTTCGTTGCTTCTGTTTAAAGTGTAAAGTTCAAAGTCACATGTGCAGTCAGAAGTAGAACATTTCAGATGATGGAAAAACAGTTAGGGCTATAGCCTGTACAAGGGAAGGGTGTAAATACTGAGATAATTGAAGATAATTGTCTTAACGTTGTTAAAATCAGATATAAACACAGCTAAAAGCTTTTAAAAAATCAAAGGAGGTCTTCTGAATTAAATAAGATTAGAAAATGTTCACAGATGAGCCGCCTCGCCGTTCAGTGAGACGTCTTTTTGTTTGCATCTTCACCGAAACGTTAGCCTTTGCTTTCTTAACAGCAAAGATGGAACGAAGAAGAGCTTAGCTTGATACAATTTTGGTTCGATAAGTTATATGCTACAGTTAGCTGGGGCTGTACTTTGAATGATTCTTAGGGTAAACCATGGTTCGTCGGTATATTCCCATATAGGTTATCAGTTTCCAAAATAACTTACAAACATACGTTACCACATATAACATATTTTACAGTCCCTTACACTGGATACAAAAAGCAGCTTACAATCGTGTGGGAGATAAAACCATTGAATCTCTCTCTCTCTCTCTCTCTCTCTCTCTCTCTCTTTCCCACGCATATGCGACACACACGCGTACACAAACACACACCTAATGGTTTCGAAAGTTTAATCAAACTGTGGTTGCACGTGTTTAAACTAAGCAACAAAGAACCCAACCTCCAGGCACTGGTGTCATTTGATAAGATGCATCGATAAACAAATACACCAACAAGATATTTAAATTATTTCCACCATATTATCTTGACTTCTTTTAAACGTGTACTACAGTACGAGAGTAAGTCTGGAAATAACAATTTCTTGTACTAGATGTAAAACGTTACACTGCCTGAATTTCAAGACGGTGAGAGTTGTATGAAGTAACATTTTTCGACTTTGATCTAACCATAACTATGGAGACTTTAATGCCACATTATCAAACAAACTATCTGATTTTATTTCAGCGTGATTAAAAACGGTTTGCCGAAGTGAACTAAACAATCTTTCTTTATCTTTCGTATTTTGAATCGATACATCGTACTGATCTTCGTCATTTGTATTATCTTAGGCATTGTGTATTCATTTAAAGAAAATTCCGGTAAATGCTTCTTTTTTATATGTGGTATTTTTACAGTAAATGAAGACCAGACGTTTTGTGTTTTTGGTGTACCAAACGCACCAAGGGATATACAGGGTTCTAACCTATTTGGAGTGATTCTCAATATAGTCTGCCCTAAAGTAACTTGAGCTTCTTCACCTTCCTGCTTTGGGTCAAACAGATGCAACCATGATTGAATAAAGTAGGAGATAAATCAGTAACAAACACTTTGAATCTTACACTCTTTGATGGTCACAGCCACTTTTCTCTGAAGCTTCGTCGATTAAAAGGCAGTGAAATGATATCCGTTATTTGTCAATTCACACATAAAAGACGTATACCACCTTGCTTGCATCAACACTTAGGTTTAACTTATGTCACCTGTAAAGGATTTTGCTAAACTGAGACACTTTTTCTTAAGAGGATTTCATTTCCCCCAAATTTCCGGCTAAATGAACTAATCGTTTGACACATGGCCATCTTTAAAACTCGACTGGACAGAACTTACAGGTTTACTGATATTCAGTCAACCCACAAAATCAAACAGCCTTCATCCAAAAAATAGCTTGTCAATCTTCTGATGAGGAAATAAATAGTTCAACATCACATTAAACACTTAATCTTGTTAGCAAGCAATGTGTTGGCGCGTTCACACAAACTGCATGGAATTACAATTGGGATGAATAAGCTGCTTAAATGTCCCCATTTGAAATAAACCACGTATGGAGGAGGTTGTAATAAAATCCTTAAGCGTTTTATTCCGCTAGTTGGAAGATTTGAAGTTTCGAAAAAACAAGCCCAACATTTGGGTCAACGATAAACATGACTCATAACAGCAGTAGTTTCGATGTAATTACAAAGCTGAAAAGTGGAAATGCCCAATAGACTTAGCAATATTTTCTAACGATGTGTGATGACACTGAAGTTACACTTAAAACAATTCATAATGTTTATTTGTTTTCGAAGAAACTTTGTATTGAAGGAATACGTCATCATTAAAACCCATGTCTTCGTCGTATTATGATATCTTTGCTATTAATTGAAGAGTTAGTTTACGGAGCAAAAAAACAGTATTAATAAAGCAATCATTATGAACGAATAAATAGTCGTTATGACATTTAAAAAGAATAACTCGAGTACAAAAGGGGTCTTTCGCGAAAATTCATGATATAAAAGAATTTGTTTTTTAATTTTGCGACATCGATTAAAAATTTCTCTAACTTGAAACCCGCTTTTCTTTCTTCAGGGTAAAAGGATAAAAACCTGTTGTAGGTAACTTTGAATAGTTTAAATGCAGCGAAGGACGAGCATTCGGCCAATAGACTCGGTGACTTCGTTCAGCTCTTTAGATTATGGATTATTTAGGACCAAGAGCTATTTCCATACGGTATGCGGGTAAAGATATTAGTTCCAAGTTGTTCTTGCCTCGTTTGAGGTAAACTGGGCAATTGATTTTCATTTGGAGGACATAGTTTGAGGCTTGATTTATGGCTGTCCCTTGCATTACCCGCAAAACATCGCTGATTCGAAGTTTCTTCATACGATTGAATTGAAGAAAAGGGAGTTGTGTCCAAAGACGGTGAGTAGTGGGAAGATGGAGGAATTGGTAAGTTGCCGTGGCCTCTGGTTATTCTTTCGTATCTTACACTCTGTGCGAACGGTCGGGGCTGTCTTGTCAGCTCATCTTCGTAACAAGGAACAGTTCTGGTAGGATAAGTGAGCCGAGAGCTGGCCGACTGGGGATTTGGACTTGTGGTGAATCCTTCTTCACCGAAAGCTGAAAAACTGTATGCACAAAACCTCGAGGGCTGCTTCTCGGCTCTGGTATGTAGTCCCGTGTTGAAACCGAAAGCTGGCGGATTGTGATAGTGAGTACCAAGGTAGGACTGGTTTTGTTGTGGGCCGAACTTCCATTGTTCTGTCCCTGGGTCGTTCGTTGTCAGACCTTGTGGGGCTTGTGGATTAAAGTTACCAACATCCGTTGCTCTGCAGCTGCGCGGAAAGCGAGACCGATTTTCACTAAGTTCTCTTCCTTTATCGTTAAAATCCTCCTGCCCTCTTGCTTCTGATAGAAATTCACCATCGAAGCTTCCTTGATGATCAGTACTCGTGTCATAACCACTCGATAGATTTACGTTCGAGCGTTCACGATCAAGACACATCGACAAAGAAAATTCCCCATCTGTTTGTTGCCTGGCTATCGTTGAAGGGCTTTCTGGATCACTTCCTTGCGGAGAATTTTCTGTCCTAGTTGGTCTTTCATTCAGTTGCCCTTTAGTGAAATCTTCGACAGCACTTTCACTATTCGCAGGCTTTTCTTTAAACCTTTTACGCCTTCGCAGATAACTTCCATTTTCGAACATGTTGTAGCTGTCAGGATGCAGTGTCCAATAGCTTCCCTTCCCAGACTTCTTGTCGTCTCTTGCCACCTTCACAAAACAATCGTTGAGCGAAAGATTGTGTCGAATGGAATTCTGCCAGCCGTGTCTGTTTTTTCTGTAGTAAGGAAACCTGTCCAAGATGAACTGATAAATCCCATTCAGGGTTATCTTTTTGTCAGGTTGGTTTTCCACAGCCATCGCGATCAAAGCAATGTAGCTGTAGGGTGGCTTGACTTTATCTTCGTTGGCTGACATAAACTGCATGTTATAAGGACAGACATTGAGAGGGTTGTAATAGTCTTGAGCTTGTCCAGTGTATCGAACCGGTGCAGAGTAAGGCATTGGAAAATGAATCGCAGAACAAGCATGATGAGCTGGTCTGTAATATTCATATGTCTGGTTTGCCAAACTGGGAGGAAAAATACTCGACTGAGAATTTGCGTCACTTTGTCCTGCTCCAAATTGGTAGTTTGCCATTTCCTCCAACAATTTTCCACTCTTTTTGACTTAACTAATGCGATTCACTGAGGACTGCTTAACTGTGGCAATTAACAGCTATTTAATGTTACATACAAAGATACGCCGAGCCTTTCAGCCAACTAAAAAGACTTGCGAAGTTGGTCGTCTCGACTCCCTGCTGATTAATTCACTTCGTGTGATGGCCGAAAGGCGTTACGCGACTAAAAAAAGGTCAATTGCTTATTGCTGGACCGGAAACAAACGAAACCAGGATTTTGAAACTACTATATCTTCAGTAGTGAGCAACAGAAGAAATATTTCTCACAAATCGTATGAAAAAAATACATCCTGGAAGCACTAACAAAACAACATAACAAACATTCTACGTTAAAATTCCTTTTACCAATTTCGGGTTCCGTTCGTCATAAATACTTTATCTTTCAGGGCAATCTTCCTTTCTTTATCTCGTCCAATGAAAATGAAATTTAATAGGGAGTAAAGCTACAAAAAGCTATTAATTATAATAAATCTGTAGGGCGAACTTTTTGACCTCGACGTTGGGGCTACCACAGCAATTCGCTATCCTACCGAAATAGAATTGCTGATAGCGATCCCCGTGAATCAACAACCTTTTGTGACTGTCTCCCAGACTGTTTCCGCGAAGAAATGTCTTATGGTGCCGCAGCCCTGGCGTTAAAACCAAGGAGTTTCTCTAAACTTCGCTTGCTGTTCTTGTTGTTTGAAAAATAAATAACTCAAAAACTAAAACAACATTAAGGATTCTTTGTTGGCCAAGACCTCTGCACTCGCTGTTACCGCAACCTGAATGTTTGGATAGATTAAAGATAAACACACCCCTGTGAGATTGCTGCATACAGCGAAAAGATAAATGAACACCCTAGTCTGCAACAACTTACGAACATTGCGGGAAGGGTTGGGGTAAGTAAGAGGGTGGGAGTAACTGGAAAAAGGAAGGAGGATTGGAAGGAGAAAAAAGGGAGAGGAAGGTGGAAGAAAGTGGAAGAATAAAGGGAGAAAGAGAACACCAGAAAGGAAAGGAAAAAGAAGAGGAAGAAGAAGAGTGACCAATTTTCCAACGCAGCCAGGTGTAGCGTAAAATCATATATGAAAAAAAAAAGGTTCAAGCTATCTATGCTCTAAATTACTTGGGAATTACCTGAAGCCTTTCGTTCAAGTTTGTTTTTGGCCATTTCATTCACATCGTACGAACAGTCCAATGTCAGAATCTTACCTAGCCAAATGTCAAATAAACATTTAGAGTTCAATTCAGGGTAAATGATTTTCTGGATATTTTTGAAAAGCTAACGTTTAATTTATTTTTTATCATCCACCATCTTTATTGTACTCTGGTATAAGCATTAGGTTTTACACTAAGTGCCTCTGCTTTTCTAAGGAAGCATCACCCTCTCCTAGCCTTGAACAGAAAAACATGTTGCATTCTTAGCTATAAGTTTATAGGAGAATGTTTTCTAGTGATGAATGAGGCAACACAATATTTCTGGATGAACCACCAAACTTCTCAACTAAATTTTGCATTAATGTCAAGTGTCTTTCGCAAGTCCGTTTAATATTTAAACTGTTATCAGAGTTTGTTAAGTTAGGAATGCATGGCTATCGATGTGCTTCCCCCCTGGAAAATGTCTCTGAGGAAAGCATGCTCTGACAAATCATGTTAAGCACAGTGCTCAGAACGTCTACAACACCTGTCAAAGGTTTTGCTATGAAAACAATAGCATTTTAACGTTGTGATTTCCTGGACACAGTTGGAACGTTTTCTTACCGCAATGTCTAGTCAGTTACACTGCTATAGTTTCAGGAGGAATCACAACATTGACATGGAAGCATACGGTTTATTTGTTAGTTGTTTTTTTTTTCTCTTCAACTTTACTTGCTAAAGTACCCTTTGATAAAAAAATAAGAGTGCTGCGTCGGCAGTATTGAATGGCGTGTACAAGCCGCAAAAGAGTCAATTAACTACGGAAAATTCAATGTTGTAAAACTGATGTTTCGAGCAAAGGCCCTTCGTCTAAGTGAAAAGGAAAGAAGGAAAAAGAATATGAAACGTTTCTTTCGGACGAAGTGCCTTCGCTCGAAACATCAGTTTTACCAAATTGAATTTTCGGCAGTACACTAGCTGACCCTTAAGCCTTTGGCTTTATCTCATACGTATGTTTGATTGATTGTGTTTAACTTAACTTCTTATATGCTAGGGCGTTTCTTTCATCGGGAATTGTACGTGCAGCGTGTATAATTTAATACTCAAGTTAAATTGTTTTGAAAACCAATAAAAGCCTATACCAGTCGATCTTGCTTACATGGGTCAACTGCGAAGGACCTGACTATGAAACTTGTCTTAGTGGTTAGCTCGGCCATGTGACCCCAAGTCACGCAGGAATAAACAACATTGTTACCATTAAATACGAAGTGAGGCGCAGATAGTATAGTCAGACAAGACAGTTTAATTTACCGGTCTACCAACAATATGATACTCGATATATGTAATCCATTCGTCTCACTTGACGATCATTTTAATGCGATTACTTACGCGTTGTTTTTGTTTCAGGGGAAAGCTGCTAAACTCTGCTTTCTAAACTAAAGCATTCGAAAACGTCGCACGCAACTCACAAAGCTGGCAATCCGAGAAGATTCAAGAGGATGCCAAATTTGCAGCTGCGGGGGAATAAAAAACTATCCAAGGTTTCTAATGGAACTACAACGTTGACGTAGGGCGAATTTTTACTTTACGAACTAATCATAATATGTAAACTTGTTCTTTTGATTACTTAAATAATTTTGTAAATAATCTCGTTTACGTTGAGGTCCCAGAAGTTAGAGGGCGTGGTTCAGTTGACCAAAAGAAAATTAATTTCATCTCATGTGTTGATTAAGACCTAAGAAGTTCAACCGTATTAGCTGCTGCTACTACGCTATGAGTACAAGCATGCACCGGGATTTTATATCTTATAAATAATATATATAATATATATATTATCGACATATATATACATACATATACATATATTTATATATATATATATATGTATATATATATATATATATATATATATATGTATATATACAACAAAATGTAACGGAAAAGCTACACAAGTGACTTGAATAAATAGAGCGCTTGATACCATAACACGTAGAGCGAAAATAACACAAATAGAGACAAATGTTTAGCTGTCGCTACTCCCAGTTTCATGCACTTTGGCGATCATCAGTTGCCTGATGATCGCCAGAGTGCCAGGCAACTGATGATCGCCATGATCACTCATGATTAATCAAAAACTAGTCATTTTTAAATTGGACAACTAGTCATTTTTAAATTCCATAATATAATAATATATAATAGCAAGACAAGGTAAACTTGGGTTTACATCATTAAGATTTACTACAAGTTTGTTTCGTATGGCAAGCTAAGCCTGCCGCACTCGTCAGGTAGTGATCGCGTATGATGTTGGTGTCTAGGAAACTTGATGATCTCTACTGAGGTTACGTTATGCAATAAAAATGCGGAATAAATTAACAAACATTACAGAGCAAGTGTTTTTTCCTATGTCTACAAGTTGTGATTAGTTCGTTTGTAGAATTTAATGAAATTAGCTCAGGATGGCAGATGATAAGGAATTTTTCATGCGAACATAAATTACATTTTTTGTGCTGATAGAATAAGCTTTACACCGTCTGATAATCCTCCACGTCAACGAAAAAGTTGAAGAAGTGAAATTTCAAATTTGAAAAAACAGTGAAGTTCTACAAACGAACTAATCACAACTTGTAGACATAGGAAAAAATACTTGCTCTGTAATATTTGTTAATTTATTCCGCATTTTTATTGCATAACGGAACCTCAGTAGACATCATCAAGTTTCCTAGACACCAACATCATACGCGATCACTACCTGACGAGTGCGGCAGGCTCAGCTTGCCATACGAAACAAATTTTTAGTAAATCTTTATGAAGTAACCCAAGTTTACCTTGTCTTGCTATTGAACTTCGCTCTACTCTGGTATTGAACTCTTTCTTCGTATGATTTTTAAAAAATCTCACTTACATATCTATATATATATATATCTATATGTATGTATGTACAGGTATGTTTATTGTACGCATGCTCTCGAGCTATTCTACTCAGAAAAATTTTCTGAGTCCCTGACGGGAATCGAACCCATAATCTTCCAATCGCCAGTGAGTGACGCATATATATATATATATATATATGCGTCACTATATATATATATATATATATATATAGTATAGTATAGTATAGTATATGTCTCCATATATTTCGATATCTATCTATCTATCTATCTATCTATCTGTCTGTCTGTCTGTCTATCTAGCTAAATATATATATATAATCTATGGTTATGCTCAATACCATGTGGCAGAGATAAATTACAGTGAGATATTGAAGAGTCTTCTCGTCGCTACTCTGAATTTCACATTTCAAACAAGGTAGTACTCTATGCCATATATAGGGGGAATGAATAACCCCCAGGGATGAAGAGCCCCGGTCATGAATTCCCACAGGTAGATAACCCGTAAACTCTATCCTAAATTCTAACCTAACCCGAAAGTCTAACAATAAACACCAGTGGCCGTTGGTCACTAGTTTTCAATGACCGAAGAGTTTCAGAGCAGTAGGCATTCATACGACAACGCATCAAATGGTAGCTGTCTGAGAATATAATCAGAAATCCATCGTTCACAGTTCTTACGTCAATTCAACAAGTACTATTCAAATGAAGTTTACGAATTGAGCATTTTAAGGTTTCTTTAACTTCTAAGTACTCACAGTTTTTGTGTCTCGGGCCACAATGTGTTCTGTAGCAAGGCGTTTTCTGTGGGTGGTTCTAAAAGAAATGCAAAGTTGCGAAAGAAATGGAATAATTTATAATCGAATTCTCTATAAATTACGGAAACCACCGAGTATTTTTGATTAAAAACATAACAACAGAAACTCCGAGCAGTGATAACATATTTATTGAGATTCTACGTTTCGACCAGGTTTTGAGCATTCCTGACGATGGCTAAAAGCTAGTCGAAACTTGAAATCTCAATAAAGATGTTATCACTGTTCGGAGTTTGCGTTGTTCTCTATAAATTGTTACACATATATACAAGGTAAAAATCATAAAAATTAACGATGGTTATGTTGATCGAAAACGCTTGTTCTTAACCTTAACTCTTTTTTGACGTTTTACACTTTGTATATACGTATAAGCTGAAAGATATGCCTAAATAGAATAAGAAAACCAATCAGTTAAGTCAGTTGCGTAAAAGCGCTAGTCACAGAACCAAATCCCATACATAAAATATGGTTTTTTATTCAAAAAGCCTTGCGAAACATTTATGTTGTAACAAGCAACAGCATTTCAGAAATAAGCAGAGGAAATATGTAAAAGAATTATTCATCAGCTGTTGATCAAGAGCCCCCTAAAAAGATTCTGAAGCTATTACAGTCGAAGGAATTTCATTAGGAGTTAATCATTTAGGTATGCCCGTTTGTCTTAAGTGGGGTGGATACTTTCCCATACTCTCACAACTTAGCGTCATTATTGAACTGAACACTGACCGTAAATACACCCAGTTATTCAAGCGTCAAAAATGCGTTAGTTCGATGAGAACATATAATTTTCGTGTAAGGTTTGACCTTTCTGCCATTGTTGCTGTTGCTCGACTGTTTCTCGTGTAACTTTTAACGTATACAGATACATTTTACACGAAGATAATCAAACAAGTTTAACACTGTGGTCCATTTCTGAAAATTTAGTTCACTCAAAGTTTTTATCCAAGCAACTCGTATAACCCGACGATGTCCAATTTCAACAGAAAATTCCTCAGAAACTAGATAAGTAGCCCAAGTAACACTAAACTCGCATTGTAGGTTTGACTGCTATTAAAACGCTCAAGGAAACGTTACTATCTAAAATTATTTGTAAAAGTTAGACCGCAGCGAAACAATAGCATAAACACTGTAGCATTATTTCAATTAAAATTGTTGAGTTATTTTCTTTTATCCAATAAACAGAAATGGCCTTTTCCGA
>JBAHVQ010000485.1:212121-223487 GCA_036872915.1 Nanipora kamurai | reverse complement strand
TATTTGCTCTATCTGCTTGGTATTGAGCCCTCTTTGCATTTCGTAAACCAAAACGTTCACATATATATATATATATATATATATATATGTATATATTTGTATCCGTGGCCCAATCAGAAGTCAACTGTGGTCCAGCAATGGACCTTGGTCTGCTCTTTAAGGGCCAATTTATTTGTACGCAGTAAAGTAACTGAAAAGCGAGCGAGCTGTAACACAGCTTGTGTTCTTCATACGTAACAGCACGAAAACAATAAGGGCTTTAAGATAAGACTATGACTATACTTACGGCCACATCTTTAGACAACAGAAGTTGATACTACATACAAAGAACGCCTGCAAAAATTGTTCCCAAGAGAAATCTTCACGCTGTCACGACTCTGTTAATAACGTAGACGAAAAATGCGGGGTCCGAGTGGCCAAGAACGTCAGTAAAGCTTTATCTGATTCTCACGAAAAACATGACCGTGAAAGTTCTTTTTTTCTGAAAAGATACAGAGTTTCGAATCTGTGTGATAAAATATCTAAAATTCCAGTTTACTTGTATATTACTAGTTCCTACCGAATCTGAAGTCCCTACTAGTGATGTAAGTCGGTCTCTTATTCCCCAATGAACACGAGTGAATAGACCTGCCCAAGCTCAAGTATCATTTGTAACGTCGTGGTCACTCGCAGAAATCATTACTTTGTTTATCCAACAACTCTTGTAAAGAACAGGAAAAAAAAACCCCAAAATTAACCCTTTAACGCCCAGAATGCGATTCGTTGAATATCAGGAACAAAAGGGCAAATGAATGAACAAAGCAAAAACAAAAAGGGAACAAAGAAACATTTCAGCATTAATTGGTTAAGTGACCTAAAGGTTGCTTTGCCCTTAAAATGTGGACGTTCTCCTTAAAAGTTGTCTACTTTGCTCTTTCTTTTCGTCAGAAAACCCATCAGTTTTATAAAAACTGATTTCCTACAAATCATCTTTAGATTCTTATCAAGATAATCCGACAGTCCTCAGGATTAAGTTACTGAGTTTCTTGTATCCAGGAAGACTATAGCCAGATAAAGTAACGCTTCTTCGTCTGCTGTTACTTTACTAGACTCCGGCTAACGACAGACCATTTTACTCACAAAAAAAGAGGACGACTGGACTTGAACGACTTAAACCTATCTCAACGTCGGACTCGTCATCGATTATTTTACCTTGGTTAAAGCTATACGAATTAAGGCGTTAAACGTCTGGACAGGAAAGGTTTAACCAACTTATAACGAATATTCTGAGACTTATTTCACCATAACACCTCGAGAAGTTTCTTCCCACGTTTTTAACACCCTTTTGTCGCTAAATAGAAATACCTTTCATGTCCAAGACAGTCGAAAGCTGAGACATGGCAAGCTATAAGTTCGTGGGCTGACCCACGAACTTGAGCTGAACGCCATTCGTCCAAATTTTAGAAATGACTGTAATACTTCTCACAAGGTCATGCTTAGTGTCTGGTCAATCTCTGGCTGTTCTGTAAGAACTGTGTGGATTGATAACCAGCCAATTTGATCCCCTTTTTTGGGACTATTAAATGCTAGAGCCCCGATTACCACCCCTTCTGTGAATTTGGCCTGACCAGTCTCTCTTATGATGTCAGTGGCTGGTGGAATGAACTGGGCAGGGGCAACATTAGGTCTCCATTACTGAGGGGGGTGAATTATAATTCTACGGAGACATTTCACGTCGATGATGCGGGCATGCTACGGAGTTGGGGAACGTTTATCCGTCCAAAATTATTGAGCATTTGAAATCTTTAGATCAATAGCAGACCTAGCATTAGAACGGGGGCGGTCCTTAATAGGGGGCAAGTATAGGTCCAAATAAATCAGTAACAAAAAGTATTTCTGTTTTATAAGGGGTAACAGGGCACGCTTCTTCAGAAAGGTTTGGAACTTTTGGAGCTAAGAAACGGCATTTTTAGCGTTTTGCAAAAGATAACTATGATGGGATTTACTACACTTTCTGCAAGGAGTGCATTTTGCCAAGTAAGAGACACATTTGCTAAAAAAGAGGTGTACTTCTCCAGCTAAGAGAGGGGTTGTTATTCACACCGCCCTACCCAAAAATAGGCATATGCTATTCTAATATACCTGTACCATTCTAAAGTTAATAATAATGCGAATGTCTCCAACAGTTGTTAGATGGTTTATCTATGCATACTGTGGAATCTCAGCTAACTATGCTCTGGAATTCAGGATAGTTATTTAAAGAAAATCCCTGCCTTTCAGACAGTTGGTTACTCATAAATAAGTAAATATTGAGCAATTTAACACACACACTTATATATATATATATTATACAATGAACATATTATGATCAAAGCAAATTCTATATAACTCTGAAGATGTTCTGGGCTTAGCGATGAAACGTCAGTTCATTAAATATTTTATCATATATGTCCTTGTTATGCCTCTTTAAATATATTGTCTGGGCCATCATACTTTTAACTCAAATTCAATATAACATTTAGTTCTTAAAAAGTTGTTTATTTACAAAATCACACTGTTGGCAGAGGGAGACCTGGGCCTCTCTTGGTTGGTCCCCTGGTTGGCCCCTCTTGGTTGGCCCCTTGGTTAACCTGGTTGTTTCAAGTGCTAAACTTATTGACATGGATAGAGATCATATAAAACATATAATATATGACCTTGATGCTGCCATGTACCTTACGTGGTGTCCCATCATTCATTTGTACTGTCTCCAACTTCCTATATTCTCCTGGAATGGGTAGCAGACTTCAATAGTACATTGCATATCCATATACCAGATTGGGCTCCTAGATGGGAATGAGTTGATGTGTTAGTTTATAGAATCTTTTATGAATAACTTTTTCATTAGCTATTTTTCAGATGTTGGTCATTACTTCCAGCTATCTGAGTATAGCGTTTTTAAAATCTGTTAATGCTTTCTACATATGTACAAAATTCCATGAAATCAGTTGAATCAATGTGATAATTACTGAGAAAGCAGTTGATGAAAAAAGAACCAACAATCAAGCTTTAAAACCAGAGAAGAGTGAAATGTTGTAATACAACTATTTACCATAACTTTTGCCTTAAAACAATTTTGCAAAATCAAGTCATGAAACCTTTTGCAGTCCTTTCTGGTAGTGACACTCGAACCTCAAAATTGCCTTCCAGGCATCTTGCCATTTTGCGAGGGTTAATCAATTTTATTCTTAGTTGCTTTACACTTGTTTCTCCAATCTCCGTGAAACTCCATTATTTGTTTCATTGAGTTGCATTCCTGTATTTCGTAATTTCCCTGCACTTGTCTATTTCATTTCTGAAACTGGGGTTAACACAGCAAAATTCTCTCAAATTGATTAATTTGTTTTAGCAAACCACAGTTTTAGAGAATTACTCTGGTACCTCCATATCGCAAAAAAAAGTCAACCAATGTCTACTGTACAAAATTTAAATCTTTCACAAAATTTTGGTCGCAAAAAAGGTTACTTTTGTTTTAAAAATTAGCGTAATCCACCCCCCGCGTAAACGTTTACTCTCCTCATTCTCTTCTACCTCTGTCAGCGAGAGAGCTTTGGTTAGGACAAGTTTGTTCAAGTAATTTTTGCTTAATCGTTGGTAATCTTGTCCATCTTGTGGGCTGCATAAAGTTGTGAGTGAGTAGATTTCAAATTTATCTTTTTTTTTTATTTTTAGAGGATATTTTCAGTCAGGATGTTGTTATTTAATGAAAATGTAAGATAGGAGACGATCAAATATGGCGGAAGTCAAAGTTGATGATACGTGAATTAATCTGTAATTACTGCGGTTTGGTTGCTATTCATCGTTTTTAGGTAGACAGAATATTTGCTGGGGATTACTTTACTGGGTAGAAATGGAATAAACCATGACATAGCTCATCTTCAGCAGCGAACTGACACATTCTGCATGTCTCCAATTCTCTTTTAGCTGATCTGAAAGCTATAATTCAATCTCCTGAAAGTATTTTTTCGCTTACAATCATAAATACTCTTCATTTTTGAAAAGGAAAATCCATTGGCACCATGACAGACTCCAAGTACTTTACAACCACCAAGAAAGGTTAGTACTGTGTCATAGTAGACTAAAAAATTGTGAAATCGTCATTTCATATTACTCTGAGGATGATTCTGGAATAGTAGACAATAGTATACATTTTTGTAATCTTACTGGGAAGAAATGAAGGACTAACAAAGATCACGTTGATTTGTTGGGCAAGATGCACATCATTGGAAAATGTGTGAGAAGATACAAAGATTTTCAAAAGCTGCTTTTGTGGTAAAAGCATTTTGATATATCAAAGCACAGGAATCATGTAGCTTTCTTCCACTACATATAACACTGTGGATAGGACAATGGGTCAGATAACACAAAATACTAAATGACTGGCAGTCATCAAAGCATGCATTACTAACTCCTACCTATCTGGCATTAGCAAGAGTACAAGGTTTAAGCTGCTGTATTATTTCCTTTAGCAGTTTGGTAAATTTAGTTAGAAAAAATTTTAAGGTAAATTCAGATTTTCTCAGTCAAACACACATTGACAAAGTAGAGACAAAAATTCAGGTAAAGCCACTGATTTTTGGCTGACTTTACTTCGAAGTCATTGTTAAACAAAACTGATTAGTTAGACTTTGTAAAAACTTGAAAAATGCTGTCTTTTGCAACAGGTGAAATTTTTGAGCTAAAGGCTGAACTTAACAGTGAAAAGAAAGATCGTAAAAAGGAAGCAGTGAAAAAAGTCATAGCCAGCATGACAGTTGGAAAAGATGTCAGGTATGGTATCTTAGGTGGGATACTAAATATTAAGGATGGGACAAAGTTTTAAAATCAAACTCTTAACCTTCATTACAAAATCTTTAAAGGTTTGAACCATCACTTTGGAATACCATCCATTTTTTCAATATTTCTGGGGAGTAACAGTAGAAAGTTGCTTTACCTAGGTGTTAAATGTTTTGTCTTTAATATAGTTCCTTATTTCCTGATGTGGTCAACTGTATGCAAACTGACAACCTGGAGTTGAAAAAACTTGTTTACCTATACCTGATGAATTATGCCAAATCTCAACCAGACATGGCTATTATGGCTGTCAACACTTTTGTTAAGGTAAAGTACATGCATATTTATGTCATGTCTGGTGAACAGCTATTGTAATTTTTAATTAAAGTCAGCTTAGTCGGCGATGTGTTGGGTCATTCCAGAAAACATCCACATCTCCCCTATGCAGGAAATAAGTAATGGGTCCTCCCACTCTCTTTGGACATCCTAGAACAATTGAAGTAAATCTGAAGTTACTTTTACCCATCTCTTCATGTAGCACAAATTTCCTCTTTGGAGTGGCATGGATCTTTTTTGGAATGATCCAATAAGGAACAGTGGTACCACATGAGGGGCTAGGAAGAACTTATCACCCCTAACTGTGACTATAACTTCTCACAAAGATGGATTTTATAATTTATTGAACTACTTCTAGAAAATCTTGAGGGAGAGATAGGGGATAATTTTGTTTGTGAATTTTTCAGATTGTTGCACTGTTTTTATGGTTATTATATAACATGTACCAAAGTGGTACTACAAAAATATTCCAGGACAATCTCTTCCCTAATTATCCAATTTTATTCCCCAACTACTTTACATGTATTTGGAAACAGGTGCCATCATGTGTAATATTTCATGTTGTGAAGCTCATATCCTGAGAAAATAAGCCTGGACAGAGTGAATTGGTTACCAATATAGAGTACATAAACATTTGACTTTTTAAATCTTTGGAACATACTGTAAGGAAGAAACAAACAGCATGCAGGTTATATTATTAGGATACAAATAAAAAGTTGTGTCAGAGCTCAGGAACTAGGATTTATTTTAATTTTCCAGATAAACTTGTAATTGTCTATTAAACTTTAAAACTCCCAGGCCTCTCGATATACCTCTGTTCAGTAAAACAATCATGTATTAAGCACCATAAAATTCTTAAAAACCACCATGTGGATGGCATTTAATCTTTAACCCCAAGCTTTTTTCTGCATAAAACCATCTGGCAGTAACTAGATTTGAATTCTGTTGAACCACTTTGGAACAGATGGGTTGTAGACAGCTGCTGGGTTAGCTTTTCAGTTAATGTATACATGTTACCATTTATAAATTGGAACAAGATCTGTAGATGTAGACTGTATTGTATATATGGAGTATTATTTTCTTCACTGTAATACTTGTACGTGCGTACAGCAGTATTCATACAATAATTGTATGTTTTATTGTATGGATTTTGATTTGTAGGACTGTGATGACCCCAATCCTTTGATCCGTGCTTTGGCTGTAAGGACAATGGGTTGTATTAGAGTTGATAAAATCACTGAATATCTCTGTGAACCATTAAGGAAGTGTTTAAAAGATGAAGATCCTTATGTTAGGAAAACTGCTGCTGTTTGTGTTGCTAAACTGCATGATATAAATTCCCAGTTGGTGGAAGACCAAGGATTTCTGGATCAGTTGAAAGATCTGCTGTCTGATTCAAATCCCATGGTAATTACATTATACATACTGCACTGTATGGTATTATTGTTTATTTTTGTGCAATTAGATTTTGTTGCTTGTTCAGTGTTATTTAACACTACTGGTTCATAAAGGAAAAAACAGAAGTAAATATTGAATAATTGGCTTGAAAAATGACACAAAATTATTCTTGATTTATGCAAACATTTCCTTCACATTTGGCTCTTGTGACTTATCTGTACAAAATGGTTAGTAGACATGAATCTTTGGATGCATTCAATAGATGCATAATGTGCAGTTTTTATATCAGACTTGTATAAATTATGGCTGCTCACATTGCACATACTGTATTAGTAAAGCACAGTAAGGACAAAAAGTTGAATTATTGCATAGTTATATTCCAACTGTTTATAATAAGGGGGCAGAAAATGTTCAAAGGTACTGTCTTTAAATGTTTTCTACTTTGTGGAACATTACAGTACCTATAGACAGCGCTCTATGTTTGATTTTAATGTTTATCATACAGTACACCTGTACAGTATTGTCAGGTACTGTATTTGTCCTATATTAATTGTGGTTTGTGAATTCTAGGTGGTAGCTAATGCAGTTGCTGCTCTGAGTGAAATCAGTGATGTATCCCCAACAGCTGCTGAAGCTTTGGAACTTAATTCTCAGACTGTAAACAAATTGTGTACTGCTTTGAATGAGTGTACTGAGTATGTATTGGATCTCATGCACTGTTATTTCATCTTGATTCTTAAGATTAATTAATTGAGTTTATATTTTTTAAAAATGATATATTTCCAGGTGGGGTCAAATATTCATTCTTGATTGCCTTGCAACATACAATCCTCGAGATGATAAAGAAGCCCAAAGGTATGGAAAATATAATTCTGTTGTTTTTTATTAATGTGTATTAAAATTACTGCATATTTGATATAAAACTTCAATCACAGACATGCCAGTAATTGCAATCTTAATGTCAGAAACAGAACTTCAGGCTTCCTTCACTTTGATGGAGAAATTTTTAACAGCCATGAGCCTTCTATCAATTCCAATGTATTTACAAAAATAAGACATGACATATTAAAGTATTAAAACCAGCTTGGACTGATGGTTTTACTGTAACTACATGTACATGAAAGTGAAGTGCTGTATAACAATTCCAAACATTATCTTTACAGTGTATTTTCAAAAACAGATCTGAAACCTTATGTACATTATCAATTTATCGGCCATGAAATTTTTGGTGACCTGGTATGCATGGAATACTAGATTTCAAAGTTACTGGTAGATGCAAGTTATCAAAAGCTGGAGTAGTCAGTGAATACAAGACATATTGTCTACATCCACCTTCAGGTTTTTGTTTGTTATTTTTTAGTGTTTGTGAGCGAGTAACACCAAGGCTTTCCCATGCTAATGCTGCAGTAGTTCTGTCTGCTGTCAAGGTACAGTGCAATATAGCAGTAGCACCAGAGGAAAATTGGTATTAGTGGAAAAATACCATAACTTTACATATAATAAGTAATAACTATCTACAGTACTTGCTGGCAAAAATTTCAACTGAAACCCAACTACAGTATTATTGCAAGTAAATAGATCATGAAATTTAAAATTAAAATTTAAGCCACAGTCAATAAGTGGAAAATCTCAACCACTATCACTTACTTGAAAGTGTTGTCAGATGTCAATACCATTATGAATGGCCTACAAGTGATGTAACATGGACCCTTCAGGTACTTTTAGAAAGCTACACCATGAGCTTAAGGAGTCCCCTCTCTGCTTCTCTGAATGTTAACAAGGTTAGTTTCCCATCCACTGGTGATAAACCATAGATACAATATGTACTCTCCCTTTCTACTAACAGATCTGGCTCCAACCTCCAAGACAACACTTGCAATCAATGCCAGGGAAGTGAGTTGACCTGATTGGGGTGGCAACAATCTTGATTAAATAACTGGGGGGGGCTGTTGCTCCTATTGTCCACCCACTTCTTGGTCCTTTGCAATGTAGAAAATATACTGTAGATTGCATCAAGTTATTCACTTTGTTTTGATAACACAGATCATATAACAATTATTAAAAAAAATACAAATTTGTTCAAATTTTGTGCGATTAAAATTGTTAGGTTCTAATGAAGTACATGGAAATCTTAGAAGGTTCACCATTCACACAAAGTCTCATAAAAAAATTGGCCCCTCCTCTTGGTAAGAAATGCTTGAAAATGATTAGAATGAAGTTAGGAACTTCGTACAACCTCGACTTTTGCTTCAAAAGCACTTAGATATAATTTTTAGTGTCTTTTACTTTTTTCCTCTGTAGTTACTTTGTTGTCCAGTGAGCCTGAAGTCCAGTATGTTGCTTTGAGAAATATTAATTTAATTGTGCAGAAGAGGTTTGTATAATGCTATATAGTTTGGACAAAAAAAATGTTGATTTTACGTAATGTTTTCTGTCCTTGAAAAGTTCATTGAGATAATGCTCTATGTTAATTCTTCCTTTATGATTTTTTTCATTGTGTTGTAGACCAGAAATTCTGAGAAATGAGATGAAGGTTTTCTTTGTCAAGTACAATGATCCAATTTATGTTAAACTTGAAAAATTAGACATCATGATTCGATTGGCAAACCAACAGAACATTGCACAGGTTTTGGCAGAATTGAAAGAGTAAGTACATTCAAAGAGAACTTTATCAGTTTCAATCTTGAAAGCAGCAATTGTTCAAACCAGGCTGAGGTGTGAACAAGAAGCCTGGAATACTGTGGATGTGCAAAGTCAAAAGGTTATGGCTTGACTGATTGGAAAATTATTGCTCCACTGATCTAACTTATTACACTGTTTTAGTGAAGTTTGTATTCAGTGTCTTCACAACTGTATGTCATGTTTACTGCAGGTATGCTACTGAGGTTGATGTTGATTTTGTGAGAAAATCTGTGAGGGCCATTGGACGTTGTGCTATCAAAGTCGAGGTACTGAAAGGCTTTACAATTTGTGTTTTAAGATTTCTTTACATCAGGAACTAAAGTTTGCAAACAATAGATGGTGAACTCCAGAAAGTTTACAAACTTGCATTTTCGCATTGTAAACTTTCACCAATGCAATGATTCAAGTTGGCATTGTTGTCCTGTTTTATCAAAGAAATGTCTAACACACAAGGATTATTGAGAGAACATACAGTACAGGTGTATGAAAACTGCAATATACAATATAGCCGAACGTTGATCTGAACATTAAAGATCTGCTCAAAATGTAACTTCTATAAGTAAAGTATTTATGTTTCTTTGACACACTCAGGACCTAGTTTTTAATTTTCTAGCAATCAGCTGAAAAATGTGTTAGTACATTACTGGACCTTATTCAAACTAAAGTCAACTATGTCGTTCAAGAAGCCATAGTTGTTATCAAGGTAGGAATTGGTTAGCATTGGGGGTGGGGGTGGGGGTGGGGTTAGGGTTGAGGTTGGGGGTGGGGTTGAGGTTGGGGTTGGAGGTTGGGGATGGGGCGAGGGTTAGTTTTTCATTTTTAAGCAAACAGTTAAAAAATGTATTAGTACATTACTGGACCTTATTCAAACTAAAGTCAACTATGTCATTCAAGAAGCTATAGCTGTTATCAAGGTAGGAATTGGTACTTTCACCAGAACGTTGTTTACTTTGCCTTTGTTGTGAGTAGTCTGCCATTGCAATGTTGATGTTCTTATGAATATTTCAAATCTCGTTTAGGATATCTTCCGTAAATACCCCAACAAGTACGAAAGTATCATTTCTACGTTGTGTGAAAACTTGGATTCCCTTGACGAGTCCGAAGCAAGGTACTTTGTACATCCATCATTTACTGGCTGCTTTTATAGTAGCACAATATTTGAGAATCTTATGTCTAGCTGAATTTTAGTACTGTGCTGGCCTTTAGATTTAAAATTAATACACAGAAACTACCGTAATGTAAAGAACAGTTTACGGTGTATATTAAAATAAATAAATCACAGGCTGTGGGGTTATTTCAGTGTGCTTTCCATTGCCAAACATCGGCGTCCTTTACTGTTTACGTCTTTCCAAAACTATTGAGATTCTTTCTTTAGTTCAATGTTTATTAAGATAATTATAACTTTCTTCAACTTGTGGCTTAATGGCGTTCCTTGTCAAAAGCCTTTTTTTACAGACAAAGAGTATAATCGACAAAAATTTAGCATTCCAGACAAACCAGAAATGTATAGTACCACTGCAAATTGTCTAACTTCTGTTAAAGTTGCGGAGGTTTACTAGGTTGCTGGTAAACATTTTCATCACCTGGAAATAGGAAGCGACATGTTTGGCACATTATGTCAAATATGTTTGTACTATTTCCTAGAAAAATGAAGTCTGCCAGACAAATGGCAAGCATGTTGTGCTTGCCATTTCACAGTGGACGTATAGTTCACAAATTCTCTCAGTTTACTGCTTGATTTGTTAACCTTCCTTTACCGCGCTGATATTTGATTTTACTGACAAACTCTCTGTTGTACTGAGCCGACTATATCACTAAAAGAGCAAGTAATGCTGGTTTTAGAGAAAGTATGGCTTCTGGTTCCAAAGGAATTCTGCCATTGTTTGGCAATATACCCGTATATGTCTAGATTAAGTTTAAGTTAAATACTTTTTGAACAACCGTTTTCTACTGTTAATTACACAAATGGTTCGTTACATTAATCCAAGGAATTGTTTTGAGTAAAGCTTGCAAGTATTTTTCACGTTAAAGAAGATTAGTTATGGCTTGAGTAGAAGAATGAACTCGGGCAGAGAATAATGATGTTAGTTGTTACTCCGAGTGACGAACCATACCGAACAAGTAGAGAAAACTCTACTTGGCCCGGCAGGGATTCGAAC
>JBAHVQ010000485.1:191943-212021 GCA_036872915.1 Nanipora kamurai | reverse complement strand
CTACAGGTCAAGTTGGGAGCTGGTCGCGAAATTGATGTTACTTCGGCTCTTGATATTTCGAAACATATACTAGTTTCAAAACTAATTAGAAACTAGTATATGTTTATAGTATGGAATATACTATATATAGAGAGAGAGCTGAAGTAACATCAATTTCGCGACCAGCTCCCAACTTGACCTGTAGCTCAGTTGGTAGAGAGTCGGACTAGTAAAAACCGAAGGTTGCGGGTCCGAATCCATGCCGGGCCAAGTAGAGTTTTCTCTACTTGTCGGGTATGGTTCGTCACTCGGAGTAGCACTAACATCATTAAGATTAGTTATTATTTGGATTTTGTGATCGATGCATAGGGCATCCATGATTTGGATTATTGGGGAATATGCGGAGCGGATCGACAATGCTGCAGAACTTCTCGAGTCTTTCCTTGAAGGATTCCAAGATGAAAACACACAGGTATCACAAAACTTCTATGTACGTGCGTTTGTTTACGCGCATGCGTAAATGCTTGTGCGCATACTTGGACGGGTGCATGCGTCTGCGCGTGTGTATGCAGGCATAGGTGCGTGCTGGTATTCGTATGTGTGCGTGCGTGCATACCTGTATCCGTGCTTGTGTGCAGACTTGTGTCCGTGCGCGCGTTTGTGCATGTGTGCGATATGCGTTGACCACGTGGTCGTTATAAGCGAATTCGAAGTGCTCGTACGATTGAGATTCGGGATAAAATCCTAGCTGAGCGACGCATGTCGGGAAAACCTCGTGTGAGCCCGCGGGTCATTTTGGGTTTAAAAATCTTGATTTTTGAACGTACTGTTAGCTTCAATTAAGGATTGAGGTAATCAGGGGACTGTTAACTAGCCAACGCTACCCCTGGTGCGGGCCCAAACAAATCAAAATTTTCCATTTTGCAGCCTCAAGGATGGTGACTTACGTCTCATATGCAGTAGAAATTGAATATTAGCTAGCCATAGCTACCCCAGGTGAGGGCCCAAACAACTCAAGATCCTCAATTTTGCAGCCACAAGGATGGTGACTTACTGTAGGTCTCATACGCAGTAGAAATTGAATGGCTTTCTTACCCCTGCATTACAAACCTTGTTTTTGATAAGTTTTCCGTGCTTTATTGTCCAGGTTCAACTGCAACTTCTCACAGGCATTGTGAAGTTATTCCTGAAACGTCCTTCTGAAACTCAAGAACTGGTGCAACAAGTTCTCAGCCTAGCGACACAAGACAGCGACAATCCTGATCTTAGGGATAGAGGTTATATTTACTGGCGCCTGCTGTCCACTGATCCAGCTGCTGCGAAGGTAAACCAGTCGAGGTGGAAATCAAGTGAACAACGAAGTAAAACTCAGAAGCTTCGTGCTGTCTGTTGGTTGATTAAGAATCCACCATAGCAAAAAAAACTCCTGAAACTTCAAGAACGAGTTACTTAAAATAATAATAATAATATTAAATAAATAAAAACTTTTGTTTTCAGGAAGTGGTTCTCGCTGAGAAACCATTAATTTCAGAGGACACTGACCTCCTTGAACCAACTTTACTGGACGAACTCATCTGTCACATATCATCTCTGGCTTCGGTGTACCACAAGCCACCTAGCGCCTTCGTCGAAGGCCGGACTAGTGCTCGAAGATTTACCTTGCCAGCACGTGCTGAACCTACACCAAGTGCACAGACTGAGGGAGCGGTGAGCCCGCCTATCAGCCAGCAAGCAACCGTAATTCCGTCACATCCACCAGTTGGCGAATCTCTCATAGGGGATTTGATTGGAATGGACTTTGGCGGCCAACCTGCAGCCCAACCTGTTGCTCCAATGCCAACCATGGGTAAGTACAGTGCGTGTTTAGTTATCGTGTATTCTAAAACAAAATGTTAAACTGTTGGCATTCGCTCGAAATATACTAAATACCTTAACCATTTAATAAACGAGTTTCCGAAACTTAAAGAGTTAGACTGTACCTTACTGGGTGAGAAAGTAGTATTCCCTGAACGCATACTTTAAATTTTTTAGTTGCTTTTATGAGTTTCTTGAAAACTTTGTGATCTTCTTTCATGTTTGTGAGAATTGAACGGAAAATCGTTGACAATAGTGTTTGCAACTGCAATTTCGATCCTCTCTATCATATTACTTCATTGTTCTAAGATACAGTATGTTCGCAAATCTAAATTGGGAAGTTTACTAAGCTCAGCCTTATGACGAAGAGGGGATCTAACCGTCAAAACTGTAAAACAATCAATAGATGGTTTTTTATGTCGATCGTCGAGTATAGTCTGGAGAACGGCTGTCGTTGATTAACTAACACTTTTATGGTTTGAGGATGGACCACGAGTGAGGCCATCGAAACGTCAGTCATTGCTGGCATGGATCCTTCCCAAGACTACGTTAACATTGAGCATCAAATTCAAAAAATATTTTGTGGCTTAAATATTGATACAAAAGTTTGAAAAGTTCCCTTCGTAATCGAATTTGACTAGACAATTGGTGAGAATGGTTGCACTCTGGAACATGTTTAAGAGGCCGATAAGTCTGATGTTGGTTGGAGAGCTTTAAACTTTAATGTATCTTCATTTTTCTGTTAGGCAATAGCCACAGTGGTGTTGATCTGTTGGGAGCAGACTTGGGTGGTCTTCAGGTATCGATCGTTATTTCTTTATTAATTGCTCCTGCATTACTTCGACGTCATCCGTAGCTTATCCACTCATTATCCTGACATGATCCGTACGCCATCGCTACAAGGTAGAGCACGACAACAGGAATAACACGGCTTTCTGTTCCCAATCCCAGCCATGCGCAACGATCTAGAACGCTCAAAACTTCCCCAACTTGATTCACAAGTTCCCGTCGGTTTCCCTCCATTCTTTGCTTTTTCCACGGATTTTAACAGTAAGTATCCCGCGAAAGAGAGATGGGAGAGCTGATCTCCTCCTCAGAATTTCGAAGAGGGGGATATCCTTCCGTGGTTAAATTAGGATTAGGATATGGGATGGATATTTCCTTTTTGCTATTTTCAGAAAACTCAGTCAGCTGATTTTCGTTGGATAATCCAAGCGTCCAATGCTATAAACTCTATAAAGCGAAAGTTTGGACTGCGCAGAAAACCACGTAGAGTTGCTACAGAACACAAAGCTTGCTGTGGTAATGTCTGTACGCTCCCTACTCTCATGAAGAATATCCTGACGGAAACCCTGAACAATAAATATCATTTTACTTGATGTGTTTTCTAGATCGGAGGTCCTGTGGGAGGTGGAATGGCTCCTCCAGTGGCTGCCGGTGGTGGTGGTGCGGCAAACAATCTCACGGACCTGTTTAGTTTGTCAGGTGGAGCTGGATTGGCGGGAGGTTATGTTGAACCGAAGTCGGTACGGAAGAAATACTTTGAAGAATGCACACTACGGCTTCTTAAAACGTAGAACACTTATTAAAAAGTAGAAAACCAAAAGGGTTATGGAACTACCGAAATATCTAACAGAAAATACTCATGTCTCTAGCGAAGGTAGTTCGTTGGAGTGAAACGTTTCGAACGAAGGCCCTTCGTCGTATAAACAGCCCAAAACTCAAGAAATTGTCTAACCTGAAAACAGGAAATTTTAACCGTACGAACAAAGGTGCATAGTAAAACATGAAGTGAAATAAAAGTATGACTAGGGTTTTGTGTGTATGAAAATCATGTGAAACAAAATTATGCAGTCAAAATTCCCCGTTTATTTTTCTGTCTTAGGAACATTTTTTGTAAATATGAAAAACAACAATCTCATAGTTTTATTCTACTTCTCGTTTCACTCTGGAGAAACGTTAATATTTTTTACAGCACTTTCAGTGCCGACCATTCCTCAAACGTTTGGCTTCTTACACGTCCTCGAGGTTACTTATACAGCATTCTGTTGATATAGCTATATTTAGTCCGCTATCCAGATTTCTTGGCACATTTATTGCCTTACTAACACTCGTATTCTTTTCGTAATAGATTTGGCTGCCAGCTGCTAAAGGAAAAGGTCTAGAGATCTCAGGTCTGTTTTTGCTGTTTTGGTTTTTTTTGCTATTTTAGATACTTTTAATACATGCTTTTGAATAATTTTAGATGCTTTTAGATTTCTTTAGGTTCTTTTAGGTACTTTTAGGCACGTTTGGGTACTTTTACGTACTTTCAAGTTCTTTTAGGTACTTTTAGGTACTTTTAGATACTCTTAGATACTTTTAGGCACTATGAAAGTCAATAAACGTGCATCAAATATCCAGTATGACAGCGATGATCCGTTTGTTTAGTGTCCCCAGCAGTATTGTCCCTGATCTTGGGTCCTTTTGGTCAACACCCATGAGTGGCTTTAGCCGGAACGAATACGGAATCAGAAATCCGCAAGCTTCGTAGCTAAATTGTGGTTAAGTTTAAAGATTTTCCAACAGAAAAAACAACACACCGATTTAACAAAATTGGAGAGAACTCTTTGTTACAATAATTTCTTCATGTTTTTATTCTAAACTAACAAATGGAAGGAAAACGATGTATGCAAGATTATTTAACCATGAAATTAACCAACAATTCTCTAGATAATTACATAGTTAACATTGGTTATGCTTAAAGTTAATTATTCATTTATATACCTAGGGCTCTTGCTCATTATATATATATATATATATATATATATGTATTTTTTTTTTGTATTATCTTTGTTTTTGCTTCGTATGTTCATTTCTTTTGTTTTTCTCATCCGAGATACCGTATACCAAGCGTTTAATGGTTAAGTAAGTGCTGGAAGGAATTAACTCATTTACTATCCTACAGGTACATTTTCTCGCCGTCAAGGTCAGATTTATATGGATTGTTCATTCTCCAATCGAGCCATGCAAGCCATGGGTGGTTTTGCCGTACAGTTTAACAAAAACAGGTACGAAATACTTATCAGAGGTCGATTGTTAATGCCTAGGGATTGACAATGCCAGTGGATACGTCTTATGTAGCTGATAATTATTGGGTCAGACATTCCTGAAGTGGACGACGTTTACCGTTATATATTAAAAATTCAAATTTGTACTATGGCAAAATATTGCTCGCTGAGCAAGGAGTTATCCACTGGATAAGAAATAATCCAAACTTTCAATATCCAACGTCGGGTTTGCACTTTTACACCTTTATTTTCTTGTCTGAGGAGGTGGAAACTTTAGACGGAAACTTTTCTAGGACTGGGGGAATTTCAGCCAATTAAATTGCAACTTAGTTACTACTAAAATTTCTATATCTGTGCTATGAATTGTTTTACCTCTTTGTTTCAGCTTCGGTCTGATTCCTGGTGCCCAATTACATGTAACCACTCCTCTTCCACCCAACCAATCATCGGACACTTCGCTTATACTAAACACTAGTAAGTACTGTACTTCAAAACTACACTTTGATCTTAGGCAATATCTAATGCAGACGCTCTTTTTTAACTTTTCTTGACATCTAAAAAGAAATGTCACTTAATCTATTAATTTATCCCGAGAATTTAGTCTCCCCCTCCAGCGATCCACCTCTTCTTAATTCTTGTCGTTCGATTATGAGATGGACGACCTTACCCGCTAAAATAATGAGAATAGATCACAGTAGAGGGTCACTGAGTACCCGTGAGAAATTGATTTCGCATCACTTACCTACTGATTTGTGGAGACATCGCTTAAATTGATGTTCAGGGAAGCGTTTCGTTTATTGGTCTCTGGAGTACGGCAATAAAGTAGAGGAAAGTTGGGCATACCTACTCCACCTGAACCATATGATAATTTTCAATAAATTTGTTTTGTTTAGACGGACCAATCCAACGAATGGATCCTTTAACAAACATCCAAGTTGCGATAAAGAACAATATTGACGTCTTCTACTTCAGTTGTCTCGTCCCAATGTACGTCTTGTTCGTTGAAGCAGGCCAGATGGGTAGGTGGTCTGTTCCTGGCTTTTGAAAATAATGGTATTGTTTTGTGTCAGTTGGTATGTGTAGATGAAAAGTGTATGGACCACACCTTGTGTCTGATCTGTAGTTTTACATTTGTTTCTTTTGTGAATTTTCAGATCGTAAAGTATTTTTGGCGATGTGGAAAGATATCCCAGCTACTAATGAAGTTCAAAAGGCACTACACAGCAACGCTAACTCGGGTAAAAAGGATAGACAAATTCGTTATACCTACCGTTGTTCCATGTCATAACTGTCACCAAGCCAAATCTTTGGTAAAACTTTCACATTGCATGTGATCAGTTTTTCCAAGTTTCCCAAATAGTGTTTACTATCAGTTTCCAAGTCTCAGCAAAACCATCACAAAGGTATTCCTAAGAACTTGATAGCTGTTTAAATTTGCTACGCACGATATGACTATTTTTTCTGAAAATAGTCAAGGCTGCTAAACAAAGGGAACTTCCTTGATCCTGGCCAGGAGCTGCCCAACAGGTTGATTACCTCTGTTCCAGGCGCTTTCCATCTGTCTTTACTTTTTTTTTTTCGTCACGCAAATACGTTTTCTTTATTTAGATATGGCCCAACAGAAACTCGCTGCAAACAATGTTTTTACGGTTGCAAAACGAACTGTAGATGGACAGGTTTTTCTATACTTTTTATTTTCTTTAAAACTAAGCTTTTATTATTTTCAGCAAACCAAAAACGAAGTGCCATATTTTTCTTGTTGATGTAACATTTGCTTCTAAATACTAGGATATGTTGTATCAATCCCTGAAGTTCACCAACAATATATGGGTGCTTGCCGAGCTCAAAATGGAACCAGGAAATCCAAACGTTCAGGTAGGGAAAAAAATCGTTCCCATGTATAGAAGACATATTAATGTTGGCAGCAAATTTGGCGGTGTTTTGAGTTTGTGCCTGAGTTACCGTTTGAGTCTCCTTTTACTGATTTGCAATTAATGTACTGGTTCGTCTGATTTTATTAATTGCCAGCTTGCTTGACTACTTGCCTAATTCGCCGCATGTTTAGTTCTGATTGTAATCTGATTTCTTTACTGAATGCTGAACACTAAATTCGTTCATGTGGAAGCCTAGTTAGTGTTCGGCATTCGGTACATCCATCATTATCGTCATATCGTGGTTTTCTCTTAGGAAGCACATATGATGAACCTGCACCTCAGCTCACCATCTGAGTCTTGGTAGCTCAATGGTTAGAACGTCTCACCGGTCATCAGAAGGTTGCGGGTTCGATTCCCGCCTGAGGCTCAGAAATCGTTTTTCTGAGGTCATGACCTTGACGAACGTTCACTGGTCGTCTAATTTCTTTACCTATGTATTTTTGTTTCATTTAGTTGGCTCTCAAGACCCAAGCAATGGATGTGATCCCAGGAGTCCAAAGAGCTTACGAAATCATTTTGGCAAGCTAGAAATGTAAAAATGACGAATTGAGTGCCACTTCTTGAAGCAGAATACCATTGGCTGATTAGGAATCGACGACCACTTTCGAAATATAAAAGAAAATGTAACCCAAGTTAACTAAATAATCAATAAATCATGACCGTTCAACTAAACCATTTAACGATACACAACCTGATTGCTTCTTCTTATAACTACAGTTTTGGCAAGGCTTGCGTTTGAGTCCTTGGGACTCTGTTGTGCTGCGGCAAAGAAATGCTCTCTATTACAGTCTCATTCCCTGTTCTTTCTTGAGCTGCGTGATGCTCGTACCGCAATGCCCTTTATCAAAACTTTGTAAAACTCGAATCAGTCTTCACTGTTAAAATATCACGTGATCCGAAAATGGCGGAAAATCTTGGTCATATGAAAGACGGAGGGAATCTGAATTAGCAGAGAAATTATTAAGAAACCAAGTTACGGGCATATCATTGCTGCGGAATACGTTTTGGAAGATGAGTAATCCAGGAAAGTCCTAAGTTTGTCAACACCTTTATAGCCGAACAGCAGTGTGTTCACTAATGTTCTCTCTCGGGACATTTAACTTCTACAATGGCTCACCAAGTACTGGACCTCCGATCCTGGAAGTTTTGGCAAGAAAGAAGTTGATTGGCAGCCGAAACATCTGTTACGTCAAAATCAAGTAGTACGTAACAAGATGGAGCCTTACGTCATAATGATTTTTGAATTGGATTGATGACAGCTACGAGGATGAGAAGTTTAGTTTTTATCCGTAGTTTTTTACTTCTTGTTCTCGCTGTAATAGAAACTTCTTGCCGACTGATATGTAAAGAAGTGGAAGGTTGGTAGGAATGTCGTTGCAACATTGTTTTTACTCTTAACTCTGAGGCTAAACGTTCCAACGTTGTACAACATCAAGAGAGCAACAATGTCATAACAAATGCAACTTTTTTCCCACCATTCAAACAACAATCTAATCTTCTTCCTCTTCTTGATGTAATGTTGACTAGAAGTTTGCATTTGCGATAACATTGTTTGTTCCCTGATATTGTACAACATTGTAGGACTGTTTAGCCTCGGCTTTACTTTTATTTGTCTTGAGTTGCTTTTGGTAAATAGATGACAGTAAAGTAACTCTGCTCTTACTAAAAATTTGAGTGCAGCTGTACCGACTACTGTAATTACCTACGGCTGAACATAGCGTTGGAAACGTACATTAAGATCAATAGTATGGTTGGCCAGTATTTCACATATTTCGTTGACCATCGCCTAGATTAGTTGCAAACTTTCCTTCATACTGATGACATCAGACTTGTTTTGGTAAAACTATGAACATCATAAAAAGGATTCTGCTGTTAGTTGTAAATGTCTGGTTAAAAGATGGCATGACTTCCTGACCTGTTTCGTCCCACTAATGGTATCTAACTCTATGGTTAAATGCAACCCCCATTGGCACTGGAGGAAAACTGCTTGCTCGAATATCCCGTCACCCTCGATTAACTGCAGCCAGGCGCTTTGTGAGTGAGCTGATAGGAGTTGAAAGCAGCGCTTGCAAAATTGAAGATTTTTCTCCTGACAACAGAGTAATGAAATGTAAGGCTTCGGGGGGTTCTGTAAAGTTTTGCAATCTTCTCCTAATTTCAGTGCAAATTTCCACTCGAAACTGAGTTTTCCGAAATCTGCGTAAAAAGATTGCGTCGTTTTGAGCATGCGTAATATGTCATGGCTCGTCGCTGCGCAACGAACCGTGACACGAAGTTTAGCAAAAGTTTCGGCTGCTTTATCAGTTACCTCGGACTTTAGAGCCTGGTTTTCAAATTATCGTAACTGCTGTAAAGGTACCGGCGACAGTGCTGTGGTATTGCCAACGTCCATACCGACGGCATCGCAGACGAAATGTTTTCATTTGACTGGGGAGTCGACGCCTGATGGTGCGAACAGTAGGATTTTTAAAAATGGCGGCGGTGAACAAAAGGCTGTTGTTACCATGTCAACTTGTTCTTCCTGTCATTCACATGAAGCTTCATAAACGAAGAAACAAGAAAAAAAGGAACACAGGTTCTGATGTTATATCGTTTTTGAGCATCCCGTCAATCCCCAGCTTAGTACAGATTTCTTTACTCGTATTTTTCTTCTTCTGTGGAACTTTATAATCTTTACAACTTTTGTCGTAAATAACCCGATAGTTTTGCATACAGTTGATCAAAGTTTCGTTGTCAACTTCCTCATACTCTATCTTCACATTCAATGCCGCCATTCTGAATCTCAAACCTTGTTCAATTCTGATTGGCCGGCCGTAGTCATGTGATACATTACTGTCTGCGGCGTGTCGCATGTTATTTGCATATCAAATCTTGAAATCTCAAGAACGAAGATAATGATACGAACCTGTGACTCGTATTGTCCAATTGCCTTTATGTTTAGTAAAGGAAATATTTCTAGAGATTTTTACCTTAGCAAGGTCCAAAGCCTCAGGCTATAACTTCGCTAGGACTCAACCACAAAATTTTATATTGTTATTTTAGATTTGCCATGGGAACGTGGATGGATGAACTTTACTGTAGCAAGCGTTGCAGTTGTGCTAGTGTCTAACTTAATCTTCAGATTGGAGGTTCTGTTACTTTGGCAGTTATGTCTATGAAAACAGTCGATGAGAATGGAACTCCTGCGTTAGAATGAGAAAATCAACCGAACAGTTTATCACTGTCAAACATAAATACTTCCACAGCAAAATGTAAATGAGTTCATGGAATATGGTAAATAATATTTATAATTTGTAGAATATCTTTTGAATTACAGCAAGTATTTTTATGAAAGTCATTAAAATTAATTTTGAAAATCTCTATTGAAAACTATTATAATAATCAAATACAATGCCTAGTTTGGTTTTTTTTTTTTATCTGTTTAAAAAATTTGGTTAAAAAAATTTGATTTATCAAACATAATTATCAAAGTTATTTCTTAGATGTGTTTCGGATTTCCAAATATATCAGGTAGTTAGAAAGGCGATTAGCTTGGTCCTAGATCATGAAATATTCAATGGATACCGCACGAGAATTTTTCTCCTACAGACTTCTTCCAGAGCCGTAGGAGGCACAGCGAGAGTGGGGGGTCACAATATTCAATCTAGCGGGGACTGAGGCAGAGTCCCGTTGGGTATGGTGAAAGAGTCAAAGGGATTTTCTTGTTAAAGCTCCGAGTTTTTCAGTACTGTGGTCCGCCAGTCCAATGCAAGTTATAAAAAATGAAATAGAGAACCAGCTATTGAAAATTTAAGAAACATTTAGATAAACGTTTTCCTAGACAAGGACCCTTCACCTCCCCTCCCCCCTGTGGAACTGACTTTGCACAAATTGAGGAATGACCCAGGCTAGTATGTTAATCGCCCTTCGAGCGACCTGGGGCCAATTAAATAACTTTATTACACTTGTATTTTACTAGTGTACCTATTGTTTACAACCTTAAAAACAATAGCTGCGCTGGTAAAAGACAAGTGTAATAATTTTATTGAATTGCTCCATGGTGTCGAGTCTCGTGCACTTGTAAAGCTAACTAGAAATCTAAAATACGAAACTATGGCGTGTGGGAACGGCCTGCCTGGCCTAGTCCATGACAATAATTGTTTCGACGTGCAAATCTGGAAACATTGAACGACTCCTCTCCAGGAAAAAACCAGATCAAAAGCGTGGTATTCAAGATTTTGCCTTTGCCGAATCCTTGTCGCCTTTGTCGGGGCAGAAAGGTCACTCATCTGAGGATAACGAAGTCTGCCTTGACAGCCGTGCAACTTTCTGAACCACTGATTGTATTCTCTAGGAAAACCATACGTGTCGGCTGTCGTTTATGAAGTGGGAGAATTGTCGGACAACATTACACCCAACTGAGTTGTAGTCATCCGGCATGATCTGTGGGAATAAAAAAGTTATTAGTTCCCAATTCTGGTACTAGATAAATATTGCTGGGATAATAATAATAATAATGGTAAGGTGGTGAAACTGATAGTTCAGGTAAGAGCAGTCCTGAGGAAGAGTGGTTGTCATGTGGTGTTTACTGACATTTTGACGGCCTCAGATCCTGCTGTCTTCAGAGCCGACTTTCATAATTTCGTAATTTCTGAAATTCTTTCAGATGAAATGGATTTCTGACCTTGCTCATAATGATGGCTTTTTAAAATATTCTTTTACGGGCATGTAAATTAGTCTCACTGGCCTCGACCTCCGAACTCATAAATGCGAAAATACATTTACATTAATGAAACAACACTCATTTGCGCTTTTGTCCCGTAGGAAGTAACATCGATTAACATAAATGCGCAACCATCTACCTATAAAGGAATCCAATGGCGCCAACTGACTACCATTAACACCATTCTATCCTACATTAGGGACTATAAAATTTCAATTACGCAAGAAATTTGTCTTTTAGAGTTGATATCAAACCGCTCACAAGCGGTGCAACATTGGATGAAATCCTCAATGGTATAAACTAGGACAACATTTGAAGTTCTTAAAATTTGGCAAAAAGAAATCAATGCAGCGATAGATTAGTGAAAGCCAACTCCTAAACATACCTTGACTGACTATATCTTTTAGTGCTTACCCAAAATCTAATCGTAATGTTGCTCGTTGGCTTCAAATGCTAATTTTATTCATCTATGTTACTTGGTAACTGTTACAACATTACGTACGACTTTATAGTTATATAGAACAATCGTAACATGTATATTTCAAATATTATTGTAAACTTAGATGTCCGAACATTTTTTCCCTAAGACGTGAAAGTTGACAGGTGTTAGCAAAGTGCTGTGAAATGAAAGCTGGTTAAGTAGTTGAACTGTAGAAGTTAAGATTCCATATAACCTTATAAATCAACGTTGAAACAGTCTGGACAAAATTTCTTGCGTAATTGAAATTTTAATGTCGCTAATGTATAATAGAATGGTGTTTATGGTCATCTGTTGGCGCTATTGAATTCCCTTTCATGCAAATGTTTCCGTATCTATGGTGATGAATGCTACTTTCAAAGCAAAAATCTTAAATGAAGGTGACAAAAGTGTAAATCGGTGTATTAAATAAATGTACTGTTGCGTTAACGAGTTCGAGTTTGGCGTTAATGACATTAAGTTTTCTATTAATGAACCGAGAAGGTATAATACAAACTACGCAAGATTGAAGATTCATAAGTCAGGTGATATATTTGAAATTCTTAGTCAATCCACTTTAAATTTAATCATAATATAGAGTTAGCTGAGGCATTTCTATCCCCGATTCCGCATCGAGGTTCCTCAAAGTGTGTATTATGAAAAGTATTACCAAGTAACGTGGAACCATTGTCACTCATTCACCGGTATTGTAAACGGCAATGACAATGTTGAATATGACATAATGTGATGTTATACTTGACATGGCAGCCCCTTGATGACTCTAAAACTGGTAAGCATAAGGCAGACTGATTTCTCCGTACAGTAAACAGTCAAAAAGTTCCTTGTTAACAAGCATAAGTTACGTTTTTGGCTAAAAGAACGGAGCAAGGGATTAGTGTTAATTACAGTTAGCAAGAGCATGGATAAGACATGAAGTTTGGTGCAATTGCATGTACATCCAGATTCAGAGACAGCATTAGAGCTAATAAGAATCAAAATAAGAGTTAAAGTTTGTTGAAATTAGACATTTTGAAGTAGACAGTCGAAGTGATTGTAGGCATTTTGGTAAACGTGTATATGGGAATTGAAATTGGAGCTTGATTATTAGATGACTAACAGTTTGATGTAGTTTTAGAGTGAGAACTACAGTTAGTTGGTGTTGAGGAACAAATTAAGGATAACAGCAGGAGTCTGGATAAGAAATGTAGTTGGGGTGACAGTTGGTTGGAACTGGAATAAAACTGAAACAAGAGTAAGAGTTCAAGTTACAGTTAGAAGGAGAGTTAGAATTAGAACAAGAACTGGTGTTAAAGTAGGAAGGGGACTGTATATGAAAATTAATTAGGGTTGGAGAAAGTGTAGGAGTTGATACTGATGCTAGATAGAGGGTTAGAATTAGTAGAAAATGTGAATTGGAGTATGAGTTGAGTTAGAGTTGCAGTTTGAGTTAGATCTGGAGTTAGAGAATGAGTTACAGCAATAGTTGGAGATAGAAGTGGGTTAGAGTAACAGTTTAAGTTGCTGATTGAGTTTTAACTCTAAGTAGACTCAGGTTAGCTGCAACTGAATCTGATTTAGGCATGAGGTTTATGTTGAACTTTTGTTTAGGGGGAAAGGGTTAGTGGTATAGCTTAGGAGGAGTTGGAAACGGATATGTTATATTTAATCCATCCATCCATCTATCCTCTCATTCATCCATTCATTTATCCATCCGTTTGTTCGTTCATATATTCATCCACTGTTTACAATATATGTATAATTAGCTGATTAAGACCACAAATCAAGCAAGATATAAAACATAAACAATTGAAGTATTTGATACCTCAAAGTATGACTTACCTCCACTTCCAATTCTTTATTTCCGAGAATTAAAATTCCGCGATATAGTGGTTTTCTTGCTATAGCATGGATGCCTTTACTTCCAATGTTTTGCAGAAATTCTAATGCCAATTCTCTTACCAATTCTTCTTTGCAGGTAACCACTTCACTTCCAGTATCAACCATAAATTCCAGTTCTGCATCGTCATGTCCCGAAATGTTCGATTTAATGACACCATTAACCCACAGGAGATCGCTCTTAATTGTAGGGATGGCATCCTTTTTATCCCAATAGCCAAAAGCCACGGGTTCACCAGGTCCGTAGGTTTGGGATTCGTTTGACGACGTTGACGGAGTGTCGTCAGAAAGGCACATGTGACTTGCTACAATGTCAACAGAAACTTTGATCACTCGAAATTTACCTGCATAAACTCACATCAGGGACGGAGTAATAGTTGCCTGGAACCATATAATAAAACTGCACTAGTTTGAGTGAACGCTTCGATGGTTTACAAAAGTACTGTTGCCATTTCTGGACTCTTACTGATTTCCTGACAAAGGAGACTCTACATTAACCCTTTCCTGTCCGAAGACTTTCCCCTTGACAAGTAAAATCGTCTGGCGTTAGCCAGAGTAAAATACTAAAGTCTCCATAGGTCACTGAGGACATATACGACAAGAAGGAGTTAATGTGCAAATCCGAGGCTACACTGAACATACCTGCCGAAGAAAGTCTCTTTCTATGTCCAGGGACCATAACTTCTAACTCGTCCATGAGATCATCCGTGATCTTTAACTTTTTTAGCTCGCCAACTGTCCTTATTTCATGGTTCCTAAAGAGGTGGTCGTATCTTTCCAGCTCATGGTAAGTGAGCCACAAGTTGATGTCAATGTTATCAACTAAATTACAACAAGAGGGAGAAAAGGAATAAAGCTGAGGAGTAGTCGAGATGGTGCTCAGGTTTATTCACTAAGATTGTATACAGCCTCTTGCCCAAAAGCAAGTTGGTGTTATTAATATTTGCCTCGAGGCGTTGTAGTTGCATCAATAAAACATGCTGTAGGTGAGTACATAGCAAGTTTAACCGTAGCTGACTGCACTTTCGGAAGCAAAAAGCTGTCTAATTGCTGTTGTTTTTGTGTTGTTATGATACATAGTTTTATGTGTCATTATCCACATTTATTATTACGAATCTTAAAGATCGGTTGAGCAAAAAACCTAAATTTTACAGCTCATTTGCTTCTTCATCTTACTTCGTCTCATGATCACTGTTGAAAAAGTCTAAGTTCGGTGTTGAATTGAATAAACGTTGACAGTTTTCAACTTTTTGCTTACGTAGTTTGAAGCACAAGTCAATTTGAATTGCTTTGAATTGGCGAGTTGACATGCAAATAACTATGCACAACAAACCAAGAACTGTGAAATTGTTGACCACCATTTTTAAATCTGTACGTGGTGGATTCCGCACCTATATCTTTCACTGTACATTGGTTGCATGAGATCACTTTTCTGATTCTTGTAAGTTGTATACTGTTAATCCGAGACATGCGATATTCTTTATTTAACGCGGGGTTGCCCTGAGTTTGCTGTGATAGTTACCTTAGTCCTTAAGGAAGAGTCCATTTGGTGGTGACTAAAATTGGTGATGATAGCCTCGTAAATGGTCATCAACTTTCGGCAAACATCTGCTCATATTTTGGAGCGCCAGCTGTATACTTCAATATCATCAGTATCAACCAGTAAAAACAATATAGTGACGCAAATTTAGCCTGATATGGTTCACAACAGAGTGAAAATGTGTGCTACACACGGATTCTTTCGTGACAGTGAGAAATAGTTTGTATTATTCCACGAACAATATTACACGTTGGGAAACCTGACGCATTCACGTTAAACATAAACCTCATGTTCACATAATTACGCTGTTTGTCTGTTGAGACGTGGCCGGCTTTGTCGTGCTTGTCCATAATTGTTTCGTATAGTACCAGTGGTTGTGTTGCCTAGCTTAACGTACATTCATACCTGTGGTGTGACTTCTTCCGTCTGGAGTCTGGATCGTTTGTTTGGCGGGAAAGCGTTACTTTGTTTACATGTAAATTATGAATAACTCCCAAGAGGTTACCAGATTTAGATATTACTGGTTTAATCGATGAGTATCTCTGTCAATACCAATTGTGCAATGCATAGCCTTGTTTGTTATCGTCAGGAATATTAGCGTGGCTGACAACAGCCCAACACTTATAGACAAACTTACCGGCAGAAAGAATTGTGACTATTTCTCCTTCGTCCATAAAACTTGACAGATCCTCCTTTGAAAGGAGAAAGAAGTCTCCGAGATTTTCGTAACCTTGGTCTTGTAACAAATTGTTACGATGGGACAAGCCTAAATGTTGTAGAAAATCCTCCACACTACTTGGCCTGGAGCCTTCCATCGTCGAAAACTTACTAAGGTATCAATGAAAAACAATGTGGATTCGCAAGCTCAACCAATATATCCTGTAATATCATTCTTTAAGGCGTGTTGTGATTGGTTGAATCACCAAGCGAGCAATGTAAAGGGTTATTCCCAGCCAAAGTCCAATAAAATATTCAGGGCAAGTCCCGACAAGTTACAAACCTGTTCGGTACCAATATCCATATTTGGCAAATGGTGGGCGGTACCTAGACACAGTCGCATCCTGGTAATAAAGATTCTTTGGTGGGCTGCTGATTTTATTCTTACTTTACACCTTTCTTAAAGTTTCTTGTTCATTTTCGCTCTAAATCTAAGATTTCAGGACCGGTATTAAATAGTTTTGTGGCCAGGAAAGAACAACATGCGTATTCCGAAGCGAAACCGTGGCTCAGTTACGAGTTGACCAAATAAGGATGGTATGTTTGTGTGTTTATGGTTGGTATCAGTTGCAGGCAAATTCTTGTCCATGCTTTATTTGTTTTATTTCTGAAGGATACAAAATGTCTTATTAATACAAAATTATGTTGGTATCTCCTTCATGTATTTTATGTTTACTCTCGCTATGATACGTGGGTGGATAATTTGATTTGAAAGTGAAACAGAAAATGGTTGTCTTGGGGTTTCCCAAAAACGTTAAGCTTTATCCCTGAGTCATTTTATTTCGAGCTTTTAGCTTACATCGACATTTGAATGTATTACATCCCAATGTATTTTTAGATATTTAACTTTGAAGAGCACCTCATAAGATTGCTTAATTTTACCTGCCATATATAGAACTGACTTGAGACAGTAAAGCTATCTTTCACTTTTACATACACAGATTGAAAGAATAAAATAGCACAAAGGTGGCATTTGTAGTGTGTATGGTCCTCTTGAAAGCTCATCTTTAGTTTCTTTTTTATTTCAGGTAGTAAATATTTAATTTGATACAGAACTTTGATAACTGACATGAGGTTAGATGTGATGTAATATAATAGGGTACATACTATTTTTTTTTCCATTAGAATAAGTGATGCATTCTGTCCTAATCAGACACTTCCAGTTTTAGAGGACACAGAAGGCTGGACTCCTGTTCCTTGTCCTGTTTCTTGCTCTGTTTCTTGTCGTCCTTTACTTTGTTTTATAATCACTTGTTTTTAGCTCCACAAACTTTGTTCTTTGTAGCAGTAAGGACATGTTTTTGAACTAGAGTTGGTGTTTAGCAGGATGAGAGTTTTCAGTTAGAATTGAATCTATTTCTTATAAAGGCCAATGGCAAAGTAATAGGAATAGGGTTTTTTTTGCCAGATGCAAGTTAATATACCCATTTCCTTAATTTGGTAATGGTATTGTGTGCTGCATGGATGGCTCTTTCTTTCACAGTCAACCTTTTATGTTTGTATACAATTTAAGGTCAATGTTTATTGAGTTAATTGCTCAAATTGACCCAGGAGGGAATAATATTATAAAAGTTGAATCACAATTTTCAAACTTAATCTCATTCATTTTCAAGGATTATTCAATTTTAAAAAGCAAATGCTGCAAAACACTAAATTGCATTTATTTTGATTTATATCTACATATAAGGTAGGCTGGCATTTGGCTGACAATTCATCATATGACTAGACCACCTTGCTAATCTTGACAAACACCTTTGGTGCATACTTTGAAATAGTTTGAAAATTTTATCCATTTGCCTTCAGTGGACTAGATCTTCCTTTGATATGCTAGATATATAGCTTAAATAAAGCAGTCTAATGCGTGCACTTGTGGAAAACCAAAAGGTTTACAAAACTGCCCCAACTTAGCTGTAGAAAAACTGATGTTTTGAGCAAAGGTAGCATATTTCTGAAAATAAAGAATGCTCTTACTGAAATGAATAAACTACCTCTATGAATTGCTGTCAACCAGACTAGTATATAACAGCCTTGTCCCCTCATTCCTGTTTGATATTATTGACTAGGGATGTATTTTCATTGAATGCTAGGTGCTTAAAGATTTTGAAATTCTGGTTAAATTCTAATGTTAGTAGCTCAATGCAATATTGTGCAAGACAATTATTATTTATTTTATTTACCATAGTACCATATGTACCATCAGGATGGTTAAATATGTTTAACCCATTAAGGGACATTAACCCGTTAATGCCAGATGACTTTACTTGTCAGAGGGAAGATTCCTGGTCATTGAAGGGCTAAATGACTCAATTATTAGAAGTTCTCAATGATTGGAAGGCTATTTATTTCAGATTATAAATGATATATAACAATATAATGTATTTCATAATATATTTAATCATAATATATTTCAGATATATAAGATTAATTTTGAAAATCAAATTGCCACCATTCAGATTCAACATTGTTAATCAAGTGCACCTTTGACTGGCACAAACTGCTTATCAAATTTGAGAAAACAAGCTTTTTTATTGTTGCAGACATAAACAACTGCCCGTAATTAATGTGATAAAAGCTCTTGTGATATATAAGTTAAAAAAATAACCAGGTAAACTCTCATTTATGAAATCCTCCTTAATTGTGAACAGGAAAGCACTCAATTCATGAATAAAAAAATCATTTAGCAATGGTAGAGATTAAATGCATACTAACGAAGTCATTGGTACCAGTTTTCGTCTTAATATAAAGGAGCTAAACCTTCCAAACAGGAACTACAGTATGTAGTGCCCTGCAAAACATGCAAATGACCAAATATTTGGTTTGGCGTTATCAGTTTACAGTGGCACACAGTCCAACTGGTCTGACATTTTTATAATAAAAGTCAAAGCCCAGACAGTGATTTTAAGTCAAAGTAATAACTAACAAAAATCAAAGCCTGAACAATGATTTTAATGATTTTACACTGGCCATCCTATTTCTTCCAATGAGTTTCCTGTTTTATCTTCTTGCTTTTGTAATTTTAAACTTTTGTTCAAGGAAAGCCTACTCATTGGCACATTTAATCCATCTCTACACTGTAACATAAAGTCTATTCCTTTAACTTTATTTAATTGATTGCTGACTTCCTGCTGTTCTGGTGTTAATGTGTACGTGGACACTTTCTTGGGTTCTCTCTCTTTTTTTTCCATGCCTTTCTTATCAGTTCAATTTTTGTAAATAACTATCATATATACATTGAGAATCTTTGTAATATATCATACTCTGATGATGTTGCATGTTGCAACGAAACATTCAATAAACATTTTTTCACCACACCATTTTCCCATATGTCCTCTACATGGCCTTATTTAAAATCACTCTCTGGGCTTTTCGTTGCAAGATTGCGTTTTCTTCCCGGTCTATAAATTGCAACTGATCTGACGTTTGTTGGACTACTTTTCAGCAATGATACATTTGTTTATCTGTGTTTTCAGAAGGGGGTTCAAAAGAAATCTGTACCTTGTGCACAAGTTTGGATATAGACATCACACTGCATGTCAACCATGTCCCCCTACGCTAATGTCATTGGTTACATCAAAGCTGAATATTTTCTTGCAAGCTCTTTTATTACTGTACTGGCTGGTTTTTTTTTTTAAATGTGAGGTGTTGTGTCCCTGGATACCTAGCACTGGATGACTTTAAAGTGTATATGAAGGGGAAATTGAATTTTTCTTATATGAAAGAACTCTTGAAATTATTTACACTTTTTACATATCTCACGTCGTTCTTGAGATATTAAGATTTGTTTAAAGTAAATGGTTTGAACCTGGGGGAATCGTGACATGTTTGTGGAAGTTGGTCGTCCAGGTTAGTGTAGTCTTGAGAAAGAGTGTTGGTGGAAGTGACTGACGTTTCGACAGCCTTAGCGGCAGTCATCTTCACAGTCAAAAGGAGGCCGCTTAGGCTGTCGAAA
>JBAHVQ010000485.1:167364-182688 GCA_036872915.1 Nanipora kamurai | reverse complement strand
ATAAATAAAAAACGATGCAGTGTCTCTGTATACTTTTTCTCGCGTTTCATTCACATGGTCAATGTCGCGCCTTTACTAAAGCATTTATATTCAAAGTAAGAGGACGACCTGGCTTGTTCACCTAAGACAAGAGTTGACATCAGTGCTGCATTTGTTCTACAGTCTTAACATCGATTTAGTTTCAGCTAGAAATAATGAAAATCAGCGAAAGAAAAGTTTTCAGTTTTGCTGTCTCACCCTAAAATATTGACAGACCAACGCAGCGATGGGACTCGGGTAATTTGATTTCCCAACTCAGACCCAAAACGTGCGAATTTTTCTTGTTAGAGCACACCTCAGGATCTCGGATCCGCCTCAACCACGTACGTGAGGTAGACCTGGCTAGTCAACCAGATCACTATTCCACCGCAAGTAGGATTCGCAACAGCGAAAGTTCCATGCGCCAATTTATCGATTTTATGGTGAAATGAGATCCACGTTAAAACAACAAATTTAGTCAGCTTGACATCGGGTTTTGACAACATTTTGGTCTTCCTCCGAACATAGAGTTCTTTTGTGCTTTCCTTCCGTATATCTGATTTAAAGTGTAAACAATATTCAGTTCTAGGCGTCGTACACGTCAAGCTGGGTCAATGTAGATTTACTCTGCCCGCCATTCTGTTAAGGATAGCCCAAACAACATAGTTGTGGTCTGTGAAGCGTCACACCTTTCAAAGGTCGTTAAAAACTGAGGTAGAAAAACAGTCTAGGGTTGTTCGCTATTGTATCCGGCCTCTAATAAAGGTTGAAAAACGATTATTGTTTTGCGGTATCCTAAATCTAGAGATATTGTCGCGTTGGTAACGGGTTTTTTGTTCTGGTTTTTGTTTAATATATCAGTTCAATGAACAGTAAGACATTTAACAATAACCAATAATTTTCACGGCAATATCAGAATGTAATATTCAGTTAGATTGCTTCACATTCACTTGGATAATATAAAAGTTTGGATAGGATAAACATGTACATGACTGTTAGCGTTTAATTGTGTATCTGACCATCAACTGGAGTCCAATAAACTACCGAGAGTAAATGTCCTCAGATACCATGTCATGCGACATCAAAGTTTCCGACGGATGCACTTCTCCAACTTATCTCTCCAAAGTGCTTTTATCTTGTGTGCTTTTATACACAATTCTCTTCAACTCGACCTTTTTGGAGTATCATATTTGTACAACAGCGAAAGCAAGATTATATTTGTAGCATTTTTGTCCTATTAGAATATCAAGGAAGCAGGTTAAGCAGACGTTTGTCCTTCATGCCTCGGGGGATGTTTTGTACCGTTTGTTGCTTTTTTTAACCTTTTTGATTTGTCTTTTTACGTGAGTTGAATTCAGCTCCTGAAGTAATTACCTCTTATCTTAAACTTGAAACACCATAGTGATATTCGTTTTGCACGTTCACGTGAGTCTTGACGAACGGGAAACTGTATTTTGTTAACTGATATAAAACCTGGTCTGAAGTCAGTACCTAAATCAAAAACAATGTGCAAAATGAGGAGTGGAACTGAGAAACAAGAGAAAGTGACATTTCAGTGAACGGCCATCGAGCTCCGGAGAAAATTAATGTCTAGTATAGCTAAAATATCGCTAAAACCAATTTACTCATTTAATTATTTTACAGTTAGAGAAGAAGAGCTCCTTCCGTGCTTTATTGTCATTTCTACTAAGTATCTTTTGCCTCTTCATATTTTAGGAATCTACGTGTTCAGTTAAGCAGTTGTTTATGACACACGCTTGAAAAAAATTAAAAGTAGGCGGATATGTTAAGTACGCAATCAGTAGAAAGGATGAGGCTTGGAAATGACTACAGTTCCTTATTATGATCCGCGCACTTAAAGATGTCTCGTTTTTATTCGTGGTGGCGTGTAATTAATCTTCGAGACGGAAATAAAAAATCCGAAACGTTTGAGTAAAGCCTGAATCGATTTCGATGTCATACTTGCATCTTAAGCCTACTTTTGCGTCGCAAAGTCTTACCCTAAGCCATTGCAGTGTTTGAAAATATTTGTCGGTTCGCTTGAAAAGCGAACTTTTGTTCGATGGGGTGTAGGGCAGGTTCAGCAATGATATATCTGTAACTGAATCCACATGGTCAAGGTTGAAACTCCTTCGGCTGGCTCTAGTTATTTTTGTAAGATGTACGACCACGTTGCGCTCAAACAAGGTTAAAGTGATGGTTGTTTGACGTCGACCCCAGCAATGACGTACTCTTCAGACTATGTACCGCAGGAGCTCGGACGTTTGCTTTAGAAAACGACCTACCGAACAATCGAAAGAAAAATATACTAATGCCATAATCCGTTGTGTTTTTTTTGGGTTATTATCCTTATGTACGTAATAAGCCGGCCATCGCTGTGTGGCTCCAAGTTCCATCGATCCATCAAGCAAAGTCATGAGTGATCTGTGACTTAGTTTATTATTATTTGTGTTAGAACCTCTTTTAACAATCAAAACACTCGCGCGATCATGTTGGGATAGAGAAGAACTGAAAAGCGTTGATAGAAGGCTAGCTCGTTCGTTATCTCGAAACACTCACGACTGTTCCAGAACGCTAAATTTCCTTTTTTTTTTTTTGCGATGTTTTGATAGCTGGTTTGCGACCTGAAAACGCCCGGGCGCTTTTGCAAAATTGGGCAACTATTCGTCTTGCTCGGGACAGCCGTTGTTTTGCGGAAGTCTTGAGTTAATCGGATTTAATCTTTTTCTAGAGGTTTCAAAATTTTCTCTCACTGCGACTTGCGTTAAATAATTAGCAATAAGCAACCAACTCAACCAAATGAAGTGTGCTGGGCCCTTGCCAGTGCATGTAGGTCTGTAACTCGATCTGCAAAGGAAGTTACATTGATCTCGGATTTAAACGCTAAATAAACTTGTTTGTATTTCGTGTCTGTAATATTCATTTCAATGGGTTGTTCATAAAGCACGCCTAATGAGCAGTCAGAGTAAAGTGTTTTCCGGTCGTTTGATGATGAGTCGTTCAATGTGAGAAGTTTCACAACGTGAGCTTCATTTCATGGAGGTCATTAGTTCACAACTTTCTGTATATTGACACAACAGGACCATTTGTCAATGCAAGGGCTTTCGCGTCACCAACGTTAAGTACAATGATTGCGGGTACGGTCAACCATTGTTGAACTTCAAACGAATTCACACAACTTTCCCGGATGCGTGAATGTTCCATGTTTATCGTATTAAACCTTTTTTAATTTCCGTGACCGAATTGTTTTCTTAAATCGCGCTCGATTGATTGCAATCGTGTTTACTTGACCGCGAAACTAGATTCATTAAGCAATTTTCTTGATATTTTTATTTCTTAATTGTTTTTAAAGTATGTTTGAAGTTATGTGCGCAGGTGCGAAATCGGTACTGCACTTGTGTTCTTCGCACTTCTGACGGGATTTGAGGCTTTTTTTCAGTCGTCTTGGTCTGGCCTGAGTGCGCTTCCATCTGGTAACATTAAAACTTCCTCGTTGAGTGGAAACAGTAGCCAAGCATGCTAACTTTGCTAATTGAATAACCGTTTCCCCATGAGATGGTCTAACGGATACACAACGTAAGAGTTGTGGATTAGAATTCGATGTGTCTTGTTTGTGTTTTGACCGCGGTGGCATTTTTTCTTGTAGACCGCGCTGAAACGTCAGCGCATCAGATTTTAAATTAGACCCTCTGCTTATCCGAGTACTTCTTATCTTAATGGACAGTTCTTATCCCTGCTAATTCCTAATACAATTATACACTTCCCGCAAACAGTTGCAATGGGCGGATACCAAGTATACTCATTGTATTTGTTATCAAACCCCCTGAGGTCAGAACGAAACATTTCGCTGAACGGGCCAATTAATTTCATTTATCAAGATTTAATTGTACAATTGATGTGATCATGGCTTAATACACACCGTTCAAAAGAGAGCAATGTGGGTGGTGTTTCACATCACTTGCTTTCACCGTGTCGAGGTGAGGTGAGGCAGGACTACCTATATTCATCTTATCCTGAGTGAGGACCTATCCAGAACAAGCTACCCAGGGGCTTAAACAATCTTGGCTTGAGATATTGTTTTGAGAAAAATCACACGGAAAAGAAATCAAAACAAATCACAAATATATAATGTCTGGAATGGCAAAGCGAAAACCATCTTTAGCAAAGACAACAAATGACAAACCACCGCATTCGTACATTGCTCTCATTGCAACGGCCATACTCAAGTCTCCTGAGAAGCGTCTCACACTCTCTGAGATCAACGACTACCTCGTAAAACACTACAGCTTCTTTCAAGGCCCCTATAAAGGTTGGCGCAACTCCGTTCGACACAATCTCTCCTACAACAAATGCTTCACAAAGATTCTGAAAGACCCCAGCCGTCCATGGGGCAAGGATAACTACTGGACCATCAGCTCTCTGAATGACTACCTGCAAGAAGACGGAAGCTTTAGAAGACGACGCCGGCGACGTCCCAAGGGAAAGGAAAAAGTTAAACAAGAAATAGAGCTCGCTGTCGCATCCGATGAAGAATTAAACTATTCGGATAAGCCGAGCGTTAGCAAATCACAAGGATCAAGTGTAGAGAGCCGTACAAGCTCGCAGCCGTTGCGTCAGCATTCGTCAACGACTTTTAACAGCTCATTTTCAATCTCAAGTATTCTTGGAGAAAAGGGGCCGAGAAGTCAACAACACTCGGAGTTTAACCGACAAGGTAAGCAAATTGAGAAGGCTTTTTGTATGTTGGGTTAGTGTACAACTCGAAGGCATTCAAAGCTATGAGTGGCATTAAGAAAGCACTTGGGGATACCCACACAGCAAGCGTGCATAAATGCACATTTGGGACTGACTGTTCTGACAGGAAACGTTGCCGCAGAACTATGGTATGTCAAAGTAATCAAAAATTGATATCTCGATTTAGTTCGCGTTTGTATTTCGAAGATAGCTTTTAAATTGTTTACTTGTTTACAGAAGGACAACGGCTGAGCGTCCGCGAGTTTACCTTTCAATAAACTAAAGCTGCACAGTTTGTTAAACCAGATAAACTAACTGTCGAACTCAAAATAATTACTTATCACCTGCGATCTAAACGTTCACGCTGCTCAAATTTTATCCACCACCTCGACTCTCATTCATTAAAAGATAACCAAAGAAAACGTATCAGCAAATACTTAACTGGCTTGTGTTTATTGAGAGATTCTCACAAAATCGTCAACGTAACCCACCCACGCTGATTAAAAATGTGGATACCCGATCTAGATATTTAGTGATGACACGCTAAAGTGTACACGGACACACGGAAACCGTGCCCGAAACCAACATTTTCATTTCAAAGTACCACATATTCCTCTAAATAGACCAAGAATGTCGTTTTTAAGGTCGCGCAAATGTATTCAAGAGATCGTTTGACCCACGAAGACCTTTCATCGCTTCTCGTGTGAGATCAAATATAATTGTCAATTTATATTAGTATCATTGCCGGTATTATTTTACCACTACCGTGGGTTCCTTTTTTTGGACGTAATTTTAAAATGCTGTAATGTAAAATAACCTCATTCCCTTCCGTTTGCATTTAGTTTTCAATAAATGAGGTAGATTGGTAGATTTTGTCCTTTTGTTTCACTAAATTATATCCATGGTGTTCGGACATCACCTGCTTTTTTGCTACCAATATCATCCCATCTTATGCTACCTCGAGAGGGTAGCATAAGATAGGATGATATTGCCTTGCGAAGTCTACACTACCGTTTTTGAATGTGGGGAAAAGGCAACAAGAATGATTTGAGAGGTTTTAAACAAGAATGATTTGAGAAATTTTAAACAAGATCCTTGAAATCCTTTATAGATGACTCAGATGAACGTCGCGAACAGTTTGTTTGATAATTTTTCAAAGTAAACATCATGTCCATGATTTACAGGATAATAAATCATTCCGTTAAAACTGTTACTTGTGCACATTGTGTCTGGCATATTGCGCGCAATTTGGTGGAAATTTCTTTGTAAGACCGTTGCGGGTGATTGCAAAAGCTGCAATTTCTGACTATAACAAAGAAATCGCCAGTTTGTCTCGTTTTTGGTTAAAAATATCTCGTAAAAGAGACTGGCCGGGAAAAAAGTGAGAAAAATTCTAATGGGATTTGCTCAGTGGAACAATATTGGAGGTTACAAACACTAGTGAATGTGTTAATATGATTATCTTGCTTTAGATGAAAAGCAAACAGAACCCTTGGTCGGTCTTTCTTTGGTCTCTTCGGACCGCTTTGTGTATTTAAGAGGGATTTTTTGAGAGTTGTAAGAATGTGTTTTAAGAAGTTAGGTTCAGATACTCGTTCTGTGGGATTTATTCAGCCCTACTTTGTATGTTATCGTTTCAGTGAGGGAAAATCCATAAACGCCATTCAACAACTTGATCACACAGTTATGTTATATCGCTCTGAAAGAAAGGGACAAATGTTTCTTCAGAATACACGCCTTTACATTGAAGTACGAGAAAATGAGAACTAGTTTTTTTACGTTAATGCATGCAGAAGAGACGAGACAAAGTCTCTCCATGCTTTGATATGTATAAATCGTTTGATTTGTTCTTCCTCAAGGTTTATTGGGGGGAATGAACTCATGAGCATCTACGACGTATGACGGGTAAGGCAGGGTCTGGGGATTAAGGGACTGAATCTCATTGTCTTTAACCTGTCGATTGTTGGAGCTGTAGGCAATCCGCCAAGTAAAGAGACAACGTGATTAAATCATTGCGGAAGCTCTTGGCAAAACTCAGGCAAGACGGTCGACAATAAATCATGAAAATCTATCACTTAAACTGTCGATGATTTTTTGGTAAAGTTCACTGGATATAGCAACGGAACTTAAACTTTGACCTATTTCTTCCGAATGGGATTGAGTGCCAAGTTTAAAATGATAGTGGGCATTGCCGTCCACGGTCTCTATTCAAAATGTATTTGACATATACATTATTTCCTTCATGAACCAGCTGAAATCATTACCTTCCAACGAACACCTGTTCCTTAATTACCTTTGCAAACCGTACAACAATTTCAACATCTTTGTGCTAGTGGGTCAAGGTTGATTGTGTGTGACGAATTAACAATTTAACTCAAAGTTCACGCCGGGTTATCTTGCACACCCATCAATATGTTACCCCAATACTGATGAGTGAACAAAACATTTCCACTTTTTATCAAGATGCGCCAGATGTTTGTATTTGACACTGTCGCACGGCGAGTCCATTAAGCACGAACGCACTCGAACACTTTGAAACTTAAAACGAGCGATTTTCAAATTGTTGGCTGTTATTGGGGTTTTTTAGGGTCCTTTTTGCTTTGCGACAAATTAATAAGCGAAGTCTTATGTGTTGAATGAACGACATCGCATTGTTTTGCTTTGTTTTGTTGTCTTTTCTTTGCGCTTTTTGAGAGAATTGTATAAAGATTGCGAGTGTTACGCTGCCAACATGCGACGAATCTTGTGGTTCGTTCACCTCAAAGATTATTCATTGTGAGATCATCTTAACACTTGAAAGATAAGCGCATTAAGGAAAACACTTCAAGAATACGATAAGTGCTGGTTAATGAGAATGAGCTTCCCCGAAAAAAAATCCGACGGAAGCTTTGTCTGTTTAAAGACTTAAAAAGCCAGGTTAACAACGATGTGCAAAGTTGAATTAAAACAACAAACTTAAGACTTAAAATTCTTTACCTAAAGCCAGTTATCTTGTGCGTCATTCTACCTCTAGAAATCATGACCCACCTGTGAAAGCAATCAACATGTGGACCAATCTGTGTTTAAATTAATTTGAGGTGTGTTTTGTTTTTTCTCTCATCAAGGGTCTGTCTGTCATAATATTGAATACCGACCACCTGTGTACCACCAAACGAACAATTTATTGGCAAGCACTACTCCACACCTGTTCAACGCTTACTATGGACAGCCACAGAGGAACTTTCACTGGTTTCTTACACTTGGAAGTCCTTCAAATGGATCTCTTGGTTAAGTGCGTGTTTCTAGACCAAAAACGCAGAACGAAATCATGCGACTGCCTACTGCGACGATTTTCGTTTAGACGTTGTAAGTGGCTAGAAAGCTGTTAAAATTCACGAAGATGACAATCCAGTGTTATACAGTGTAGATCCTCAGAAACTAAGCATGCTGTGATGGAATGAAATCTTTAGTCACAGCACGTGATGGTGAAGTTTCTTCTTTAATATAGCGGTTTACTTCGCAGTCTGAGAAAACGTTCTGACGCTGCATGTAAAATTTTACCCTCGTGTACAAAGATTATTATAGAACTGTACTGTAAATATGAAAATGAATATAAAACGTATTTTATGGCGTTGTTGTTGTATTTTGTTATTGACATTAAGAAGTTAGCGTCACGAAACGAACAATTACAGATTCAAATTTGATATCTCACTTTTAATTGTTTACTCTTCTCGTAATAGCACTTTTGAGGACCAATTTTGCTCTTTGCCCGTCGTTCGTTCACTTTTCATCTATAGATCATTTTTGTGTAATATTTATTTTTAACATTTACTTTCTAATATTTATTTTCGTTTACGGGCTTTGAATGTTAGTCTTTGGGAAAATTTTATCTGGTAGAAATAAGAAAGAAAGAATGAAAGGAAGAAAGAAAGAGAGGAAGAAAAAAGACAGAAAGAAAGAGAAAAAAGAAAGAAAGGAGAAAAGAAAGAAAGAGAGAAAGGAAGAGAGAAAAAGCATAAAATGAAAGAAAAAAGAATTCGATTTTATGTACTGTAGCTGTGGCCTGATCCCATTACTATTCCATGTTGGTTTTCTTAAATGTTGTCAAGCCCAACAGGGCAAGCAAACTGTTACATACTTGAACCATAACTTCTTGTCATGATTTTTTGCCGCAAATCCACATTGATCCCAAAAAATAACAACGAGTTTTGATTACACTAAAAATAACATCAGATGTTTTTCTTTCTGCGGCGATTGACCTAAATATTAAAAATTTAAAAAATGTATTAATAATTACAGAAATGATAATTCAAAGTAAGTTATTACATAGGATACCCCCTATAGATACTAATACCCTAGTCCATTTACCCGTTTTTTTAGATTATAAACCGGCATTGACGAAAGGAAATATTACAGAAAGTGTTGGTAAGATGGCGATGGATTGATCGTTTATACATTTTTACATTCACCACAAAGCCCTTGAAATCCCGTGATCCATAATCGTAAGCTAATAAATGAGCTAAACAAACTCAATCATTTTCATTACTCTGGGGCGTTTTAATTCAAGGAGTTATCTTAAGAGTGTCTTTGCTAATTAACAATTAATATTTGCAGGATTTAGTCAGTTATTGATATGAAGAGGAGCAGGAGATGCTGAATAACCGCTTTTGTGAATTGTCTCCATTTTGGAAGAAGAAAAAAGCAGTTTTGTATTCCGACAAGTTTCTCGTGATCGAATGTCCTACCGAAAGTTTGAAGACCAAATTTTACATATAGAAACTGTAACAACCTAATTACGCTATCTTAAGCCGAATGTATATTGTAATACATGTTGAATTTACTATATTCAAGTATATAAGTATATATGCATGAACGCAAACGTGACTGCATGTATGTATGTATGTATGTATGTATGTATGTATGCATGCATGTATGTATATATGTATGTATGTATTTTTATAAGTAAGTAGGTGGGCAGGTAGGTTGGTGGGTAGGTAGCTAGATAAGTAGGTAGGTGAATCAGTAGGTAGGAAGATCAGTAGGTAGGTAGTTAGGTGGGTAGATAATGATCGGTAGATAGGTTGGTAGGTAGATAGTTACGTCGAAAGTATGCATACTTTATGTGTCTATGTCATGTATACATGTTTACATTTGACGATGTCCCTTAGCCTGTTTTACTCACTGTCGCATACACACATGCATGAGCCTTTGTATTTATAGTTGTATATTGTTTTGTGTGTTTAAATCAACAGAAGAACGATATTCCGTATACACTGCAGCTCAAGCATGTTCAAATGCTTTATCATCCCAGTTTAATTACAGTAGGTATATTTCGGTTAGTGTGAACTGGGCATTTAGAATGTTTAAAAACATGTTTTATTAAACCAGTGTAAAAGAATATTGGTACTTGCGGTACCTGTCTTGGCTGTCAACCAACAACAACCTTAAGCAAACAAACATTACAACATCGTGTTAACCTTTTCAAATTAAACTCGTAATGCGTAAAAATTCGAACAAGATTTGCAAAACCCAGTCTAATTAGACAGGTTTTGTTGGAGATCTTGATTTTATGACTTATCATATAAATCTTGGCAGTTCACCAAGACAAACCAAACTTGCTTTTCCAAACAAACCTTCCAAGGCAGTTCTGATTCTGAACTCGAAATACCCTGAGCTAAAAATTCGGAATAAAATTGTCAAACGTAGTTTAATTAAACTGTTTTTGGTGTTGTGAACGGCGTACAAAAAAACGTTCCTGCTTTGCTCAAGTCTACTCGGTGCACTAATGCAGCAATGCTGCGTGAACGTTTTTCCACATACTATATCGTTTGGGGATGATACCGTCAGTAATGTTAGGAAACAGAGTAATGTTTTCAATGGTAAAGGCAGAACGACGATATGCGCTAACTTACTTCAAACTCAAATCCAAAGAAAATGTCACCCTTTCCCCACACGAGGATAGTCCGGAAGGTTACAATGTTCGATTCGCGTGTATCGTAGTGACAACTCCAAGTCCGCACATACATAAGAATAATGTAGAGAATTCGTGATATCAGAATAAGTAATACCAAAATGAGAATGAGCTGGGATCTCGCGTGTCGGGTAACTTCTCATTCCATTTTGTTGGAATTTTTCTGTCTTTGTCACTTCTGCTGTCTTTTGTTTAAGTGTCTTGGCAAATGATAGGAAAAGAGTGACATGAGGCCATTTAGTGACGCACAAATGAAGGAAATCTACTCAGGAAATTTGGCATGGAAAGTTATAAAGACACAATTGATTTACTGGGGTCACGGGAAAGAAGAAAGTAACAGGAGGCACTTCATACAATCTTCTTTTGTCGATGGTTTGTAGGAAACATGAAAAAAACAATTCAAAAGCAGGGCGAAAGGAATGTAAATTAAATATAATAATGGCCCCGATTCCATTCATGATTGTTTCTTGAATTTATAGGATTGATAGGGAAAGAAAGGTAGTGACATATTAGGATCCTTTGAAGTGATAACATCTGCACAATACCTTTTTACGAGTTTTGTACGTCATTGCACTTAATTCAATCGACAAATTTGTTTTAAGGGGAACTTGTATCCAGTTAAAACACTGAAAGTATTGCCACTTTCGATACCCAGCGGGCTTAGGTAATGTTTTGCGCTTGCGGTTGTAAAAACTGTTTACTTATTTCGTAGTTCAGGTGACCTGTACTGTAAGTAAATCGAAGTCCTTGCCAAGTACTCAACTGTATTGTTGGCATTGTCAAATTTTCCGGTGAATTTATCAACGCGTATGTTGACAAGGGATCAGGTTTGTTAATTTTACGAAAAGTCTTTACCCAGCAGCTTTTGAAAGGTTATACTGACTTGCTATTCAATTCATGATTTCAGGTCGTTTTCACGAAGTGGAAACGACGGTTTTGCCACGGGATTTGTTTTCTAATAATCACGAGGCCAAAAACGTACAGGTTGCAACAGCTTTTAACTGTATTAAATGTAGAGTTAGCCAGAGTAAAGTAACAGAGTGCGCCCTTGCCTCATAATGGGTCCATAACCTTGATGACTTGCATCGAAATTGTTATAAAAGTTGTCCCAACAAGGCCTGATATAGCTCGCTGTTAAAACAGCATCGTTTCAGTTTGTTTAAACAATTTTCTGTACGGCTCTGCGATACCAATAGAACAACTTTCAACAATGTTGACGCGACCAGCTTGTATTAACTTGATAAACTGAACAAAACTGCTGATACTACTAGTTCAAAGACTTCATAGCAAACGCGTTAGCAGCTGTGATATCTTTCTAGCATACCTCAACGATGTCTGGTGGTGCATAACTGTAATTCTTACGGCCAGAATAACCGGGCTGGAATTTTTCGTCGGCACTGCGGCTGTACATATTTCTGATGCTTATAATTCTTGAATTTTTAGACTGTAGTCATTGAAAGCGTCATACCTGCTGTCTATTAGCTGGCCGCACACAAAGAAGCAGTTGATCCGTTTATGTACTCTTTCATTAACACCTTTCATTGTCACCTTTCACTGCCGTGGTTGAAAAGGTGGCCTTGTGTGTTTGGGTTCTTCCGATATTTAAATAAATCTGTCAACTATTTATTATCACTTGGGGCCTTTCGAACAGATTGAAACCAAAACCGAGTTTACGGAATTGCATGCAGTGAAGAAAAAAAAGTTGAAATCGCGTTAGGATTTAGAATTAATGGGCTTAATGCTTTGTTTACTTAACTTGAATAATTCTCCTTCTTTTATAATCACGCACAGTAACTTGCGTCTTGACTTCTACAAAAAGTCTCGCTTCGTTTTACGTCGCAGGTAACAGGTTGCTAATGCTCCAAGTTCAGATTACTGTATCTTGGCACTTTTACAAATGAGGGATTTTCAATGGACAAGGTTCTTTATGTTGTCAAGATTAACTGTATTTCGATTCAGAACACTAGGATTTGCCTGACATATGTGTCAACTTCAAGCAAGAGCATGACCACATAAGAGCTTTGCTACACTATAGCTTCTGTCGACGGCACTATTGTGTTTTTACATTTCCAAGGTCATACAGTATACATAAATACATACATACATATACACATACACACGTACACACATACATACATATATACATACATACATACACACACACATACACACACACACACACATACATACATACATACATACATACATACATACATACATACATACATACATACATACATACATACATACATACGTACATCCATACACATGATAATACTGGCAACCTGTTTCGAAAAACGACAACTTTCGGTAATTTATTGACGACTTGTGATGTTTAAATTCTTTCTAGCACCCTGATGTCGATTCCTTTTATTTCGCTTTCATGCTACCACCTAAGTTTCCGAACAACGCACCAGCAACTCTCTCAAAACTACGGTATATAACTGGCACAGAAAAGACATTTATTGTAACGGTAAGAGAACTCTATTAAGGAATGTCTTATATTGTTTCGCCGAATTTTTCGAGTGGATACTCCAGAACCTGTTTCTACGACTCCTTGGGCTACCCCTTTCATAATTCACAGAAACTTAAGATCTTCCTATTCGCAACAGTAACGCGGAAAACTGCTAGTTCAGTAACAACCTTTAGCTTGCTTTCCAAACCTTTTACTGAGACACCAAGTTATTTGTGTGAAATTAAAGATTGATTTGGACTACTATGGCATGTTATTCGTTTTTAAAAGCCTTTAAACCATATCTATTCTATAGCTACTTCCATCACGATCACTTTTTAATTAACAGATTATTTCTTAATCGCCTTATGTTTTTCGTATCTGTGGAGTAATAAAATGGAATTGTGTGACAATTAATACCTGTCGGAATTTGGACAGCAGAAGAGGTGCCTATTCGGGGAATTCATGGCGTAGAAGCAATACTATTAATTCAAATTCTGAGAATACAAGTTACAGAGGCTTGCTACTGCCTCCGTAATCTTATGGGTTGTCAAACTCCGCGCAATTTTTTCTGGACCATTGTTTGGATATATGTTATAGTAAAATTCTCGATTTCTTTTTCCCAGAGCTTTCTAATAAGTGGAAGAACCTATTATCCATTGAATGATAAGTTTTATATCACCAGACTTTTTGCACCCAGTTCACATAGATAAAAGAAGGGGAATTAAAGCACACGTAAACTTTATATGAAGTTTGACAGCAACAGTTGTTAGACAAGCTGACTCACGTTTGTTCTGCTCCTTGGTGCTTGGAGAAGGATCTGTGGCGGTGTTCCCGTAGTAATCTCTTTTCCTTTAACCCCAGTTATAAATAACCTATTTAAACAGTATTTTTCCGAGCTTGTTTACAACTTTCGGCAGTCATTTCGACTTTAATTATACAAGGATTATTGCACGTGCAGGTTGTTTGTTTAAGCAAACTTTAATGAAGATTGGCTGCCAAAATATATAAGGCATTTATGGACGAGGTTTATTTTAAAAAAGGCTTTGTAAAACATCTTTCAAACATGTTCAATCTTCGGTGAAAACGCGCTATAACATTGCTTTCTAATTTTATGATAAAGAAAAGACAATTCACAAATCGAGGTTTAAAGTTAGATCTCAATGAGTGATAAAACTATTGTTTATTTAACTCTCTAGAGATACCCTCTGTTTTGACATATTTTTTGAATATGCGTGTAGTATGAGTAATCCAGCTGTCATCTGCAGCCTTGTTTAGCGTGGTTTACCTTTTCCATGTCCTCTAAATTACCATTCCAGGCCGTATTGTCTATATCAAATGGGCATTTTAGTAGTGTATGCCTTCTCTTAATCTAGCTCCTCGGGCGAACACGTCCATGGTTTAAGCTTTCCATATCTTTTATCAAGCTTTCCGTAAGCTTTTTTAATTTAACCACCTTATTCTGGGCCCCCACTGGTAACTGTCTAGACAAACCTGAATTCTCGTGACTCGAGTGCTTGAATCCGATTTTATACATTGATAATCATCTTAGACTGGAGAACCTAGAGAAGATAAGTTGTATTTGGTCCCCAAGAATTATACTCCACTTGACTTATATAAATGTGATCATAAATGACATCATGCTGGTCGCAGTTTAGTTTCTCAACCTCAATATATGTCGACCATGTTCTTTTTTCATGTGACCCATGTTCGGTCGATCTCTGACAAAAAAAATTTGAGCTGTCTATCCAGTAACTCCGGTGTAAACCCATCACAGCGCTAAAAAAGGCTCACATGCATAAACACCTTCGAAACTGGTCTTAATTGCCTCATCCAACCTAACCGTCATGCCACTGTGTTTTCTAAAGTTTAAAACATTTAAGATAACTTCACTAACGTTTCGTTGCCATCGTGCAACATCTTAACACTCTGAAGATGTTGCAAGATGGCAACGAAACGTTAGTAAAGTTATCTTAAATGTTTTGAAGTTGTGTTTTTTATTATATATTTTCTAACGTTCACTTAACTTCTCTCCAGAAGGGTTCGCGCCGATTTTTATGCCTGACAAATACGCCTGACAACCCCTCTCCGTTTAAAGCCTTGGTCAAACGAGCGCAACATTTTTATCCAACACCGTCCAACTTTGTTGGCAGTTGTTGTAACTTGTTGG
>JBAHVQ010000485.1:115839-137673 GCA_036872915.1 Nanipora kamurai | reverse complement strand
GTCCAAGCTAGGTTTTCTATTTTTTTTCATTTTTGAAATATCGCCTGATGATTTTGGCGTATTCTTTTTGAATCACCGTGTACTTTAAATTATTTTTTACACATTTATACATCACTTTTTGGACATAGCCAATACAGTGTTTTGATTTTTTCCATTTTAGGTCGAGGATGAAGTTGACGAGATAAGCAAGAAAGAATTTGAGAAATTTGAAAGTAAACTTGAAGGCAAATGATGTTATTTATAAGTTAAGATCTTCCTTCTGTAAATAACATGTTGTCCTCATGAATATTAACATTAAATATTGTAAAGTTTATCGAACCAAATTGGCAAAGAAGTCACACATAAACAATGGATGAAATTACTCTGTCGTCGGCGCTGGTTTTGTTCTGGTTGTAGTTAATGATGTCTGATTGTAATATTCATTGCCAGCTGACAATTTTAAAAAGTAAAAAATAAAACAAATTATATTTATATTATACTAAACCCAGTATAGGTTTGACAACGAGTTTGAAATAAACTTGAAATATCACCTTCATTCAACCTTTGTCTTGTCATCCAACTCGAATCTTGAGTTTACAAGATGATTTTTTTCGGAATTTGTTTTATTTTTTACTTAAATGTCTGATTGTATTACTAGCTTTTATTAGTTCTAGTTTTGATCTGAAATCTAGGCTTTTACGGTTAAGATTTTCCCTGCTGATTTGTTGTGAATTATTCATGACTTGATATAAAACATTACATCAAGAGACGTCAAGAAGCCAGAGCCAGTCGACGATTTGAAAAAATACAAGATAGAAACACATTCCGAAGAGGAACATCTTGAAAACTCAGAATACGAGTCAAAGTTGAATCAGTAATATTTCCGTTTTATTTTAAAACCATCGTCAGACCAATTACAAAATTACATGGTGTCACCCTCCATGTATATATAAACTCTGCATACTCGATTTAATTTTAATTGGTCTGATTATGGTTTTGAAATAAAACAGAAACATTACTGATTCAACTTTCGTTCTTGATTTTGACTCGTATTCTAAGTTTTCAAGATTCGGAAGAGACGTCAAAGTTACGGTCTTCACCGTCTTTGTAGAGGTCACGTGGTTATTTCAACTGGTCCTTGTTTTTGTAAAATACGATAAAAGTAAAATGCAATAAAGAAACTGAGTGAAAGGCGCGTATCGTAGCATTTAAAAATTGGGCAAAACCACATAGGTAAAGATTGCATGTTTATGCTATTTTCTGGATTGTAAGTGTTATGAATATTCTTTTTTTCCAGTTTCAGAGTCATTCTGTTAGTAACGGAAAGTGAAAATTTCATCAATTTTCAAGTTATTTCATTATAAATGTTTTCTGGTGTTTTTGCAAATCGTAAGTAGAAAATAACTAGCGTAGCTATTCAAGGTGCAAATCCACCCCAGTGTGTACACTCTAATTTTGCGCAGAGACGAAATTTCCAGACTAAATTTGCGCTTTAGGTTTCATTGGTACCAGCTAATTTGCGTAAGTGTTTTGCGTTCGTCAATGGAGGATTTGAAAGTTAAGAAAAGGCTTCTCTCCAGTGAGCATTCTTTATCAAGTGACAACTAAGTTTAGCGTGATTCGAAATACGCTCGGCCCTTCGTCGGAGTGAAACGTTTCCTAACCCATTTGGCTTCACATACGTTGCGCGCGCAAAACTATAATTTCATTCGCTCTTAGTCCCCTACCCGTTCTTTTTGTCCCTATGCATCCCTTCATTCCTTTTAGCCCTTTACCGTCCCTTTTTGGTACCGCAGGCTCAACTTCGTTGGAACAATCAACACCACTCTATGAAACGTAATTTATGGTCTTTAATATATGATCTCTGCAACTGTACTTATAGAAAATGTTCACAAGTGGACCATGTTTTTCAATTTGGACTTTATCTAGACTTTACTGCAGGAAATTGTGCCGTTCCGACGCGAAGATGGAATACATAAATCAACTTCCTCTTAGAGGTATTTTTACCCATCCGGGAAAGTATATCCATGGAGGTAGTTTTCTTGGAAGAACCAGGTCTCGTGAATTAAACCAAGCTCAAAATGGTAAAAATTTGACGAATTAACATTTGTAATTGAACCTTCTAGTTCACTAATTGTGTGTATGTTAGGTATTGTAATACTGCAGTGGTAGATCCAAAAGAAATCTATGATTATTTATGGTGAACTGGCTTATTGTTTTTCAAGCTTAACATAGTTATCAAATTATGACCATGCAAAACTTCAAAGGATTGATGAAATTAGCTTTATATTTTCCAACAAATGTTCTAATGACGAGCCGTTTCTGGTGCATATTTGCTAAGTAGTTATTGATTAATTTTCATTATTTCTATTGTTTTACCCCGAAGCACTTGGACCTGGATGTCAAACTACTGCAAGAAGGTGTTCTAAATATGCAAGTCCAAGCAAAACCTCGTTTTATTTTGATACTCATCAGATGGTAACAGACCTTCATTCCTGTGGTATGTTAATGATAGAGAGGTTTTTTAATGTTACATAATCAATAAGAATTTAATTTTTTTATATCCTTACTCCTATTTTAATTTGGTTGTTGAAATTGTATTATCATTACCAATAATATTTGCTCTTGTGATTTATGGTAACTTAATTTACTTTATTAACACAGGTTTTTCATTGAACCAGTCAGAATTAATAACATCTGTTATAGCTGATGTTGTTCACTCAACTGTTGGCAACGTGAAAGGCAGCTCGGTATCAAGAGTTGAACAGGTTTGTGTCTGTTGAGTCATTCACTGCTGTAGTTTCCCAGTCCCATATTTATGCATCCAAACTCATTGATTTTACATGTGGGAGGTCCACGGGAAAAACTGGAAGAGGTAAACTTTTCTAACCATACCAAAACCCTACAAATTCAGATTTTTGCATTCTGTCTTTCAGCACAAATGTGCAACATTGAGTTTTTGAAGCATCGAATACCATTAATAGCCCTTTTAATGGTCAAATAGTTCCTGAACAATTTTGTGCTCTCCTTAAGTTTCAACCATGATCTTTCCTAATGCTTCTCAATTCACTTTCCTTTCCTGATTTCTTAGACTGCCACCTTTGTTGATTAAAGGTCTATTTCTTTTCTAAACGTTATCATCAATAACTACACATTTTAATGACCATTTATAGGAACAACTAGAAGTCAGGTTAAAATCTTTAATTGAAAAAGTGAGGTAAATTAATTTATTTTCACTGAAAATTTTAACCAATAAGGTGCATGTAGTTTGAAAGAAGAATACAGTGCAAGAATGTTTGAAAAACATCTTTCAAATACTTGTAGGATTGCTTAATGATGGCATGATAATATATTTAATAATTAGTGCCATTTAATAATTAGTAATTTAATTTTGTTTGACTTTTGGCATGTTAATTTTAATGCATCTACATTTTTTTCATAAACTAGAAATGATATGATAATTCTAGAAAAAACAGAATTTGTCAGAATGAAAGATGAATCTGAGGTAACTGCAAATCTCTTTGGAAACGATACTATATAAGTTTATAATTTAATCTCTTTAAATAATATATGGCACATACATGTATATAACAAAATTACATGCCGTAATGTAATGATTTGCTGTGCATTTGTATTCATTCATAATAAAATGTCTTCTGCACCAGCAGGAAAATTACTGGCAAATTATTGTGTGTTACACAGGATATCTTGGAGATTTTTTCCCTGTTTGCAAACACAAAATCACTTTTATCATTATTTTTACCAAATGCACCTCCATTTTGTAGGTTGTTCGTCCAAGTACACAGATTATAATAAAATTACTACCCAGTGTTTATCACAGATAAGCAAATAGGTTATGTTACATGAGACATTAAATCCTTTCCAACCTACCTACCTAGGGTTCTCCCCTTGACCAGTAAAATTCTCTGGCATTAGACTAGTAAGATACAAGTCTGCATGGTTTGAAAATGAAACCTGGGGATGGCAAGGAGTTAATGCAGATTTTCATGTAGTTGGTCTCCGTGAAATATCATCACTACAAACCATTTATAGTGGAATGTATATCAGCCAAAATATTTTCCTTGGAGAAAGAGCCACATGATGCATGTCAGCCTATTCTCTAACTTTTGAGAAAAATGCCATTAAGGTGCTTTTAAGCATTCATTTTATTTTGCTGTTTGTTGCTGTTTACTGCCCACGTGCTTCTGGTAAAGACACAGTGATATGTTATGGTGACAGCAGAAGCTGAGCTGCCCATGACACTGTTTGTGTTGTTGAATCTTTGAAGGTCTTTTACTTGCATCTTTTTAAATATAAACAACAGGTAATTATTTTGAAAAGTATTAAGCCCTTATTCTAAACTCTTCAGTTATCCTAGATACTTTTCATTTTCTCCATGCAGAAACTAAAAAGTGAAGTGGCTGCTCTCAGGCACTTGTTACAAGTAAGTAAATATTCAACAGTAAAACATGTTGTTCTTCTATGTACCAGACATACTGGTTAGATCTTGGATCTTCCTCATGTGAAACTAATGATTTGTAATTTGTGAAAGTAAGACATTTAGCTTTCCAAAAATGATCTAAAACTCATATAAAATATATTTACTAACTTTAAACAACTAGGTCACAGCTTCCATTAATAGGAATTTTGTTTTTAAATGCCATGATGTGATATTAATTCCACTAAAATATGAGTATTATTACTAATATGAGTAAGAATAAGGATATGAATAATAATATGAATAGGTATATATCTTAAATTCTTTTAAGCCAAAACTGCTTACACTCTTACCAAATGATTATTAAACAATTCAGCAAAGCTGGGAGCAGGATTTAATTATGGAAAATTATGCAATAATTAAAATAATTTTTTTCTTTTCGTGTGTATCACATTCAGGAGGAGGTAGCAAAATTAAAAGCTAGCCAGGCATTGGATACAAGCTTAGAAAGAAGTCGTGTGAAAGAGGAGGTAGAGTATGAATTTCGTTATTTATTTGCTAGTTCACTTCTCTGTTGGTATTTAGGCCCTCTTCACCCTTTGGTCAGTGGCTATCCCCAATAGGCTTGATGTTTACAACGGCAAGGGAAAGATATTTTTTAATATGAGATTATTTTGAAGTGTTATCATGCAGTGAGAAATAAAGGTCAACACCAGTACAAACCACACTCATTGTTGAAAGACAAACCTGCACCCAACTTTACAATAACCCTAGCCAACTTGTTATCTTCTCTACCCCTGGCTTGACTCCGTTCGGCCAAGTTTGTCTGCAGTTGTCAGAGTTAACTTCTCAAATTTAGTAGGTAGGCTCCTTGTTTGTGCGTGTTGCTCTAAACTTCAGTATCTCATTCTTGCTTCTTGACTTTTTCATGCGCTCAGTTTTATTATTTAATTAAAGACAGCTTTTACTACGTTTTCCGACGAAATGCGTTGCGCTGTTTTTAAGATTTATCTCTTTGACTTCTGTCTCTCTCAGTATTGTTTCTATCTCACTTTGTTAAAATAAACAAATTTTAGTTTCAGTTTCGAGATCAAAAGATCAAGGATAATAACAACCGTATTGACACTGAGGTAAGCTTCGCGAAGTTTTATATAGCAGGAAGCCCGTGTACTAGTACAATTGTTGATCATTAGACATGGAAAGGAAACATGATTTATAATTTTGTATACGAACCCATGAACCCTGACCTCGGACTAGAATTACCAAGTAGCCCGTCCAGGGATCAATAATTTGATTTAAAGTACTTAAAAGTTAAAACAATAAGGTGTACGACCTACGAACGCTTGTAAAGATCGTTCTCTCAGGAAAACGATTTCTGAGCCCAAGACGGGAATCGAACAGCAATCTTCTGATGACCGGTGAAACGCTCTAACCATTTCCAACCACCTAATCAAAGAAGGTTGCGGGCTCGATTCCCATCTAGGGCTCAGAATTCGTTTTCCCGAGATTACGAGCTGGACGAACGTTTGGTGGTCGTCTGGTCTACACCAGGTTCCCACATGAACCAGATTAATGTTCAGCATTTAATTAGATGCATCCTCTAGAGTGTCATTCTTGTGTTGGGACCCATAGTCCAGAAAGTGTAAGTGTCTGGAGACCTGAACACTTCTGCTCCGAAGCCCTTCATGTCACTAGAAAGCCGTAATAACCGTAAAATGGAAATGATATTTTCCACTCAACTCCCGTCAACCGCTAATGTTGGTGTTACTCGACGCTAAACCTCCCCACACAGGTGATACTCGACCCTAACTCCTTCGAGAGAAACTTCTGCTCCTTCCTTTCATAATCTTTGGTCCTCCTATTTGTGCCGAAGGTTGCAAGAGTTGAAACCAAAATAGAGGCCCAGAAACTAGATCTTCTTAAATACCTCGTTGGTAAGTGTACTTCGACACCTTTTTCGTGATCTAACCTAGATTTAACTTCTTATCACAAATCAGATGTTGTGAAATGTGTGAAATGATTTCACTCTTTCCATGACATCAAACCAGGGGCAGATCCAGGGTTTTGAAAACGCCGGGTTTGTTTTATGAGAAATTTTATTGAATGCGTCATAGTGAGCGAACGTGATAACCACAAAGCAATTTCTGTGTTAGGTCTTTCCGCACCATTCTCCTTATAACATATTAATCACTAATTTATAATTTGTAACAATTAAAATGAGAGTTCTTCTCTAGCGATATTAAACTTGGAGTTTCTTAATGGAATTCGTCCGAACTCAGCGACCCCTGCCAAGTCCGCTATTCTAAACAACTGAAGCGATCAACCTCTGAGATGAGCTGAGGACGAAAGTCTTACCTTGCGCAAAAATGAAAACACACAAAATTCCATTTATTGCTGACAGTCTGATCGCAACTATGAGGAAGCTAAAACATGCTCCAAAAAGGAACATCTTAACAGATTTTTCAGGAATTGCAGCTTGGTGTAAAACCCTGATCAAACCAGGATGCAAGTCACCGCATGCCTTAACTTGTTTCTCGTCTGAACGCCAACTGGCAGTGACCTGCGTTGGCTTGCGACTGATTTGAGATTGATCAAATTTGACGTCTCTCAGAGCCATTCTCAAACAGTCTATGAAGAAAGAAAAACTCAAAGAAAAACAGTACAAGGCTCAAGATGAGCTTTTCACACCCATAACGTTACAGTAATAACGTAGGAACGCGAAAAATGCAAAACTTACGGCGACTTGTGCAACTGTTTGACTGGTGGCATCGCAAGTCGTAAAAAGTTAATTTGCGGTAACTTGCGTTCTAGACTTGCCACAAGTCGACCACTTTTGTGCCGCCACTGTCGGGCAACTAGAGGCGGAGTTGCGAGACGAGGTGCGAATTAACAAGTCTTGAGAGGTCGACCTTTTCACTTGCAGGAATTTAAATCTGATTAGCTATTCTAAATAAAAACGTGATTAGCATGCGTCACATCGTGACAGTAAGATCGTTTGAATATGTGCTAGTTATTGGCCAAATAGATGACTCACCCCGAATCACAACCCAGTACAAAAATCCACCGGTACATGTTCTATCTGTCATTACATGGTCTGTTGCAAGTGGGACAAGTCCTTCACAGGGGAGAAGCGCACTGCGAAAAAGAGACTGGGAAGGACTCGTAGCAAGTCTACTTGCATTGCGTTCTAATTTGGAAGTGACTTTAAAGATATTTTTATTTCGCCTGTACTCAAGCTTTTATCAGTTCAGAAAATTTCTGACCCCAGGACAGGAGTCTTGATTGGAAGATAAGGAATCAAAAATCAAGAGAAGAGTGAAAATCTTGGTTTTATTTCAATAACGACATGCGATGACGCCAGTCAAACGGTGACACAAGTCGCTGCAAGTTCTGTATTTCTGCTAGTTCCGAATTTTTCACGGAAAACGTTTGGGTGTAACAAACTCATCAGTACCTTACCTGTTTTCCTTTGAGATTTTCTCTTCATAATCTGTTTGAGAATGGCTGTTAACACGTCAAATTTGTCTTGAAGTTTAAACAAGCTCAAATTAGTCGTGAGCTAACGCAGACCAACGCAGGTCATTGCAAGTTGACCGTCAAACAAGGCACATGCTAAAACTTGCGGGGACTTGCATTCTCGTTTGATTGGGGCTTTAATATTTAGATTATGAAAATATTCAAAGACTGCAGATATTACGTTTATTTACAAGCTGTAACCTTCTGATGACCAGCAAGACCCTCTAATCATTGATCTACGTGAATTGAAATTGTGTGCAAAGATACACGAACGGGAGAGCACCTAATAAATAAGTTAGACGTTCTCTGACCAATAGTATATATCTTATTTATGCGAGCTTTCGATTGATTACTTGTTCAAACTGTTACCTTCTTAACCGGTTTCATTTGATAACCTTCCCTTGCCATGTAGTTCAATAATTCGAGCGTTTCCCCAGTCATTAGAACTTTACGGATTCGATTTTCTCTAGGGATTCCAAAACTATGTATAGGAATTAGGATTTTCACAATGTTAGGTTCGTTATCCCAATAATAGTTGCGTTTTAATAATTCCTTGGGTCTTACTAGTGAACCACTTGCCAGACATTCAAACCAGTTTTCTTTTCTTTTTGTTTTGCTTGTTGAATTGCAGGAAGTGTGTTGTCACTTTGTACCATAATTCTCGCTTTCTGGAGATTTTTCAAGATGTAGTATATTCCTGGAAATCGTTTTACTGGTAATTCAACTGGCAGCAGGACATTGCACGCAAAGGATCCTGGTTAAGCTATTCGCAAATGTCAAAAATTGATTTTAATATCAAAGGTCAATTCAACAACAGAACATTAAACTCTCTAGCCTAGTTTTTGGATCTTGAAGCATACTCAGAATTTAGCTTCTTAAACTGACTTCTCGCGGTTCACTCAACACTTAGTTGTAACCAACTTCTTTCATTGGCTTCCTACAAATTCTTTCAATTTCAAAAACTTGCTTTTCCGTGAGGAGTTTGCCCCAGGAACCAAGCTTTTGGTTTATAATACCATAACCTTCTAGGTTAAAAATGCCAGTTTTTGTCACCTGCAGTATCCTATGCTCGACGGCAGCTGGAAAAGGCATCTGAATAAAACTATAAATCTCTTGGCTGCTCTGTTTTGGAGATGAGATCAAACTCTCCAAACGAATGATTTTAAAGCGCCGTTGTGGAAGAAACGCTGCTAGTTGTGTAGCATACGAAACAAATGCAGACCAAAGATGAGCAAAAACAACGTGAGGTTCGAGGCGTTCGTCAAAAACTTCCCGGACGTACAAAATTTCCTTTGGAAACATACAACCATCGTAGCTACGATTTGTATTAATGGCGCTCTTGAGCTTCCTAAGGAACGTGTTCTTTCGAGAATTTTCGGAAAGTAAAAATTCTATCCAGCTTCGTGGATCTCTCACCATGTACAATACAGGTTTCGAACTATTTCTCAGAAATTCCGAATTCAGCCAGGAAACTTTGAATAAACAGCCGGCGTTTTTAAAATTTACGGCAGCAAACGCGCCCCGAGACTTAACAACTTCATTCCTGTAGTTCATCCTCAAGTTTAGAGGGTTAGACAAAGTAATATAATCCATGTTCCCATCCTTTTTTAAAACAAAAGGAGTTTTAATCAGTTTTTCCCACCATCTTCTGAAGTGTTTCTTGTTCGTGCTTTCCTTCAAAGACCTTTCGATGAAATCACCCTTCCATTCGCACAAATCAAGGCTTTGTTCAAAGAGCAAGCTACCTGAAGGCACGACGTTTGGGGACGGTACGTCGACTACAACGAAATCGGTGTTTGTTGTAAATAATTCACGAGCAATTTCTGCCCCCTGAAATGGTAACCCAGTAAATATGACAACATCCAACTGAAATTGGACGAGTTTTGTCACATCGGCCGAGTGCTCCGAAAATAAAGGTCGAATTGTGGCAGTGGATAAATGCATGTGATTCGAAGAGAACCACGCGAACGTGATTACCATCCAAACAATGAGTAACCCAAAAATTGACCAGCGGACACAACACCGAATGCCAAGTCGTTTCTTACCATGCAAGAAAAAGCAGAGAACTAGTACAAATGAGATAAGAGCATTGTAAAAAACCGCCCAAGGATGCATAAAGCGTTCATCTCGCCTAACCTTATCAAGTCGAACTTGCTTTGTTGTGTTGGCATTGTACGATTTCAAACCCAGTTGGATAAATCTAGTTTTATTAATGCGCAATCTTCCGAAGCCATTAGAACCTAAAAGAGTTCTTCGCGCGCGCGGATTATCATAGCTGGTGGACAACGTAATGGCGTAATTGTCCGAATTCACTTTCAAAGAAATCCATAGTCCTTTGCCGGACTTCTGGGAAACTTTCACACTTTCAAGAATGTCGTCTGGACCATGAAAGACGTAAGCCGTACTTGAAAATGAAGGACTTGAAAAACGTGAAGTGACATTGATGAAATTTGTGGCATACCGTGAGCGTTTTACCCTGAAGTTATTACAAATGGTGGCGTTTACCGTGTAGCTGTTGAGATGAGTCCAACACATTGAGAATCGGCCAACTCGGACACACGGCAAACCCCCTGGATTGTTGGTTTTCTTTTCGAACGGTAGATCGACGTTGTGGAAGAACGCACTCACGTGTGTCGTTGGACTTAGGGTCCGAAGCCGAATGGTGTCCACCACCACCAAAACGCTTGGTGAAAGCATTACCAATGCTCTATAGACGCTCTGTAACCGAAGACTGTCGTCATACCATCCTGTCATATCACCACTCATGAAAATAATATCTCCGTGCTGAGAGTAACCTACCAGTTCACCATTAGCTTGCCACGTCCGTTCGTCCCTGTAGTTGAACCACATTCTGCAGTCACCAAACTGGCCTCGATATGGAGGAGAACACGAGGGACGGTCGGATGGACCAAACATTAAGACGTTTTCTAGGAAAGTGAACTTCGGTCCATAAAAAGACTCGGTAATGACTGGCTGCTCCTTCGCTATAAAGACAAACGATCCGTGATCTGGTTGCTCATGACCTGGACGGAAGCCGAATTGCATTTCTTGGTCAATGTTCCGCCTAAGGGTATTTATTGCTCTGCCATGTAAGCGACCGCATTTTAACGAAAGGAATATGTTTCCTGCTGAAGTTCCTCCACCAAAGGTTATCACCCCCCAGTCACTAAAAACGTGTAGTTTCGACTGATTCAAAGGGGTTTCTTCTCTGGTTTTCTTATAAAACAGAAACTCAGTGTGCACTGTCGAGTGTAAATTCGACAGTAGGTTTTTCGTCCTGTTCTCAGGTCGCAACCTGTTAATTCGGTTTGCGAGCCAAATGGCCTTTCCGTTGCGGTAAACATGACTTTCAAGAAACGTCAGCTGACTTTCTGGGCCATAGGCCCAGTCCCTAACGGAATCTGCGATTCCAATGGTCTTCTGGTAACCCGGAAGAGTCGAGTATAGGAGGAAGTTAAAATGCTCTCGAACCCAAATATTGTCCCTGTAGCTTCTGTTAAAATGTCGTTCTGTCAAGAACAGGAACTGGGTTAGAGATCTTAATGTATACGACCCGTACGACACTCCCTCCTGGAATGAGCCATCCACTACCAAGTTCAGAAATTTCATCGTATCATCCAACAGAAACAGAGATTTTGTTCCCCACTTGGCGCTTATGTCAGGAAAATACGGTCTGACTACCACAGCGGCTGTTAAGAGCGCCACATAGTTTGTTACGACGTGATTATGAATGAACGATCTCCCCCACCAAGTTGTCATCGATTTGATCCACAGCTCTTCGGATGTGTTCCTTATTTTCGAGAGGTAAACAGAGAGTTCGACGCTTGTGAACGAATCGTGGAGGAAATCAAAAGCGGTCGCGAACCCCAGCAATGTGTGTGCCACGGGCACATCGTCGTTTTCCTTGTCTTTCACCCTCCAGCTGGGAAAATTGGCAAGTTTCCTCATGAATATTTTAGCAAGGTTGAGGGCGTGATGATCAGATGGAGTAAGAACGCAGTAAGTGGCAAGAACGGCCAAGTTGTTCCCGTAAACCTCGTTCCATCTGGAGGTGAATTTCTCCGAACTTTCTGGTGGACCTTGGCTACTACGTGGATTAGCAATAATAGCACGTATAACTTCAACCACCTTTTTATACAGATGGGCGTGGCTATTATGGGTTTGATCGCGCAGAGTTTCGACGTCACTGGCGGAGAAATACAGCCGTGGGCTTTCTCGCTGAGACGATAGACGCTCAGACTCATCCTGCATTGATTGACTAAACATCTCCTCATTTAAAACGGTCCCATGACAGCAATACACTGCGGTCATCATTAAGAGATGGTAAATTAACATGTTGCGGATGCGAACCAGAAGTCTACGCGGCAGCTGCTGTTTAGGGAACGTCCTTTGCAGAGACGAGTGATTCATCAACGATTTTTCTGTTCTTGTGTTTGCGATATTGTTCCTTTTGAGCGCAGCGTGATACAAAAAGACACACAGAGATCACATTTCTTTTAACAGTAGTGAATTCATTAGAGAGTACATTGATTAGAGACAATCACAGAGTAAATTGATTTAAGTAAAAGAAAACGATATTTAGTCGGGTTCAGACATGAAACCTGATCCGATTAGATTGAAACAACCTCGTTCCACAATGTCAATGGACAGCTTCGATTATGGGTGACCAAAGATGTTACATAATATGTAATCCATAGGTGATTTCACAGCTTGAACGCAACGCCCGCTCGACCAAAAAACCTTTACGTCAAGATGGGTCTTACCTCGGTTTACATAGCGGGGATCTTAGTCCTTCCGCATGCGCGCAAACAATTTAGTCACTTTGCTATTTTACTCTTGATAACGTCACAAGATTTTACTCGTGAACGGAGACTTTGAACCCGCCACCGAAAGGGTTCAAGAAATACAACGGGGACATTCAACGACGTCTTATTTCAGACAACAGGATTTTTACCAAAACAAAGCTAGTGAATCATTCTTTGTCCTCGGAGTAATCCCATTGCTATCCTCGTTTTGTATATTACGTCACTCTGAGCATTTTCAAGTATTTCGAACGAAATCAAGGCACGGAACGCAGTGATCAGAATCTTTTCACAGTTGTTAAAGGCTTTCAGAAGCCGGAAAACCAACACTAACAATCTAAAATGACGTCAGTTAAGGTCTTCATTGTTTCGAATACGTGGTCGGCAGTCGCAGACTCGGTCGCTTAAGATCAGTGAAAAAGCCGACTGTAGTGAGTTCAACATTAAGCGTCGTTTCTATATAAATCGTAATGTTTGCTGACTTGGCCGCAGACGGATCGCCGAGCATTTAAAGATCGTGTGCCTGTATGGAGACCGTCTTTCGTCATTGTTTCAACGGTATTTAACATCGGCTGCAACCACAAATGTCGCAACATGTTTGCCGCTTGTTTAAAACATTGATGTCACTCAACAAGTTGCCATTTTTTGAATGAAATACGATACGTCTCTATTCGGTCAACATGTTGATGTTAATCCCAATGTGTACAATCCGGCGTTGTGGTAGAACTGGCAGAGCCAGGAAACATTGTCATGAAAACATTGGTGGTAATATTTCCTTGATAAGGTGCCCACGAAATTGACGCAATTAACAATGTTTCTGCGATAGTTCAGTACCTCGGGTGAGCAAAATCTTTCCTCGGTGCATCCGCCGCTGCCACTTGGGGGGTAACGGCATCTTAAACCCACTTAAATTTCTCATCCTGTTTCGGCAAGACACGAACAAAAAATTATATCGTTTACGAAAAAGGTCCAGGAGATAAAAGGAAAGGAAAATGACTTTGGAGTTCATAAATGCGCATGTCTCTTCATTCCTGCCGACTCTGGTGATAGAGTGAAAGTTCTTGATAGCACATGTGCACGAGCAACTGCAGTCGCGAAAAGTCGGGTTAATCCGCTTAATTTACCACCAATGTGGTTCAGTTTTGTTTAGAATATTGTAGCTCAATGCAATGTCCCGTATGATGATATAAAACATACGATGGGACATTCGTCTATGATGCGAAGTATCACACGTTCCTTCAATTTCATTTACCTCTCAGTCCTACAATTGTACTGAACCAAGTTTGGGGCACCGATCGGGGTTTGGGATGGTCATTGGTCAATCTAAGGTTCGGGTTATAGATTAAGGGTTAGGGTTAGATTTAGGGTAAGTTGTAAAGATAGGGTTAGGGTTATGCATTTCATCATAGATGCGTGCTTGATCTTATGCCATATATCCTATCATAGGAAATGAAAGAACAACCTTGGTGTGTAAACGTTAAGTGCGCATGCTCTTTAAGGTATGAACTCAGATTTTGGGTCCCGGGCATGAATTGAGCCCGTTGACCTTCTAATGTTCGGTCAGAAGCTTTGTCCATGGTACTCAGATGGCAGAGCATAGTTTGAATTTTAGGGCGTTGGTTACCAAAAACAAAAAGAGAAGTGAACAAAGAACAAAATAAAAAAAAAATCACTTAAGTGTTAATAATATAATTGGTTAATTTCATCAAATAAGATAATCAAATGGTCTTATGTTGCTTGGACGGTATTTTCAAGGCAAGTAACTCCTTATACGGTGACTTTGAGTAATTGTACTTCGCTAGTTTGAAAAAGCTCAGATCAACCCAGGTTAAAGGTAAAGGGAATTAACTTAGTCAAAACTAAATCGTAAGTCAGACGTAACAACTGCGAAACGACTAAGGTAGTCACCCCCCTGGAATCTTCCTAGTGTGCTCATAACGTGCGCTTGGACACGCCCAGCTGCATTTTTGGATTCCGCGATACTGTCGACAGATTTTTTTCAAAAAGTAAACGATTATGGTTTCAACTTTGACGAGGAAACCTGGAAAATCAACCTTTGTGTCTTTCAGGCTTAAATAAACATTCTACAAGCAATGAGAAAGTCAAAATGAGGACGATGTATATTTCGGGCCAATTTACCTCTTCCCGGGGGAAACGGAAACAGTTAACTTACCAAACGTGGTTGCAAGTTCTGTACTTCCGTGGAAACATGGCGACAATGGAGTCCTTACGTCCTGACAGATCACTTTTAAATGCTAAATTTGACGGGTATAAGCTGTCTACCGAGCCACTCGAGGTACAATCAACATCGTTGGCAGCTCCAGTGAACGTGGTCACTCTAAAAGACGATGTTTTTTCGCATTTACACGTTAAAGCATTCGGCTGGACGAACCACCTCGTGCTGGACAGCTGGAACGAGCAAGACAATCAGGCTCTACTTTATTTTGTGGATGAAAACTACAGTGTGAATCAAATTACTGTGAAGGTAATGAAGGATATACTGTGATTCCAGGGAAATAGGTATTTATAATTAAACGTAGGCATCTTTAATGCTTTTTACAATAATTAGCCGACCTGCAAGAATATTCTGCCCTACATCGAATGCACATAGGTATTAGTCGCAAGGGGAGAGTTAAATTATTGTTTATTGCACTTGTCAGTAAGTACTACCACAATCATTTTCAATATACAGTACAGACCAGGCTGTAGTTCAGTAGGCTCACTCATTTATGGACAGCCAGTCATGGAGTATAACCCTTTGGTCACATGGTAAAAGATGTGCCATGCTGTTTGGCTAAAGAATGTACGTGATACAGGTGGGACATCCAAAACCAAGACAAATAATTAATGTTATTATGCAATTTATTTTTCTCACCATTTTAAATAACTGGAACACCTGCAAGTACATACCTGCAAACTGAGGCAGGACTGCATTCTATATGACCACTGGGAAATGTTGTTGAAGTGGCTCAGCATAATAAACAAAAAGCAACTTGAGCTTTCGTGAGAATCAGTTTTATTTTATTATTTTTTATTTTTGTGTTTTGAATGGGCGCAGTGGCCTTCTTCAAAGTTCTGCAGTGAAAAAACAAATTAATTGTGAAATGAAACAGAAAGAAGTGTAAAAGACAGTTATGAAACTCATTGATGGTTCACGATGAAAAAAACAAAAGAGAAGTTGTAATAATTAGTAGTTAAAACCTGGACCTTAGCTCACCATCTGAGTCTCATAGGTCAATGGTTAGAGAACCTCACTGGTCATCAGAAGTTGTGGGTTTGATTCCCGTCTAGGAGTTAGAAATCCTTTTTCTGAAGAAATGAGCTTGACGTACATTTCTTACTTGTCTGATATTTACCAAGCTCTGACATGAACCAGATTAGCGGTCAGCATTTAGGGGGTGTTTATCTTAGTCAAGCAGTTTTCTACCTGCATAAGTTGGAATTGTATGAGCCAGAGCAGTTACTCACAACAAATCCATTGTTGTGAGTGCTATTTATCAAAGAAAGTCAAAGCATCCCTCTTGGTATGCCTGTGAATAAAATTGGATGTCTTTTTTATTTTGTTCTTTTCCTAATTTCCTAATTCTATAGGATAATCATGTTCAAGGACTTGCCAATGTCTTCCAGATTCTTCCTGTGGAAGAAAAGGCACCTCACCAACTGAATGCTTTCGTAGCCTTTCCATGCAGCACCCATGCAGTTGCATCAGATGGTGCTGGTCAACTTTATGTTCTGCACACTGGGGAACGCCTTGAGCAGGTTGAATGGGAAGTTGTCCTCATTCATAAGTTGGAGAAGCCTTTTTCTATTTTGCACTCATTTTTTGAACCAGTTACCAAGACATTAAGCTGTTTATTATTGAGTGTCACTACTGATGAAGAAAGTGAGTCAGTCCACGTAAAACATTCTGTAGTCTTGACACTTCTGGTGTTTTCTGCTGAGGTTGGAGATAAAGGTGAAACAAAGTTCATTTTTGAGGTCCATAAGGAATTTCAAAGCCGTTCTGTTCCATTGTATGGAGCTACTGAACCAAGCAACAAAGCCATTTTATTAGCAAGTGAAAGACCTTTTCGTTTGGTAACAGATAAGAGCAAAGGTTTGATTTTGACTTTTTTGTGGTATGTAAAATCTAAAAACATCACATATAAATAGCTATAAGCAACAAATAAGTAGAAAATATAGTAAAAGATTTAAAATTTAATAAACATTTAAAAATATGCAGAGGTTGCTCTATTAGAAAAACACTCAAAGCCCTTCTCATTGGTAAATACCAATCTACACTAAACAAACAAATCACAGCCTACCAAGTTACTTTGTATCATAAAGGAATAGAATTGAACTTTCTAATGAATTACATTTACATAACATAGTTGGGTAATCTAAATGGACCTTCAATTTCATCAATTTCGCGACCAGCTCCCAACTTGACCTGTGGCTCAGTTGGTAGAGCGTCGGACTAGTAAACCGAAGGTCACAGGTTCGAATCCCTGCCGGGCCGAGTAGAGTTTTCTCTACTTGTCCGGTATGGTTCGTCACTCGGAGTAGTACTAACATCATTATTCTTCACCCAAGTTCATCTTCTACTCTAGCCATAAATGGACCTTGTTAAAAATTCCCAGACAGTTTACACCTGATGATGATCACCTGTATTGTTTTTCTCTTTTACCAGTTTCTCTTGATGAAAGCTATGATGAAATCAATCCAACCTCAAAGGAAACAAATGAAGAAGCAAAGCCTAAAAAAGAGTATGCTTGGACACAAGATCGAGAACAAATTATGATCTCCTACCCATTACCTGAAGGAGTGGGAAAAAATGATATTTTATTTAAAGTTAAAACACACAATTTGCAGGTCAGTTTGAAAAATGGCCAGACTTTGTTGGATGGTGAACTGTTTGCCCCAGTAGAAAGTGATTCCTGTACATGGCTCCTAGATAAACATAGGTATGTGAACTTCAATTCTGATTCAGCTTCATTTCTTTGCAAAAGTCAGCTAAACCTTGTATGACTAATATACGAATATAATCAAATTAAAGTGAGCTAGAAATCACATATTGAACAGATACCATGACATGAGTGTCATATACTCCTCAAGCTGTGTACACTCTTTTGTGCAAGAGTTGCAAAATTGCAACTCAAATTTAGCACTTGGTTGATATTTACTTATTGAAATTTTTAAACTTTCATACCCAAGACTCAATTACAACTGTACAGTCATCAAATTTTGCAGTTCTGTAATGTAACGAAGTTTTCAAAGTTAATTTTTGATGTAGAACTTTCACTGTTTGCTATGTTTCTGCCAGAAATACGTTTTGTAATGAATTTCATGTTTTGTAATGAATCACGTGAAAGACTAAATTTCTTTCTCTTTTCGACTTTTGCCACTAAAGTTTCAGAACTTGTTCCATTTTTGCGACGAAATTTTTCGAACTAGTCGAAAATGAAGTTGCTTGAGGTAATCCAGTCATTCTCAACAATTTTTCATCATTTTTTCAGGCTTGAAATATCTTTAGAAAAGAGTTTGTCAGACCAATTATGGCTTGATGTAATAAAAGGGGATGAACGAGGTCAGTACAAACCAGACGGGGAAGAGTGGCAGAAAATGGATGAAACAACGAATGTCAAAACAGTAAGGAAGCATAAATTAGAACATACTAACACTATTTATACAATAAAATTTATACTTCATGCATTTTCATTGGTTGTTGGCCACGATCTATTAAAGAGCATATGCGCGGATAACGTCACTAAAACAGTTAACCAATCACAACTCTCCGCTTAAGCAACCGACGTTCTTGTGTCACGAACGGCAACCGGAAGATTTGAATAACACATGTTTTTGAATTTTGGGCAGTGTATTCAATACCATTTCTCATCCAGGAAGATGAGAAAATCCATGGAAAATCCGGAAAACTCATGGAAAGTCATTGAATTTTAAAAGGACAAAAGAGTACGAACCCTGTTGATTGGTTCTTAAGCGATCAGATGTTTCCCGTATTTTCTTGTTCGGAGAAAAAAGGTTTAAAAACGCTTTTCTGGTAAAAAGCAAAGTTTTTAGAAAAACGTGAATACAACTTTAGAAACGCATGATAAGAAAACAGAAGAATAAAATTATCACTTATGTCTATTAATCGAATAGACAAAAAAAGTACAAATTCAAATTAACCATCTGGATACTCACACACCCAGAAAGTATTCTATTCACTTTAACTTGCCCCTTTGTTAAATTGTGTTGAATAAATCCTAACATGGGTCTCAAGGTTATCAAACAAAAACGAACTCCTGCGACCAACACGCGATAGACTTCAAACAAAACAGAAATTCGAGCTGACTTGTCATGTATTATTAGCTCGTTAGAATTCTAAACTTGTCATCCAGTTGTTGTTAATATATTAGCACTATTTGTGGATTTCTTTTTCTCGCATAGAATGACCTCCCCGAAGGTGACAAGACTCTTTTGTTCAACCAAGGAGAGCTGGAAGAATGCGACTCTTTACCTGAAGATGTTTTGTACATCGTACGAATGGATATACAAGACGGCACTGTCACACACAAAGTATAAGTTATTCTTGCTTTCTTCATCGTCTGGCTGTGTCTTTTTGAGCCTATTTCCAGTGTCGCTTCAGGGTGAAAACCGATCGCCAGATTTTTTTTTCCTCAACTTTAATAATTAGTGTTTGAAGTCTGTGTCTTTCTAACTTGTCAGATCTCTCCGTCTAATCTTTCTAATTTGTCTTGTGAGTTCTGCCAGATTATTTCAATACTCTCTCAAAACTGCCCAAGTCACCAGTTAATTGTCGTTAACTTGAAGGAAATTCGAAATAATAAATATAACCATAAATATTCCCTGAAGAAAAACACAAAACAGATTGTTTAATTTTTGGTTCTAAATGTGAATCAAAGCTGTTTTGTTTTGTTTGATTTTCGAAACAGTCGAAAAACTTGTGGATTTGCATATTTTCTTGCAGAAGTAATCGATTATATTCGTTTTACCATTCCAGAGGTTGTAATTCAATTCTACCGCTAAAATAATCTACGGACTGAATCAACATGGTGTATATTCTCAAACCTTTCTATATTTTTCACTGTAGACAAGTTTATCAACTCATCAGTGGCTCTTCACCAAAGTAATCAGGCCAACTGCACCTCCAGCATTTTGTGTCAGACACGATGTTGATGCGCTGGTCTGGCAACCGCGGGCACACGAAGAACCTGGTGAAGAGAACTGGACGCACATCGGTACCTTGAATGCCTTTGGATATGTACAGGCTTCTAAAAAAGACCAGAAGTTCACATCTTGTTCTCCCGATGCCTCATACGGTGTCATTTGTGATGCTAGAAATCACATTTTTACTTACTACCAACCACCTGAGAAGGATGCCGTCAATGCCGAACAGAAAGTGGTCCAACTAGACGACGTTGGCTCAGATGGAATAGTTGGCATTCAAGCTTGCAGGAACATGATTTTTGCCCTGGCTAAGAACAAACTTTTTCTCGTGTCGGCCTATTAGATTTACGTTTCTTATTGCAGCAACGAAACACAGCATTTCCTTTTTTTGTCGTCTCCGAAGGAGTTCATGGGATCATTACAAGCGTCTACGAGGGGCCGTAATCGAAGCTCCAATATTCTACTGCACGGAGTGTCATCCCGCAGCATTCTTACTTGTAGGACTCGCACATACATTATAGCAAAAACACCCTAAATAGCATGAAAAAATTGTGATAAAACATTAATTGCTCAAAAGCTGGAGAACCATTCATGTAGAAATAATCCGTAATAGTCTATTGTGAGCTCTACCAGGGATAAAAATTTACTGGTATTTTATTCAAAAACTCCTCGGCAGAAAGTCACTTTACGACAAAACATTGTTGATAAATATTTTCTTGCGACACTTTGAGTCCACGAAGCTGACTATGTTAGACCGTGTGTGATAAATCACCTTTGAGGTGACCCACTACAAGAATCACTCATCTTCACACAGGTCGTGCTATCCTATGTTAAAAATTGTTTTGGGCTTGTTCAAATTCGAAGTTTCATTTGTCTTTGGCGGTATGGTCCGTGTCAGTGCAAGACGCCCCGTTCAACGTTTAATACATCGTGTATGAGTGATCCAGTTAAAATGAAAGCTGCTAAAAATATAAACTCCTTCCTTGCCACGGGGAATTTTATTTTACTCTGAATAACGCCAGACGTTTTTTCTCGTCAAGGGCAGCGAAGGAGTGAAATACTCCTAGTACCATTTACTATATCAGGGGCCGAATTGTATGGGAATTCACAAGGCGAGCCGTAGTAAATCCCCATACTGTTGGGAGGCGAATATTGTAAATTACGTATCCAATGAATGCATCTGAATGTATATATTTACGAACTATTTTAGGGATACGAAGCATTTGAGCCAAGAAATTCGGAGGAAAAGGTACAATATTGATAATACCATGATCGCCTCGTTTTCTATTGTTCTCATAGGGAATTTAAATCCCGTATGATCCTCATTACGCAAGCAACAGTGAATATTTGGCTTTGTCTACTAAATTTCCCCGGGAAATTTAGTAAAAAACAAAGGATTTCTTTGTCTACTAAACTTCCCTCATCAAGAATGCACGGGAAGATTAGACAACTTCACTAAAGCATACAAAATGAAACAGTAAGATTTGTAAAAATCCTTGGGCTTCGCCCTCGGACTTTCACAAATCTTCCCTCGGCGGCGTGCAATTTAATCGCTAATTTCCCTCACGCATGTTATTACTTATAATTAAATATTCATTTTCTTTTCTCTTTATGAATTATTAATAAATTGGATAAGAAATATTACATAGTCTATTACTCCGGCATGGGACGAAGTATCCCCCCTTGGAAACCACAGTTTCGATAACGTGTATCAAGCCAAAAGGTTGAGAAACCGCAGAAATTTTTTATTGTAAAACTGACGTTTCGAGCGAAGGCCTTCAGTTTTACTACCAACAATTTCAGCAGTGAACTGCGACACATTCAAAACTATCTACGTAGCACTCTACTTCTAACCAAACTTTTATGAAGCTAAGAAACTTTTTATTCTCTGGAATACTAAATCTAATTCGGTTAAGCTTCAGATCGTCAATT
>JBAHVQ010000485.1:86432-101883 GCA_036872915.1 Nanipora kamurai | reverse complement strand
TGACTGGACAGCTTTGTCTAAGCCTTTGACTACACCTTGCATGTTCTTTGTGACCTTTGATGTTTTCAAAAAAAAAATAGTCAAAAACAAGGAGATACATTATTGGACAAATAACATAATTTAGCAAGAATTATAAAGGAAATGTGGTGAAGACAAATGTTATGGCAATTGTAAGATCTAGTTGTTACAAAAACAGTATACACTTTTAAAAAACATTTTTTTGATACAATACCTGTTTCATCTGTATTGCCGTTTGAACTTTTGATGCGACTGCATCCACACGTGAAGCAAGACGAAGGTAGTTAAGACCTTCATTTTTCTTTCTAATAGCATTTTCTGCATAGATTCTTGCTCCCTCCAGATTCTTTTGCTGCAATGCCTAGAAGAATTAACATAAACTAATGTGAATGCATGATGTACTAACTGTGTATCTTCTTGGACAATGATATTAAATCTAGAATCCCTTCCAAATTATGCCTCTAGCCTGGTGTGAAAATCTACTCAAGATAGAGTGAGAGAGCCAAATAAATTTTAATCTTCTACACTATGTTAGGTCCTTTTCCTACCTTTTTTATCTTTGACTGCTGAAGTTTCTGTTCTTTTTCAGTTTTCTTGGCATATCGTTCAAGCTGCTTTGTAGTAAACTAGAAGAAAATTGAGCACACCATCAAAGTGACTGTCAGGTTTAACTTGTGCAATTTTAAGATTCCATACAAGCAACCTTACCTTTAACTGAAACAGGGTATCTACAAAAAAAATCAAAATTGAAATTAGGGTTATTTGCTTGAAGACCTAACCTGTTACTCAGCATGTCATACAAGGAAAAAAATCTGAGGAGGTTGCCTCCTACATAATTTGGAGAAATTCCTTCTGTACAGCTGGTTAAAGATGGGTCCTTCAGACTCAGAGGAAAACTGAGATTTAATTCTGTCAAATTCAGTGTTTTCCTCAACTTTTCCTTGGGAAAAATTGAGATAATCAAGAATTAAATTGCACAGTAAATATATTGCACAATGCATGGAATATATATAAATAAGTATATTATATACACAGGATCCAGAAAATTTTAACCCAAAAATAATATACATGATGATGAACCAATGAAATAGTCTTAGCATCTCTTACAAAACCAGTTTCTGTTCTCTTTGGACCATCTGGGCAGTTTGTATCTAGTTGTCTCTTCAGTGAGAGTAATGGACAATATATCCATATGTATGTTTTTTTGTTCAAACTTTTTTGGATCCAGTGTATATATATAAATAGACTCAACCTTGGTCACTTAGTGGTGACTATCATTACATAACTTTCTAGAATTTCTAAATACAACTTAATGATACCTGGGAATAGCCTAACATTTAAATTACTACAGGCTCGACCTACTTTGATGTACAACCTCGTTACCAATGACCAAAATATTTTATTTAAAAAAAAACACAGCGTAACGTCAAAAAATGGCACGAACAATCTGCAGCACCACGTATACAGTACGACGTTAAATTTAAGTCGGTAATGTTTTTCTCTTAGAACATACCTTCAATTGACGGCATCTTCAAATGTCTCAGCGAAATTTAAACAAAAAATACCAAAAGGGCAACACTGCTCCTTACAAGATCATCGGGCTCGGGATTTTGTCCAAGTTACAGTAAACAAAACAAAATTAAAACAACTTTATACAGTTCGTAGCAAGCCTAACACACTCAAAAAACATTATGGCTCAGCTTCCGGAACTCCTCGCTACATTTTCGCAGTTCATCGACATCATCGTTTATTTTCGTCTCCTGTACGTTAATTTCCGAGTATTACTGGTTCAAACCAGTTTCTACTTTTTGCCGCGTGGGATAATTTTGGTCCACCATTTTGTTTAGTTCTGTTGAGGTTTAGGCAGAAAAAGCAAGTATTTGTCCCGAAACATCGAAGGAAAATAGTCTCTGTTGGCTTTTGATTGCATATTTGAATACAAAGGTGAGTTTTATGCTTTATTCACCTTTTTACGGTCAGTTTCTACCGTCTCCCAAATTGATACGCCATATGGGAAGATGGAACCGTGAAGTTTGTTAATCCTGACATTGCAGTAACAGACACTGCAAAGTTCGCGTCAGAATGTGACTGAAGATGTTAAATACTGCTATGTGAAGGGGGGAATTGCATAATTTTGGGAAGAACTTCAAGAATTGCTAAGAGATGAGTCTCCTGGTTTTCGTTGATAACCCGAATGGAAAATGAAGTCTAAAATGACTGGCGTTTCAAACAATTGTGTGGGAAGGAGGTTGCTTTTTTGGGTTATTAATCGTGACGAAACAAATTTTTTAAATATCTAACTCATATGGGATTTGAACTAAGTGTACAAAGGCTGAAAAGCAGGGAGTGATAATGTAATATTTAGCTTTCCACCCTCTAACATCCTTAGAAGTAATGGGATAGTTTCTTGCTGTGGCTAAAACTGTGCTTATAAAGTTGTACCGTATTTCCCGGCGTATAAGTCGATTTGGCATATAAGTCGACTCCTTATTTTATGGCCCTTTGTATAAGTCAAGGTCGACATAAATTTTAAGTCCTAGAAAGTCGAAATACGGTAGATAATTTAGCCTCCTTCAGAATCATCCTCAGGGTAACACGAAACAAATTCACACTTTTACTTATTTTTATAATAAATTCTGAAAACACAATTCTCACAAACTGAGTTCGATGTAACACTTTCTGTTTCTTGCTGTTAGTGTTTCACCCTGTCTAAAAGATCAGAGATATGATCAGACCATGGATCAGGTGTTTTTTTGTATCACTGACAAATTTGTCTGGTACTCAAAATTTTTTACGGCACATTTTTATATGGCAGGGTTCTGCCCAGGACCATGTGAGTGCCGGGTGCCTGCAGGCCTATGGGCACGCCCCCTCCACTTTTTTGACGTCCCAGTCATGGTACTAAGTAACTTGAAGCACGACATCAATAAAGAAAGTGTGAAGTGATTTGCGGCTTTCGTCAGACATCCAGTCTGGCTTTGGGGTAATATCGCATTTCACCAAATATTGTGTGCATTGTAGTGCTGAATTTCATCTAATAATATTGTTCAAATAAAAAAATTCACCAAAGATAAAAAATACAAAATTATATTTATAAAATATATATTAAAAATACGACATCAGGGTTTTCGTATTGCATATTTGATACTTTTCAAGTGCTGGGCGGAAGAGTCCGCTTTGGCGCGAGTGCCGGGCGGCACTGCTGAGTGTCGGGCGCCACCACCTGGTGCCGCCCACTGTGGGCAGAACCCTGTATGGTGTTTGGTGAGCATATGGACTGACAGCTAAGGGTGTTTTGCAACATTTATTACTTAATTCTGTACTACATTGTATACTATACTATCTGTGCTGTGTATTCGTTTACAAGTAAAATGTTATAGAATGCTTACATTTATTTCTAAACATTAAAATTGTGCAGTTATGTTGTTGTTACACTGATGAATTTTTTTATTATGGGAGGTAAAAAAATCACAACCCATTTTTCAGGAATTATTTCAAACCTTGAGTTATATTAAGAGGTCATTTTGCTATGTTCATATATGTTAACCATGGAACATCTTCTGTACATTGTTTCTTTACACTATTTTTGCATCCTTGTTTTAGTTTTTATAAAGAAATAGAAATGGCAGAAGACTTTGATGTGGAAGCCATGCTTGAGGCACCATACAGAAATGAAGTATGTAGGCTACACTTTTAGGGCATTTTCCTTTGGTAAAGATTTGAAGCACGAAAGCCATGAGCATAATTTTTGAAGAAAAACCTGTCCCTTAATATTCGTGTAAAATTAAACTCTTTGATAATTTTTTGACCATATTGGATAAAGTATGACAATTTTTTTAGGTAAAGTTTTCACATTTGAAACATAGTAAGCTTTTAGCTACATCAAATAATTTGTTAAATGACCTAAATTTTTTTGTCATTCTACAAATTGTTTTTTGTCATCATGCAAAGTTTCAAAGATTTTATACATTCAAACTTAATTAGCTGTCTAGTTCATGCAGACATATTACAGATACACTATTGCAGTTAAGCATGCAAAAAGCTTACTTTTGATATTTTCTCACTGTATTGTAGTCACTTGATGGCAATCCCTTTCATATATTTATATATTATATTTATCTCTCTAAGTCCTCTATTGTTTTTTGTAGACTTTTGGTTTGTGGGTTCAGCTACAAGCTTGCAGAGGTAGTGATATATGCACACAATGAAAAAAAATGCTAAAACTGTTTCTTGCAGGTTGAACATGGCCGTTTTCCTGATTTACATCGTGTGCAATGCCAAACAGTTAACTTACAGAGCTTTTTATTTCTTTTTTTCTTTTTCTCTCATTTGTTTTTAATCTATGGGTAGTACTAAATTGCTCAGCCATTGGTATAGTAATTTTTGCTCAAAAAGGAAATGGAGTTGTTAACTCTGTTATTTTTTAACAATTTTCAGTGGGATAGCAACTACTAAATAAATTAATAACAAACAGTGTTACTTGTTGGTCGGAGTAGAAATTTCATAAGCATTCTAAGAGTGAATACATATAGTTGAATTAACTTAAAATATTTTGAGTCAGTACTCTGAGTTTTACTTGTTCAATCGATGATCAGGTGATGACTTGAATGCATGAAACTCAGAGTAGTGACTCAAAACATTTGAAGCTAATTTAGGTACAATTTGCTCTACTGTTAAAGTGTTGAACATTCCTCATCTGTTAGCCAATACTCTAAAATCAACCTTGGTGTGTATGTGTATATATATATATATATATATATATATATATATGTGTATATATTAATTAACGTTAATATAAATTGCTCATTTATTTCAGCAGAAAACATTTCAAAAGTTTTACCACATTTTTTGTGAAGGCGTTCATTCTTTATTAAGAAATATTATATCCGTTTTTTTATGTAATAAAGTGGACTTTTAGTTGAGTAGTATTTTTAGTGAATTTAGCTGTAAACATAAGAGCCTCTTCCAGTATGGCTGCTATGATGTCACATTCATAAGTGCTATTTAGAACCACTTTCACTAAGCATCAAGGGTGGTCACAGAACTCAAGTTCTACTGTATGTGAGTTTCCAAAGACTATTAGTATAGTATGTTAAGGTCTGTAAAACCCTGCATGTCTTTGGTGCCAAATTAAGGAAAGAATAATGCTCTTGTATGCTAACCCTTTAGCAGGCAGGGTCCATCCTTGTGACAGGTAAATTGTCTTGTGTTACCCAAAGTAAAATTTGAAAGTGCACTCTTTTGCCTTAATGGATTAATCATACACTGAAAATGTTTAAGACAAATTGTCTAACCAGTCGTAAGCTATGGTGTTGGCATGCATCTTGTCCTGTCCATACTCCTGAAGTGATTGTTAAAATATTGAACTGTATTCTTTCCTGTCAGTGCTTGGAATTGTTTACTGTGAGTTTTTAGCTTCATCTAGTTTTCTACCTGGTATCTTACCAGCATTCTTCAAATTAAATGAATTGGCAACTGTTTGCATTTCTGCACATGAACCAAAACTTGTTTGAGTGTTACTAGGTCTTTGTATTCCATAGTCTCTGAACCAATCTGAAAATGGTAATCAGTTTTTCCTGCCTGATAATATAATAAGACTATTTTGCAAGGCTGTCACCTGAATATATAATCAACAGCACAAGCATTACTCAATCAATATTTAGGAACAGATGTTTTGTAATCAAATTTATAATTCGAGATGTTGTGTAATTGGCCTTAATTATATGTAAAAATGAAGGTTACTAATTACATGATATTCATAAAGCTACACTTTACTAAATTTCAGACTGTAAGAATATAATATATTGTATATTGGGGAAGTTCTTTTGCTATTCAGTAACTAGTCTCTTTATTTTGGTTTAGGCAGTTGGCATTAAGTAAAGAGATGTGATCTAAAGGACATCGTAGACAGTCGTTACCAATCAAACTCTAACAGACTTTCCTCCTGTAATTGTTAAATTTGTTTTTGTAGAAAATGGACAATGGGGTCAAGAGCAAGAAATATGATTCTGATGATGAAGATAGAAGTCGAAGGTAAGATAGCAATCATCAAATGGCAAAGTAAGGCTTTTCCATTATAAAGTGTTGGGGACAAGTTTGCTTAGGTGTAAATGGTGCTGATTAACCAACCAAAAGGTTTCACTTTACACTGACCTGCACTAAGCTGTTTTAACTTTTGATTATGTTAGAAACAACTTTCATTATCTGCACTTACAATAACTCAAGATAAAGACCTGATTTTTGAGTCATAATCAACTTTATGAATGTACAAGTTTAACTTTTGGCAATTATCTGAGAAATTGTTTCTTGTCTTCACCCTAGGTAGAAAAAAATTTTGTAGGTACCAGTAAATGAGAAGAGATTATTACAGGGACGTTTCTCTGGATTTGAAGAACTTATGTCCTTTTGATTCTTATGAACACAGGTTACTTTGTTAGACAGAGGGACCCTGAAATGTTTATGTTACAATAATTAAACATGCTGTTGGGTAGAAACTAAAGTGAACAGTATTGAGCATATCAAGCAGGGCTTTCAATATATTTCTACAAAAATGAGGAAACAAAAAACAAAGTGTTCTATGATTTAATGAGGGTAAAAAGTTCTCATGATTGTAGGAGTAGAAAAAATACCTGGCATTGTACTAGAAATCAAAGCAACTGCTAGAGTGCCAACAATGACCAGCATATTTTGAAAGCCCTGCAAATAGCAAAGTAAATTTAGACCACTATGTGTACATATAAATACTAAACAGCATTTGGAAATATGTAAATTTGTTAAACAACTAGCAGATAACAACAGGAATCATTTTAGTGCATTCTATTATGGTTTTGAAACTCAGCATCATGGTCTTTGATGATAATACAGTATTTAAATTCATTATGCACTTACCATGTGAGTTTTTCTGAGTCCATGGCATTCCATAGTTTGATCAGCAAAAATTTCCTAAGACTTTGATTGGGGATAAAAATTTTGTATTGTCAGTTTCTGGTGTTTCCACATTTTGAACATATTTAAACAAATAGCATTTGGCTATGAAACCAGTTTGAGAAAAGTTGTGGCATTTTATGAGATTTAGTACTTTGGGATGTACGATAACACGGTAGTGCCCAAATTACACGGATCTGCTAGTAATAAAGTTTTCTCTTGTTTTAAACAGATGAGTGCAAAATTGATCGTGGTGTAAAGGTAATGATTGAGAACACCAAGGTGGCATTTGGAGCTTTTTCTTTACCCCAAAGAAATTCAGCTAAAATTAAGGGAGCCTCCTTCCACATGACAGCAAGAAATATTGGGCAAAATTTGCACAAAGTGATGTGGTAGTTTTGATCGTCTGTTTAATGCAGTAATCCTTGGTTTTTTAGGTCACGAAAGAAAAGACACAGTCGCAGTAGAAGCAAGAGTCGCAGTGGGAGCAGAAGTAGAAGCAGAAGTCACGGTAGAAAGTCAAGAAAAAGAAGGTAAAGGTCGCAGTAAAATAAAAGCAAACAGGGGTCTACATTAACTTTTTAGATCACCAGCAAACATATGCGAGTAGATTTCACTCTTGCTAGCAAAATGTAGAAAGTCACCAACAAAATTTGAAGAAACTGGACATTTTCTTCATAATTTTTGTGGAAAAACCCAACGCTCTGGTGACCTCAAAAAATTTATCAATATCCACACATTGATTTCATGTTTATTTCTTAATGAAACCACAGACTATAATGAATAGCTTGTATAGTTCTTCGATTCTCAGAGGCTCAGGCAATTTATAATATGCCACAAAAATTCACATTTCTGAAACTTTGAATTGTTCAATTTAGCCAACTGAAGTCCATACTTGCAAACATTTGCCGGTGAAGGTTTTTTTGCTCGATAAGGCTAAAAGTTCACTCGCATTTTGTGAGTTTGCAAGTGGCAAGTTCGAAGCTCGAGCAAATAAAACCAGGCTTTGTTTATTTTACTTGTTTTGTTATACTCCAAAAACCCATTTCTTTTGTGCAGATCAAGAAGTCGAGACCGTGAGAGAAGACGAAGCCGAAGTGGCGATAGAAGACGCCGAAGTAGAAGTAAAGACAAACGAAGGCGTAGTAGAAGTAATAGTAGAGAAAGAAAACATAGCCCTCACGTTAATCGTTACAGGCGAAGCAGAAGTGCCGAAAAAAGAGAAAGAGGCAGGAAGCGAAGATCAAGGAGTGGTAGTGATGACAGGTAGGTGAATTGGAACCGACAAAGAACATGGATTCCAAAAATTTTGTCACCAGAAGTAATTAAGGTAACTTCAAGTGGCTGAAGTTATTGTTTTTTTGGTACTTCTGGCTTGTAATAGCAAGTGAAAACTTTAGGGTATACCACGTAAATTATATAATGTATTGCATCTGGCCTATTGAGTCAAGTCCTGATGGAAACAGGAGCTAAGAACAGACAAAAAAAGTTTACTAATTCATTGTATGGAGTTCAAATGGCAAGTGAGAGTAGAATTCTTTTTTACTAAGATATTACAAAACTGAGTTTTCACATTAGGTTAAAAATGTAAAATAACCATGATGACTTTAAAAAGGCAAAACATAAGGTAACTAGTGGTTGAAGAAATCCTCCAAATACAAGAACTCTGCCGTTTCCTGTAGCTCTTCAACGGGATTCTAAACCTGTGTATTGTCATCCGAATATGTGAGACAACAGCTTTTAAGCTCGGCAACATTATTAACTTGCTATCTTCTTCAAAAATTTTCATTTTCTATCAATTGTTTTTCGTGGAAACATTCAAGGAATTCATTTTGGCTCGTGTAGTAGTTCTCACGCAGTGTGATTACTCTTGCTTAAAAATTTGTTTCATTTTGTACCCATATATAAAATCAACAAAACCAAAACAAAGTTTACTACAGTTTCTGAAATTCTCTAATTTTTCTATCTGATATTTCTCTATTCCTGGTAGTGGTCATTGGCAAGTGTTACCTCGTGATGAAACGATTACTGCTGAAGAACGAGATCGCCGTACTGTGTTCTGTATGCAGTTGGCACGTGACATAAGACCTCGTGACTTAGAAGAATTTTTCTCCAAAGTTGGCCAGGTAGTACCAGTCACATAGCCATGTAGGAAATACCCTGTTTGTTATTTCTACTTTGTGCAAGAAACTGTAATTCGTTTTGTCTTTTAAAGGTAAGAGATGTCAGGATCATTTCTGATCGAAACTCCAGACGATCCAAAGGAATCGCTTACGTTGAATTCACAGATGCCTCAGCAGTGCCTTTGGTGAGTTTCAGTTTTCATTTCAATATTGTCAAATTCAGGAATAATTAATGGGAGCAGCAAGCAATCAAACTGCTGCATTCAAGTCACATGTATACCTTTATTTATTAATTAATTTATTTATTTATTAATTAATTTATTTATTTATTTAAAAATATTTTACAACGGTAGCCCTATCAGCTTATACAACTGTTTTCCAAGGAGCCGTTCCTGCTTATTTACAGCAATACACACAGTTAAAATTATGCTACAAATAAACTACAAACCTTTGTAACTTACAATAAAGATTAACTGTTGGACATAAGTGATCTTTATCAAAAGTTAAGAATAATAATAAGCTTCATTTTATTTTTCTTTTGGTAAGTAAGATAAAATATTTGAGTCAGATCTTTATGGCGGTTTAGAATGGTTTGCTTTCGGCTGGTCATATATAGACATGCTACAAGTCCTTCCTAGTTTCTTTTTCATGGTGTGCTTCTCCACTGTAAAGGACTTGTCCCACTTGCAACACGCCAACTTTATTACCATTTGCGTTCAAGCATGCAGCGTGCAGCGAATAACTAGTTGTTTCTGGAGTTTGAAATAAAGGTTATCCAATGACAACAATCCGCGTTTGATACGTGAAAACAATGAAAAATAGGGTGTGCTCCTCTGGTTTCTTCGATCACGTTCACTCTTTCTTAAGGTGTGGAGAGTGGGTGAAGGATTTCTTTTTCAGTATGAGCTTCAGTTCAGGTACAACGATTAGTACGAAATGCCATAATTGACGAGACACAGGTTTGAACAACACGGCAAGCGTTGCAACGGAAGCGCTATTGCAGTTTGTTTTGACTTGTCAAACGTAAAGTTGTGATTGGATAACCGTTGTTCAAAAGACTGGAAACAACTAGTTATTCGCTGCACGCTGCATGCTTGAACGCAAATGGTAATACCGGTGGATTTTTGGACTGGGGTGTAATTGGGGGATGTCATCAATCTGATCAATAACTGGCACATATTCAAATGAACTCATTGCGATGATGTGACGTATGCTAACCACGTTTGCGATTTACAATAGCTAATCAGATTTACATTCCTGCAAGCGAGACAAGTCGACCACCCAACACTACTTAATTCGCAGCTCGTCTCGCGACTTCGCCACTCGTTGTCCGACATTGGCGATACAAAACTGGTCAACTTCTGGCAAGTCTAGTCATTATAGTAATAATATTAATAATAATCTCCCGCTCATATTTTATCTATTGCTTAACAACAAAGGATAGGACAAATAACAGATCAGCAGATGTGGTGCTTATACTAGTTCTCATAGGTGTATTGTTTTTGCAGGCAATTAAAATGACAGGACAAAAGTTGATCGGCGCACCTATTATTGTACAAGAGACACAGGCTGAGAAGAACAGATTGGCTGCTGAACAGGAAAAACTCAAAAGACCTATTGGACCGACCCGTGTCTACGTTGGATCTCTGCACTTCAACATTACTGAACAAATGGTGAAGGCCATCTTTGAACCTTTTGGTATAATCGACAATGTGCAGATGATCTATGATTCTGAATCGGGCAGATCAAAGGGATATTGTTTCATTCAATTTCGTGAGCCGGACAGTGCTAAAAGAGCTATGGAACAGATGAACGGCTTTGAGTTGGCAGGACGTCCGATAAAAGTTGGACCTGTGACGGAAAGAGGTGATTCAAGTGGCCTGTCGTTCCTCGATGACGAAGAGTACGAAAAAGGGGGTATTGAAATGAACGCAGCCGCAAGGGCAGCTCTAATGCAGAAGTTGTCACAAGGACACTCCGCTGGTAAGCAATGATGTTTTATGAAATCACCACTAGGAATAACAGTAGAAAATAGCAACTCGTGGAACACCAAGATTAAATTTTTATTTCATTTGCAAGGAGCTAAAGGCTGTATTATTATAAGTTCATTAATTCGAGTAGAAGTTGAAACCTCAATCGAGACCCCGATGGCAATCAGTTAATCAATCGCGCAGTTAATCTATTTGTGAAACACAAATTATCTCATGACACACGCACAACTCATTGTTTCAACAGAAGCATCAAAACCTTTTTTCAACTCATCGGAATTCAAGAATGTGATAACCGTACAAAAGAGCGTGGTAACCGCTTATCACACTGCTTATCGCATCCTATGTCTTAATTCCAGGTGTTCTGGAAACACAAAAGTGGGCTTGGACAAATAGAACTATACCAGATTCTGTTCTGAAACTCGTAATGGCAATACTTTCCCTTTTTTGAATACTAATACAAAGTTTCAAACAGTTTCACAAAAAAACACAGAATGTTACAACTGATTAAACATATAAAAGTGGATTTTTATTGTGCTGCTAGTTCCAGGCCTTTTGCTTCCCAGAGCCGTTTATTGCGCGCCAGCGAGAGGCTCTGGGGCTGTGAATGTCACTTGTGATAAAGGTTTTAAGATGCTTGAACGTCGTGTTGGGGTCGTAATTCAGTCGTGATGTTTAAATCCTTTCTCGCACTCTTGACCATTGGCCAAACCTTATCATGCCAGATATAGACTGTCTTATTTCAGATACTTAACAGGTTCCTCTTTTTTAAGGTCTTACAGTTCCAGGTCTTCCGCCAACTAGTCCTACAGTTCCTGTTCTGCAGACCCCTGTGAACATTCCGCTTCCTACCCCCTGTCTGATGATCAGTAACATGTTCGATCCTACCAAGTGAGTAAACGTTTTCTGATTAAGATATATGTCTCCAGTATCGGTGTTGCCGTGAACGAAAAATAACAGACGTCGCAACCTCTTATAAAGTTTAAATTTCACTTTTCATTTATCCTTTGACTGTTCAGTTACATGCGCACAGATGACGTCGCGACGTGGCAAGAACTGAAAATTGACCCATGAGGCGATAGCCAAATTCTTACCCCGTTGTGACGTCTTCTATGGATTTGTAACTGAACAGACAATGGAAAAATGAAATCTATTTGTTTTGTACAATAAACTAATAAAACAATGGAACAAAAATATTTAAAATGATCATCGAAAGCCTACAGGGAATTTTTGGGGCATTGAAAAACACAAAAACCGCTCTCGGACGTGATCCATGATCTATACAAATGAAGCAACATCATTGGCTCGTGATGAATACGCGGAGTGTTGGGATTGGTTCACTGTTGTAGTGACGCCATCCATGCGTCTGTTCTTTAATAGATCATGGCTAACGACCAGTGAAAATGCACGAAGAATGAAATTTATTGTATAAACAAGAATAATGTTAAGTTCTTGTGTTTTAGGGAAAAAGAAGAAGATTGGCATTTAGATATTCAAGACGATGTCCTCGATGAACTGTCCAAGTTCGGAAGTATTGTCCACATACACGTTGACAAGAGTTCCGCCCAGGTTTGGCATTTTTTTTGTTGGATACATTGTATATGTATTGCTAATAACGTGAGCAGCGGTGTTGTACACCGACGCGAATGTTGTAAAGTACTTGTGAATCGAAGTTGTTTTAACTCGGTAAAAAGCTCTGTTTGGGTGTTGGAGAGTCCAGGCAGGCCTGATATGTGAATCTAATTCAACCACTAGTGGTTGCATCACATTTACATGCACTGATTAACCATTAATACTTCATTAATTAAACATTAATGAAGTATTAATGAGTTTCAGAAGGATTGTTACATATTGTATATGTTGGTTTCGCAGAAAGTAAATTATACTATCGTACAATTCATTCTATTTACTGAATGAATATTCGTTGTGTTTTGGTATGTACTGACACCAGGTGAAGCCTAGTATCTTTATATCCGTTAGATACTGGGGAGGAAGTTAGTAAATTACGTCCAAAACTTGCTCTAGGTCATCTTTGGAAAACTGTAAAAAAGAGATCAGTTCAACTGGGAAAAGGGCAAGCAGAAGGAAGGGGTAGTGTCCGAAGATGTAATACAGAATTTATTACCGTGAGTGTCAGCTAATGAAATACAGAACAGATGTTTTATTGATCAGTTCTGTATCATATATTTACAGACCCTAATTAAATATTAATTTAATTTCAATTTTGCTTATGAATTATTGATGAGTTGTAGAACTACTGAGCCCTATATACCAAGAGGATAATGTGATTTTTAATTTAATCTTAGGGTAATGTTTACGTCAAATGTGCTACACCTGATGTTGCTGTGGCTGCTGCAAGAACAATGCAAGGAAGGTGGTTTGCAGGTAAGGGAAACAAAAACTGGATGTCTAAATGTCCGTCCATGTATCACCGTGATTCCCGTGTAATCCTCTTATTAGGGAGTTTAAACAAGTTAGTACGGCGACGGCATTTAACAAAGTTCATTAATTTTTTTAAGTATTTTAATAGAATAACATGTCATTTACGTTTTAATGGATTATAAATGTTGTTTTTATACCCCAGAAACTATTCAAAGTAGCTCTGGCTAGTTCGTTAACATTTAAACGACCGAAAACATTCCACGTACTGTGTAGAACCACGACGGCGTTGAAAATACCCTTGCGACTACAAATTATTCATTCCTTTTGTTTTGAGAAAAACATTGTATTGTATGAAGACATTACCGTAGAAGTTGGCGTAGTGTTTGCTTAAACTTCCTATTAGTACAGTTAAAAGTACTTCCACCCTAGGACGATCATGAGTATTTTTGCGTTCTCAAGACAATAATATGAGAACAACCAGGTTAACTCTTTTCTTTCTTTTATTATTTTCAGGCAAACAGCTGCTGGCTCAAACGGTTCCGTTATCGCAATACCATTCGATGTTTCCAAACGCTGCTTCTGCTACGAAACCTTTGAAAACGTCCGCTTGAAAACCAGTCTGCATTTGCCGAGCACTGCGCCTCTTCAGCAAGAAGTGCAAGAAGCACGCATGACTGAACTCGCTGTATTAAATCCTGAACTTTGTAACTGTGATGGTGATTGACAATCATTCGTGACCGTTATTGGTAGCAATGCTCTTTTTATTTGATTAATTCGACAAAAGCGATTTTCTTCCTCGCTTTTCACTTATGAGTTTAATGGAATACATGCCGCACTTCATTGGGAACATTTTTATTGCAGTTTGTCCTTGCTACAGTCTGGTTCTCATATAATCTTAATGATCGTGCGACTGTCGCACAGTACAAGTTTTTCAATCGCACGATTATCAACTAGCCTTACGATTATTACGATTGTACAATTGTAATAATCCAAGACTATTTTGAAACCACCTCGAAACATTCTTGAAAACCAAGCTTGCAACGACGCGCGAAATATTAGATTTGTCGTGTCTGGTTCGTATCACAGTCGGGGAGATGTTCACATCTAGAAATAAGATTGCACCATAGTCCTGTGACTTTCTTCTGGTGATCGAAGCGGTCGTGAAAGTAGATCTCGAGTCTGCTTTCAAGACAGATTCCATGACTGCCGGGATCACTACGATCGACAAGACTGCTATGTTTCCATAACCGCTGGATAATCGTGCGACCGGAAAATCTTGTATCGTGCGTTAGTCGCAGGATCGTTACGATTATATGAGAACCAGGCTTGCCTTGTTGTCTGTTTGATCAAAACTCTTCGCCCTGATCGAAGATAACTGTATATCAGAAATGGGCGAATTTAATATGTTTAACTGTTAGTTAGAAACTGTAAAATACCCGGGCTGTGGTGTATTATGGAGGTGAGAAATATAACAGAAGTTATTAGAGCTGTTTGGTACTTGTGACTTGTGAAAAATTGAGAAATCTAAGTTCTACCCTCGAAACCTGTTTAAGAACTTTCTGGTAGGGTGTAACACAACGTGAAAAGTAGAAAAAACATTCATGGCACGAGACTTGTAAAACAGCAAGTTGCCGCCCATTTTTTTCATCAATTTTTTTCCAGAAGTAAAAAAAAAAAATGTAATTTCCTTTAAAGGAAAAGCATAGGAAGACTTTTTTACAGACTTAAAAATCTGTAAAATTACTTTTTGTCCATAGATTAAGGAAAATAAAATAAAAAAAAATATATGTACATAAATATTTGTATATACATGTAAATATACGTATACATATATATATATATATATATATATATATGTACATACAGCAAATTGCAAAACTCAACTGTATCAGAATTTTTGCAATTTGCTATAGATACAGACAGACAGAGAGGGAGAGAGGGGGCGGGGGAGGGAGAGAGAGAGGGAAGAGAGAGAGGAGAGAGAGAGAAGAGACAGGGAGTAAGGGGGGAGAGGGG
>JBAHVQ010000485.1:35893-78638 GCA_036872915.1 Nanipora kamurai | reverse complement strand
CTGCTTGACATGCTATTCATGGCTATACAAATATCCATATCAGTCATTTTCTTTGACAGAAATATTTCTTTTCTCTTGTCCTTGGAGTAAAATTAAACATGGCAATCTGTGGTTACACAATGGATGAGATAAATCAGATGAAGCCTCAGGTATGAAGACATGAATGTAATTTAATTTGAACAGTTGCTGTGAATGCAATGTAATATGGACTTTAACAAATAAAGTAATATTACATTTTGGTAAATAATTATGTAAGTGAAGACTAGCCAGGACTGTCTTTACTCTGTCAGAAGGCAAAGGCTGGAAAATAATATTCAATTTTAAAGAGTGATTAAGTTCAGAAAAAAGAATGGTAAATAACTGACGGTCTTTGTATAAGTACAGGCCATAAAATTACTGGTATAATTTATTTCAAATTGGCAAAATACCCGAAACCATTTCTGTCAGATCATGAATAGATCTGTTTGTTGATAGATCATATATGGAGGGTAGGTCTATTTATATTAAGGTAGTCATTTTTTTACCAATGGCTAACAAGGTCCCTGGGGTCCTCCTGTTTGATAACCTGCTAGTTATTCCATTCTTAACTCTTGCCCTGTCAGATAGTTCTTTTTAGGTAGTAAAATTGTCTTGCAATAACCAAGGTAAAATTACCAACATCGGATTCTGCCAGGGAAAGTTGAGTCCTGAGATGAGAGTGCAATTCTCTAGCTGTTGTTGTACAATCTTGGTAGGCAATGTGAAAAAAGTTTTACTGTATGTACTATGCCTGTGTCACTGACCGTAGATTGCTTCCATTTTAGAATCTGTACAATCGTATGAAGGTAAACGGTGTTATGATGGAAAACTGGCCACAATGGGTAGCTCGTGAACTGGCCACACTTCTCCAACCATTTTAACAGTGATATGCTATGTGGCTAGCTGTTTTAATGGTATGGTAATCATTCTATTTAACCCTTTACTGGGCAATGTTGCTGTTTGGCAACATGTTAATTTTACTCCGACTAATGCCAGGTGATGTTACTCATCAAGGGAAGACCTTCTGAAAACCTGCTCGGTAAAGGGTTAATGACATCAATATTTTTTTTAATTCCACAAACATCAAAAGTATTTTGTTTTAGTCATTGATCTACTCTAAAAATGTGGTAAGGTACAATTATTTTTCACTTCTCTGTTTTCATAATATTTAAATTTATGATTGGTAGACAACTAAAACAATTTGCTTCCTATTTCACATGTATGATACTCAACCATTTATATTCTATGGATATATGAATAGAATAATATTCAGCTTTGGGTGTGGATGCGCTGCCTTTTTAAGCAATTGAAACTAATCAACAATAAGTAGAAATATAACAGAGCTATAATAGGGGAAAAAGTAACAATACTGACAGTGATTAAAAGCCTTAGTTTAATAAGTTCAGGATCAAAACCCTTGTTGAACCTCACTAGTCACCTTTTGCTGAATAAGCTTGTCTGGTGTTACATGTATTTTGAAATCTGAAAGCATTGTTGATGATGGGAATGTGTCTTAGTATTGACTGGTATTTATTTCAAATAAGAAGATGATGAATTAGAACCTTTCTATAGGACAGGATAACTTATTTTAAAATTGTGTAAATTCATTCATGACTGAATTTCAATGGTATTTACAGTGGTTCACTTATCAAGTTACAGTATCCTTGAGAGCCCCATCAATCCAACAGTCCTGATTGTAAATAGTACTATATACTTATATACGGCTATTAGGCAATAATTTATTTTAGCAATTCTTGTATAATAGAGTTTTATTCTTGCTAATTCTTGATAGTAGTCATTAAAGTTCCTAATTTTTTACCATTATTCTGAAAATCAGGTAGTATCTGTATTTAATTTGTGATTGAGAGAAATAAAATTGTATATTTGTATAAAATTTCTTAACACTATTGAAGTAGCTGGGTTGATAATTCGTGAAAGTATAAGCTTGACAGGGCATGTCCAAGCTTATAATAAGTGAAATGGAACTACCAAAAACATCTGTATGTTTACACTTGATTTATTAGTTTGATTTCACAATTAAATTCTCATCTTGAGCACAGTCTATTAATAGGCCATGTGAGAGTGATGCACAGAAGACAAAATAATTAACTGTCATTCCACTAACCCATCAACTCACTTTTATTTTAAGTTTTGTCCTCTTGCCAATGATAAACTAATCAGTGAATTTTGTATTACTCCAAAAATATACCATGGTGACCTTGACCACTCTCAACCCTGGCCTTGAAACTTCTCTGCAATTACTTTCAAGATGAGCATTTGTAGTAAGAATATTACAAAATATATACTGTACATCACATAACCAAACAACATTCAGAGTTGCACAACCATAATGTGACAATTTTACAACCTGTAAATTTACAACAAATATTTTATCACATAACCAGATTGCACCAAGCATTGAAATTTATTTCTAAGGCAATATGCCACAGGGGTAAAGTGCAGTTGAGCAACTCCTGAATTAATTAGGCAATTACAGGCGCTGATCAAACTAGCCTAAATCTTGTCAGCAGTTTGTAAGTTCTGATAAACTACACTCCAGCCTGCAATAGCTTTTCCTTGTTTTTACTTGGAAAGAGTAAACACAATGCCATGTCCAACAAAGTCTGTTGTCAAGATGACAGCACTCAGTTCAACAGGATGGCAGTTGTTCACAGAAATCGTTAAATGGTAGGATTTGATCTTTGATAATTATTTTTATTACCATACCAAATGTTGTTGACAATGTTCTCATATAGCTTCCAATTCTCACAGACCATATCAGAGCATATTTTATGTTGTTAACTGTGGAATAACATTCCGGTGGTCCTTCTAAAACTGGTGGTGACAATTATGATTGAGTATCATTCAGACTGACAATTGATAAATGAAACCACTTCTTGATTTGAACTGTTTTTGTCCAACCCAGTCAATTTTTTTTTCCAATCCTTAGTCCTATTTAACAAACTTGAAGCTGGAAATTATGACTTTCATACTCAAGTTATTTTAATACTGGACCTCCATCTTCTAGCCAATAAATCAGTAATCACTCTTTCTTTGTTGGTGTCTCAATCATGAAGTAGAACAGTGCATAGACTCCCAAGAGGAGGACAAGGATAACTATGCTGTACAGCAATAATGTCTGAAATACAAAGATAATGTTGTTTAAGAAAAAAATCAAATGGAAATTTTAAGAAAAAATCAGTAATTAAAATTTCTTAACAAAATTTCATGATTGCCAGTATCCTAAAATATGAAAGTCAATAAAAATTCAAAAGTTAGTTTGCCAGTTAATTCTTTGGTTTCACCTTTTGCGAAGTACTGATCTGATGTCAGATTAAGATTGGAAAACTGTCTGGATTCTGGGCAAAATTGATTAAAAACTGATTTGCCCATGCAATGAAAAATACCAAGCTATTGTGCTTCCTTTGTTTTACAAATAGCTGGAAACTTGTGAAAGTTACTTGAATGTGGCAGGTGTGGAAGTGGATCTAGTGATTTTTAAAAGGAATTTTCTAGTAGTTATGTAATAATTATATTAGCCTGAGATCTGCATATCATACAATTTGCCCTAAGTCATCTGTGGAAGATTAAAAAGTTTCTAGGGAATTGAATAAGTTGTGAAAATCAGTAGCAAAATGCAATGGCAGTGTGATGTACATTGCATGATTAATCTGTTATTTAAGGTGGACATATCTTCTTTGGTAGTCCCATATAAGTCCTGTATACTTGATTGCTTGCATGAGAAAACTGAAAGGGAAATTTTGAGTGTAGTAAATTGATTAAAAGCCCTTTGAAGGGCCCACATTAGACCAACTTTAATTATACAACTTAAAGACCTTAATACAATTACACTCCAAATTTCTAACCTAATTTTTCTCTGCATAACCAAATATTTGGCTAAATTGCAGCAGCTTCCTGGATCAGCTTGTTTGAACTTGACTGCAGGTATTATAAACTAGTATGTATACTTTATAGTGGCACTGTAGTGCTCCAGCAGCTCTAACAGCCATGGGTCATCCCTGTGATGCATAAAATTGCCTAGTATTATCCAAAGTTAAATACTAGAGTGCACCCTTGCCCCTTAATGGTTAATATAGCTGTACTGTGCTATAAATACATTTATTATTTTATTTACCTGCAATAAGCCACTGTCAGACATTCGAGCCTGGGCTCTATTTTTTGCTGCCAAAGTGTTCCTTTTGTTTCGGCCTTTGAATTCCTGCTTCCCTTTAATACAATAACAGGGTCATCAAAAAATACATGGCAATCCATATCGGCCCCTTTATTCCTCTGGAGACAGTCAAATTGTCAGAACACAGAATCTTCCCAAATTATTCAAGCTGTTTACCATCCGAAGCCTGAAGTTGACTGCCAACCAGGAATAAGTGCAAGGGGTCAGTAGTTCAAACAAAGTTTTAAGAAGAAAACTTGAATAACTTGAACAATTACTGTTACTTATATATATTTGATGAGTCGACACTTCATAGATGAGCGATCCACTGACCTAGCTGTTTCCTGTACGTATCCACATTAGAATGGCTGTAATTACTATCTTTTCGCCCCATCAACCGTTCAGATATTCCAAGATTTGATAAATTTAAATTCAAAATCTGGGAAATATTTGCAATAAATTGATTTCGAAAATGTCGGATAAATTTGGATCACTGGGTCGGAAAGCACCGTAAAGACTTCGTTAATTACATTTGCGTGCAGGAGTAACTGGATGATTATCCAGAAGAAGTGAGAAAGGAAAGGTTTTACCCTCACAACAGAATGTACAGCCCGAACAAGTGGACATTTCAGAGGACATTTAAATCACTGTGAATACAACAGGATGAGAGAGATTATATCTAATGGATAGTTGGCTTCTGGAGTTCGCAGCAACTTCCAGGATGGAGAATCTACTGCCAGGTAAATGTGAGTTTTATTTTCTTAAAACTCCGGGATGACGCGACGTTTAGGTTTCTTGAAATTACGAGAGAAAACAAGGGGTTCGAATGAGTAAAGAAATGTATTATTGTGCGTCTAAGGTTATGGTTTTATTTTGCGCTTTGTTTATCAATTGACAATCAGAAAAGGTACATTTATGTTACACCATTTAAGCATGGTCCCACTTCGTCATTGTGTCCTGCCCAGGGCATAGCCAGTGTGGCCATAATTGGTAATACACGGGGAAAAATTGATGGTATCATAATAGTTAATTGTAAATGGAAATCGTTTGGTATGTCATGTTGCTGTCGTATTTGTCTGCTAAGTAATCTTGTTCACAGTGAAATACAAACCAGAAATGGATAGTTACAATTTCGGATCAAACATGTTGGCAATACCATCATCATCAGCATCAACATCATCATCACTGTACTCATTATCATTATCATCAGCATTATCATTATCAACATCATCATCAACATTATTATCACTATCATTATCACCATTATCATCATCAACAACATCATCATCGACATCATCATCACTATAATCATGATCATCATTGTCATCATCATTGCTATAATCATCATCATCATCACTACAATCATTATCCTTATTCCCATCATCATCATCATCATCGTAGTCATTATCATCATTATTATCACCATTATCAACAACATTATCACTATAGTCTTTATCATCATCATCATTATCAACACCATCATCCTCACTGTAATCATTATCATCATCATGATTATCAACATCATCGTCACTATAATCATTGTCATCATTACAATCATCATTATCATTATTACTATCAACCTTTACTGCTCTCACTTTCTTTAGCACAAAGATCCCTGCCATGGCAGATGGGTACTCTGTACTTTTAAAAAAACTGTTCACTGCCTCCTTCACCAACATAAAAGAAACCTGAGTGTTCCAAGCAAAAGTTCTTTTTCAGATTAAAACCTGAAATCAGACGATAGAAAGTTTTTGCTCAAATCATCAGTAATTAATTTTCTTTGTTATAAAGCTGGGTTTTTCTCTCCCTCTTACTGAGATGCCAGACACCTTAAAGGTATGTCACATGGTCAGTAATTGGAACAATTATTGACAGTTTGGGCTACAACAAGTTGACGAAAATCCAGTTAAACAGCGTAAATTTAGTGAAAATCCAGCAAAAACCCAGTTGTATAACAAAACACTTAGTGTCTGATCCATCAGGTAACTAGTTAGTTTTGTTTTCCCTTGAGTCTTGATGCTTCACTCGACTACTTCTCGGTCAAGTCTCAATGTTTCCCTTGGCTACATCTTGGGAAACATTGAGAGTCCTGGGAAAACAAAACTAACTGCTTCCCAAGGGATCTGACATTAAGTGTACATTACAAGCATCAGTAATTAATACTCTAATAACTACCTTGCATTTCTTTTAGATTTCAGAACAAACAGTGTGCATAGCACAATGTTTTTATATCAAAATAAAGGAACTTTACTACTCTATCATGATTTTGTAGTGTTAACCAATGGCAAGAAGATATCCAGTATGGATTGTCCAGAGTTACCACTGCAGTGCAAAACTCTGACTTCAGTTATTGACAATGGAGAATCACAATACTTTGATAAAGCGGCTGACATCCTATGGGAGCTGTATGAAGTTGTTCCACATTTGATCCCTTTCCAGGAGTTTGGAAATATGGTCCTTGACATTAAAATGTTGGTAAGTTAGATAAGGTATTTTGTTGGTAAGCAAGACAGTTTTCTTACTTTTTAAAGTATTATGTGCATGTTACCATATATTAAAGGGGCAGTAAGATGCAAAAATTACCTATCCTAATTTTGATTTTATTTAGAAGTACTTTTGAAGTGAGGAACAATAGCATTCTTCCTTAGTCGATAGCTCACCTTGTTCCACCATATTCAGGTTTTTAAAACACGCAAAGTTGACGTCTTGTAACATCACCTACTTACACAAATTCCCAAATTGACAAATATCCTCTGAAATATCTGTTAGAATGTACTAAAAGTTTCCAGGCATGTGCTAATAAGGATGGCACACTGCAATATGTACAGTAATTGCTCTGATTATACATTCCCCATACTGGGATTTTTATCCAGTTCATGTGAGTAGATGAGTAGATTGGCATGTTGCAAAAATCTGAACATCTTTGGAACAACATGAGGTATTGACTAAGTGGGAAGGCTGTTTTCTATTCAAATATACAACCAAATAGAATCTAAATAAGTAATACTATTTTTGGTCTTACTGGCACTTTAAAGTTCATATGTGATGTCTGCACTCAATGTTAAAGTTAACAATTACATTTATACCCAAGTTTTGTACACGGTTAGTGTAGTGTAGGTTAGTGTAGTGCTTGGTGGTAATGCAGATGACATGCAAGCATTTTTGTCCAAGTGGCAATGGTGTTCAGTAGGAAAACATGAAAGAATTTGCATTTAACACCCACAAACAGAATTTGTTAACAACAGTGAGTTGAATCATAGAAATTGAACCCTTCAAAAACAGTTTGAAATGACTGCTTGAGCTTTAAAACTATGAGGTGCAGTTTTATTACATACAATTCGACTTTCTGTAGGATACAGCAGCTTTCTTGTGATAGGGTGCAGCAATTTCTGCTGGCATTATCATTCACAATCAAAGGGCACAAAGGCAAAAGGTATTAAAGGTACAGTGGCTTTTGCAATCAATGCCTTTGTGAACTTCAAAGCAGGATATTACCAGAAGACATTCAGATGTAAGATCAAACATGCAACCTTAAGAATCTTCTCCAATCCTGTACTGCTTGACTAGCTCTGTGGATATACAATTGACTCGTTCCCAGAAGGCCTTGCAGTTGCATTTTTTGACAGCCAGACCCAGTTAAATTAAGTTAAATTAAGCATTTTCCTTCAGGAATAATATTTGTGACTTTATGCTCCGTTTCATTACAGAAAATTTTGTTGACTATGTCCAATGTAACTGATGCTAATTGTCATAAACTTACTGAGGAAATCACAAAGTTATTTAAGATCCCCAACGACGTGGACTTTCAGGTGTGTTTGTAAATTACTCTTCTACTGTACATCTTTTCCTTACAACACCACATTCACTTTGCACCCTTCATAGTTCCTCCATCCTTCCTTTCTTCCTTCCTCCCTTAGTTCAATTGCTTATTTATTTTTCGTTCATTTCTTTTTCCTTTCTTCCTTCCTTCAGTTCTTCCTATTTTTTAAAGATATTTTTTCATATTCTTCTTTTAGAGTGAAGAGAACTTTGCATGGTTTGATATGAAAAATGACAAAATCTGCAAAAAGCTGATAACTTTTCTTCACGATGAAGAGGGGAGACGTGAAATACTATCTTACTTCAACTTCAGAAATTGTCATTGTTATTTGGAAGACATTAAGAGGAGAGTTTACGAATATGTTGACAAAATTAACAAGAAGATTGGCATCCCTTTCCTAGAAATGGTACTGTGTCTGTCCTAGTCTTTTGTTAAATTTCTCGTAACTTTAAACAGCTTTTGTTTCGTAACCCCACCTGACTAATTGCAACCTTCGGTGAAATTACGGAGCGTTCATTATTTATGGTGGGGGTTAGTACCAAAGAGAAATGGGTTAGGTAAACCAAGTGTTTTGGCAGTAACAGGTTGGGTAATTTTTTTTCATGTTGCAGTTTGAATATTCGGTAACACTTTTGACACAAAAGCAAAGTTACATGTTTGTGGAAGTTGCTCGTCCAGGTTAGTGTAGTCTTGAGAAAGACTTGGTGGAACGGACTGACGTTTCGACAGCCTTAGCGGCGGTCATCTTCAGAGTCAACTGAAGAGACTACACTAACCTGGACGATCAACCTCCACAAACATGTAACGATTCTCCCAGGTTTAAACCATTTACAAAAACACAGTAGAAAAGTAAATCAGTGTTATATTCTACAGCAGGGGTCTTTAAATGGCTCCGCTAATGTATTTATAAGAGTTACGGCAAAAGCATTTCTTTTTACAAAAAAATGTCTCACTTCAGCCCCAAACACAGTGGGCTGGTAATGACGTGTATTCTGGCCCGCATCAATCACCCATTTTTGTCATCTGGCCCACATGCGAAATTCATCGAGGACTCCTGTTCTACAGTAACAGTGATAAAATATAAAACACATTAATTGTTTTACTTATAAATGGTTTTGTAGAAATTACGGACACTATTGGTTGGGTTGGGTAAAATTTGTTTTAATCCTTTTCAAGGTTGGGTAATTAAGAAATTACCCTGTTTCACATTTCTCTTTGGTATCAACCCCGGCTACGAATAATGAACGCTCTCTTAGACAAAAAAAAAGAAAAGATCAAACGAAAAAAAATAAATTGTTAAATTTTTTACAACTTGAGAGTAGAGTAGCGCTGTACAATGTCATATTCTTTTTATGCTGACTTTTGGAACACTTCACAAGAAGCTGACTTTTTGAATGGTGCTTTAGATTACTGACGGAAGCCAATGAATGAACCAGCTGGCAAATAACCTAAGTTTTCTCAATACAGTTTGGTTTATTTTCTTCATTATGACTGCACGTTGATTAGATCTACTGGGTTAATGGTTTTGTGAAGTAACTATTGGAGAAGTAACTAAGTAGTCATAGGTATATTTTTTTTTCAGTTCTCTCGTCTTTCCGAGCATTCTCTCTGCAAGAATCACTGTAATTTGAAAAACGATGATAGAATCCCCTCTAAGTCAAACAAAGTGAAGAGCTCAGCTGTAGCGAGCAAGAATGCTTCAAGAATGGGTTCCAAATACTTGAATAAAGTAGATAGCTCTCAAGAAACGGTTGAAAACTTTTTGAGAAACAAACCAGTAAGAAACGCAAATTCTGGTGCGACAATTCACAACAATAAAGATACACTTTGTCATTTGAGCAGAACAAACTTACATTCTAATCAAGAACAAACCAAAGTTTTATCAGAGTCATGTCTTCTCGATACAAGCTGCCAAGGTTCCGTCAAATCATCTTTGTACTGGAGGAAGGAGTTTAAGTCAAAGGATACCAGTCAAGGTCCAAACAGTAGGTCTGGTACATCTGAACCAGTCTGCATTGACCAAGACTTGCAAAGCACAATGAATCCTAAGCAGCCAACTAATGTCAATTTGAATACAAGCCGAACATCAGATCAATTAAAATCAGGTGAAACCACTAATTTAACGGGTACTTACTGCCACAATCACGTAATTACTCCTAACCAGCCTCAGAGTCAAGACCCTGTAGACGGCACGAATCAGTCTACAATTAACGTCTCTGATCACAATCACTATAGCAGAACTCCCCTCACAATTGATGACCATCCAAGTGTTGATAATCAAATTAATTGTGATGTCAATGAACCCAGCAGTAATAAATTTAAATATAATAATGATCAATCAATTATTAATAAGCAGCAAAGCAGTAGTAGTCACTTTGATATTGGTGCGCAGATAACAGAGCTGGGCAGTTCTGACCAACAACGATCTCACACCAAAACCAGAAATTCTGATTCCCGAGCAAACAGTAACAGTAGCAAAAGTACTTACCAACCAGACAGTGATCTGTCTTCCAGTGATAGTCACATTGCCACTGATGACCAGTCGGGTATTTGTACTATTGATACTCAACCATGTATAAGTAAAACGGTGGATAACCAAGACACCTTTAAAGGTGATCCTGTTCTTCACAAAACTGAAAATAAGATGGGGTCTGTGTGTAAGGACACTTCAGAAAGAAATAACAAATGGAAGGGTACTGATGAAGAAATTATCAGAAATAACGGAACTAACGAAAATAATAAGGTTTTCAAAGGAATTCCAAAAAACGATCTTGAAGACAAAACCAACCAACTTTCCATTCCCGGGTCTGATGATAGCCATGATAATAAAATTCAGCTTGGAGTAGATGACCAGTCAAGTGTTGATGGTCAAATGGATCTTGATGTCAGTCAACACAACTCTAATAATCAACCTGATAGTCGCGATCATCATTCAGTTATTCATAACCATAAAAGCTTTAATAATCGGTGTGGTGTTGGTACCCGGTTATCTGAGTTAAGCAGGGACGACCAACCACGCTTTCATGACCAAACCAGAGTCAGTGATCTACCAAATATCCACAAAAGAAATCAACAACCAATCCATGTCCCTGATCAATCTGCCAGTGATAGTCAGAGTACCAATGATGATCAACTTGACGATCTTAATGAAGCAAAGAGCCAAAATGCAATTGCTATTCAACCATGTATACGTGAAACATTGGGTAATAATGACGAACTCAAAGGTTGTTCTTTGCTTCTGAAAAATCAGTTAGGCTCTGCACCTGAGAGAACTTTGCAAGTAAATGACAGATGGAAGGAGAAGGCTGAAGAGACTATCGGAAATAATGAGGTTTTTATACAAGATGTTTCGAGAAACGACATTCTGGATAAGAGAAACCAACTAACCTTTCACCTTTCTGAAGCTAGCCACGATAATCAAATTCAGCTCACAACTGATGACCATTCAAGAGTAGATGATCGAATGGATGTTGATGCCAATCAGTACAACAGTAACGATCAGTTAAATAATGACCAGCGTCAATCGAGCATTGATAACCAGAAAAATTTCGGCGATCAATTTGCTATAGATGCCAAGCTAACTGATCGAAACACTTCCGACAAACCAAGCTCTGATGGCCATACCAGAAGCAGTGATCCCCAATCAAGCAGTAACAATAGTGACCACCTACCAGGCCATTTGCACAGTCCCTCTGGCAGTAACAGTCTGGTTACCACTGATATTCAATTAGATATTTGTAGTCGGCCGACGTGCCAAAGTGCTATTGACGTCCAACCATATATTAACAAAACAATGGATGGTAAAGATGACTTAAAAGGTGGTTACTTACGTCTGAAAACTAGAGATCAAACGGACTGTGTAACTGAGTGTACTTGGCAGAGAAACGAAAAATGGAAGGATACTGTTGATAAGGTAGTCGAAAATAACGGAAACAATGAGGTTATCAAAAGTATTCTGAAAAACGACCGTCTAGGTAAGACTAACCAGCTTCCTATTCACGGCTTTGATTACGGCCACAATAACGAAATTCAACGCAAAATTAATGGTCAATCAAATGATGATGGACAACTGGAAAGTAATATCAACCAACCTAATTGTAACAACCAACTTAATAATGACTACCCTCAATCAATCATTGATAACAGTAAAAATTTTAGTTTTCAAGTGCATACTGATTGCGGTCTCATTGAGCCAAACACGAGTGGCCAACCAAGTGATCATGACCAGACGAGAAGTAATGATCCCCTGCCAACCGTTACTCACCACCCCGGCCATGGTGATGAACAGTCTGCCAGTGATAATCAGATCACCAAGGATCACCAACCGGATATTTTTAAAGAACCGGAGGGCCAAAATGTCACTGATATTCAACCATATATTAATAAAACGATGAATAATAGAGAAGAATTCAAATGTGGTGCCTTACTTCCGGGAACTGAAATTCAGAGATGCACTCAAGAGGGAAATGACCAACAGAGTGATACTGTTCAAGAGTTTATTGGAAATAAGGAGATATTCGAACAAGCAGTTCCGAGAAACGACAAAGCCATTCATGATAGAAATGAGAAAGTTATATTTTTTGGTCATCATTACGTCAATCCGAGTCATCGGAGACCAAGTGTTCATAGTTCAACAATCACTGATAGCTTACCGAGCTATAAGAATCGACCGAATGATAAACCAACCATCGATAACCAGCTCGCCAGTGATGGACTTAAGAATGTCAGTAAAAAACGAAGCTACGTTAACCCTTGTGCTGATAAACAAACCGCTAAACCAAACAATTTTAACAAACATCAACAAACCATCGATAGCCAGCCCGATTGTGATAACCTGCAAAATATAGAGGGAAAGCGAAACCCCGTCATCAGTTCTAGTAATGATAACCAACCCGCCCAGAACAATAACCAGTTAAACAATGATAACCAAACCATTAGGCCCAGTTTCATTAATACCGGTGAAACATCAACAGTTGTTAACCAATGCGGAACTAGATGTTCAGCCAGTGCCAACGAACAAACTAATGATCGCGACCAACGAGACGACAGTTGTCTACCAAGTAAAGAAATCTTTTCTAACAGTGACTGTTGCTTAGACATTGTTAATCCAAATGCAACCCAAAATCTATCGAGCAATATTAACCTACCCGGAAGTAATAATCTACACTCAGGTAATACTGTACACGGTGACAATAACATACCAGGTGATACAAATGAACAAGACAGTTTTAACCGACTCCGAAGTGGGACCCCGGCTGTTACGAGTAAGGTCCCTTACGATGATAATGCACCCGGGGGAAAAAACCTACCAGCCAAAAATAACCCACCCGGCTGCAGTAATCCACCAGGCAATAACGTGACCAAGAGAACAAAAGCCCTGGAAAGTGGAAACGTACCAGATGTCAAATGTCTCCCCGCTGGTAAAAGCCTACCTAGTGATAGTTCTCCCCCCGGCACTAGTGACTCACCCGGGGTTGGTATCTTCGATGGTAACCATCTTTCAATGAATTGCAACGATGTTCGTCGTGATTTGTCCGGCCTTGATGTTGATAATAGGAGCAATGTTCAAAGCAGCAGTGTTAATTTATCCCATGTTGATAATATAACTGGCAGTCTCATCCAATCCGATACTAGCAGTCGTGAATTTGAACGCTGTCTGATAGATTACAGCGGAAATAACAAAAAGGTGCTTTTGTTCATCTGCAAAACCTCGCGGGATGCAGACCGGCCGTGTTCACCCACTTGTGGTCTACCGACTGTAGAAACCCAGAACAACGATAATTTGAATTCTTCAAATAACTCGACATTTGATTCGACGTTGGATGACGCCATCTCAGGACATGTTTCGAGTTTTGTCGGTTCGCCTTTACTGTTTAAATCACCAATTAAGTCACCAGGGGAATGCATGTGCTCTTCCGGTGTAAGGAATTATAATGCTAGAACTGAGGAAAGTTTTGAAGTTGTAGAACCAAACTTGGATAACTCTGATATTGCTGATAATACTAAAGATAAAAACGATTTTCAGAAAGAAAACGTTGCTAACGTGGACGATTCTAGGAAATCTAAGGCCAAGAACTCGAAGGATCCACCACTCAACACTAACTTAAATGAAAAGAATTTTAAAGGGTCTAAGTTTTGCCCTTACGAACCCATTTCTGCGGTCCTGTCCGACGGTGTTAGAGCTTCTTGTTCGGTACAGAGAAACGAGTTTGTTTCAAATCCTCAAAAGGACAATGCTGAATATGTGAGAGATTCTCAAAAAGGTTCCACCAAAGTAGCGAGGGTATCTCAGGAAGGTTCTTTTGAATGTAAGAAAAATATTAAAGAACCGAAGCCGTCTGGATCTCTTGTTTCTTCTTGCATTGCTTTGACAAACGATGTAATTCCTTCATGTGTCGCACAAATGAACAAATTTGTTCCAGAGGAAAGTGCACCGTGTATGGAAGGAAAGTTCGTTAGTGGTCGTCGTCACAGTAACACACTGGCTACGATGAAGACAGAACCACAACAATTCCACGAAGTTGTAGGTAACACTGCCTCGACCCAAGTTAGTCAGAAAAAGAATTTGGGAAGTGAGAGCGAGCATCAGCTGAATGTTTGCATGAGATCCATTAAGTTGGAAGAAGGCGAGAGCAGTAAGCATGTATATGATGTAACTGGTGATGGCAAAGGGTTGAACGTAGGTCTTTCTAGAAATGAGCTTAAAAGAAAGAATGAAGTGCCGTCGTCTATCGAGCAAGCTTCAGTTCTTGGAAACAATTATTCAAAACAGTACCAATCGACAGAAATCCCAAGCGAGGCTAGTGAAGAGAAATATCCTTATGAATTTAACGAGGAAATTACTACGTCAGTTCCTCTGAGAAGATCTTCATTTCTAGGAGAACAAACCCTGCTGACAACTCTCGGCAATGGCGGAGACTGCTTCAGCGGTAACACGACTCAATTTAAGGACTGTTTCTCGCAGACAAGTTTCTCCGACAGCGTTTCTCAAGACTCTGAAGACGCTGCATCCCTAAGTACGATCCAGTCATTGTTTTACAGCACGGAATCATCAGAGGATTTGACTTCTTCATCTGGTGATACTAGTTATGAGGTCCCCGCTGGTATGAAGACCGTTTTAGTAAAGGCAATTTCCCTCAGTGATACAGAATCCGACTCAAGAAACGTTAATTTCTCAGCTGTACAAGCAGATATTAGCATCTATCCTGTTGAACTATCTGACAGAAAACCTGTTGAGAAAAACGACAGTATTTCGATGAGAAGTTTGGATGAACCTAATCCGTGTGCTGTTGCGGCATTGGGAAGCGTTTCAGTTTGTACTGAGGAGCAACTTCAATCTAGAAATGTCGTGGAGGCCACTGTATTTCGTAAAAATACCGTAAAACATTCCCGACGAAGAGTCCATCAGATTTCCTCTCAGTCTGATGAAGAAAGCGAGATGCATCGCGCACGTAAGAGAGTTAGACTAACTTGTTTCAAGACCGACGAAAGCTATAGCCTGCATCATGATGAATTGACAGATGACAATGAACTTTTAAATGAAAATAAAATCGTAAAATTCGAGGATGACGTGGGTGCCAGTGGAAATTACAATAGCAACATTAGCAAGAACAATCGCGACAACCAAAAAAGCACAACTGAAAACAAAAGCAACGAATTGGCTACTGTTTTCTCAGGTGCTGCTACTGGAAGCGGTTCGACGGCATCGGTAAATAGTCAAATCTTCTCACAAAGTTTGACTGATTCATATCGCAGATTAAAACGCATTGATGCTAGCGACACTTCGACCTCTCATGACGCGCTTGTCAATGAACCTAAGCCTTTTCCATGTTTTACCGATACCAGTGACTCCGATTGTAAACATGAAAGAATTTGTGATGATCCAGTGGGGGATTCACAGCAAGAATCTACGGCTTCCGAGGATGACATTTTACCTGGATTGAACAAGCGTCGTTGGATAAAAAAATCTAGCCCAAACAAAAATTGTCACAGACCTTCCAGAGTTTCGCTTTCTCTGCGGGATGTAAAACGACTATCTCCAAATACGTTGAAGTCGGAAAGAATCCAATTTATGGATTGTATTGTAAAGCTTAGGAAACTTTCGGTAAGTTGACGTTTTTGCAGTTTGTTACAGTTTCAGGGTGTAGAAGTATTGCTCTACCTTACCTAAACTTACCTCACCTCACCTTACTTTACGTCACCTCACCTCACCTCATCCCACCACACCTCACTTCACCTCACCCCACTTCACTTCACCTCACCCCACTTCACTTCACCTCACCCCACCTCATTTCACCTCACTTCATCTCATCTCACTTCACCTTGCCTCCCTTCACTTTACCTCCCTTCACTTTACCTCACCCCACCTCACCTCACCCACCTCACCCACCTCACTTCAACTCACCTAAGCTCGCATCACCTCATCCCAACTCATCTTAACTCACCTCACCTTATTCCACCTCACCCCACCTCATTTCACCTAACCTCACTTCACCTCACCTCACCTCACCCCCTTCACCTCACCTCATCCCAACTCACCTCACCTCACCTCACCTCATCTCACCTCGCCTCGCCTCTTTTCGGTTTACCTTACCTCCCTTTACTTTAGCTTAACTACAGTTCACTTTCGCTTTAGTTTTGCGTTTCTTCGCTTTTATTTTCCTTGCGTCGGATTACTTTGCTTCGTTTGGTAAATAAATAGATGATCTCCAAAAATGAATAAATGAATGAACGAACGAGTAAGTAAGTAAATAAATAAAGAAATTAGTAAAATATATAGATTTACTAAAAGATACATTACATGAATAATTGTTTTTCTTTAAGGTGCCAGACTTGCTCCGATATTCTATACGTTATCGAATAAAATTAGCGTCATGGATCTCGAAAGTACTTGGTGATATATAATTATAGTGGATTGATGGAGGTTGCCTGCTATCAAAAACTCAATATGTGTAACGGGATCCAATGGAATTTAAACCGAAGGACGGTATCGTAGTCAGACCTTTCTCGTCAAATGGGTTTTCATATTCAAGACAATTCAAGTTAGTTTCTACAGTTTCTTTTAAGAATAAGAACAATACCTGTACCTGGATGTAGATAAGATTATTTCATTATGTCGTAGCCTGGTATTGTACATACGGTTCAATATTTTTACACTGTTTACTCCCCGGCATGGCTGTACATTTTATAAGTAATACAGAATTGAAGTATTCGGGAGGTTTTTCAACTTTTTTTGCATGCTAGCTAATTTACAAAATTCCTTGGAAAACCGCTGAGCTTAAAGTATGCTGTAAAAACCTGTGGTTAGGATCCGTCAAAATAGAGACACCTTGTTCGCCAGACGTACTATATTGGTCAGCATATCCAGCTATTCTGGGTATTATCCTGGGATTAAAGCCTTCATATTCCAGTTCTTGGATTTTTTCCGTAGAATTTCTTCATTTTGTTTTAAAACTTTTTTTAATATTTTAAAAAGATTTTTTGTTGTTATTAGGGCAAACGTTTGAGGTTGGGTTCAAGTGTGAGTTTAGGGTTAAAGTGTGGGGCAGTAATTCGGTCAGACTGCGTTTAAAAGTCTGGCGATATCACGCAAAATAAGGGGAAATTGACTATATTGCGAAACAGTTCTATTTCAGAATCATCCTCAGGGTAATATGAAACGATAAATTCATAATTAACCAATTGATCAAAATTGGTTAGTTATGAATTTATCGTTTCATATTACGAAACAGGTTTGGATAAAAACCATAATCTGTCCATGGCCTTTAAACAACCGCCTCCTGGATGATAACGGAGATACTTGTCCAGCAGTTCCCACAGTTTTGACGCTGGACCATTCGTGATTTTCTGGACGTCCCAAAGTAGTCTACTAATTCAGAAGGCAGCTGATTCTTCGTTTAGCCCCGATATAGAGGTTGTCTGGGGTAAATCGAAGATAAATCTAAACAAGTCCGCAGATACGATCAAGATTACCCTAACGTCGTATTGGTGGCTTATTTTGTCAATATTTTGACTTTCACGTGGACAATTGTGGATCTAAGTTTGGTTTAATTCAGAAAAAAAAATGGGGCGAAACATAGATAGATAGATAAAACCTTTATTTCAATAGGATAAACTCATCAGACCACAAAGTACTCTGTTATCAACGAGAGCCCTATTATATATATAAACCCAGTTATAGACATTTAAATATGGTAAACTGTACCTTTCATTAATGAAAATCAAAAAAAAATTTCTATGATAAATTGTCAAAAACTATTAAAAACGTTAGGACCATTGTATTAGAAAGATTTCTTAGCCATTTCAGTTCTTACCCTTGGTAAGTGCAATAAATTGCTTTGCCGAGTTGATCTTACCACAACGTCACGTTTAAATATAAAGTAGTTACATAAAAACTGAGGGAAAAAGCCCTTTATACAATTGTTAACATTTGTCCGAACAAGAAACCTTGGGTAATTGGCTGCGTAATTTCCTCTTCTTTTATCTCATTTTATCTCATCTTCTTTTATCCCATTCAAAAAGAATTTTACCTTCGCCTCCCGTTTGTCTTTCGGCGTGAGTACGAATTCTAAACTACCTAACGTAACTTACCGCTAGATGATGTAAGTTGACTTGCTTCGACCTACGATCTCGTTTGTTCATAGGCTCAGCTAAGTTATTTCTAGTTGATGTGAGCTGTCTTACGTCGCTTTACGCTCTCGTATGCTTAGGAATAAAGAATTCTTTTCTGTAATTGCCTGTTAATTTTTCTTAGTTGGTAGACTGCTGAATATATGTAGAATTTTTCTACATATATTTGGCAGTCTACCGACCTTTTAACTTTCTGCACTGCTTTATATAATGCCTACGCAGCATCCTACATTGTTACATCGTTTGTTAATTTTTTTGTTGGATATTTATTACTAATATGAGACCACGTTTTCAGGTGCGGGCACTTAATAATATCACGGGACGGAATGATTTTTTGTACCTCGAGCTTAAGTTATTATTACGAATTTTATTGAGAAACAACCGTTTCCTTTCATTCATATTTTTCTCTTTCGCACGGCAATGCTCTTTTTGGAATTCACAAAATTAACTTTATCAAAATAATATCAAAAAGACCGGAGATAATAGTTAAATTGATGTGGGTGAGCTCTAATTAAATTACCTTATTAATTTCCCCTTTAATTCATAGTTAATGGATACTTCTAAAAATCAGCTCTAGTTCGGAAGTAAGCGCTTGGTTAAGCCGCTCTCCGTCATCTGGTGCTGTCTACAGTTAGTTTCAGGAGTTTGTTTTTTTTTCTAGAAGAAAATTTCTTTCACTTTTGGTCAGTGTAGTTGTAAGTGAAACTGGATCTACAAAGTTAAACCGATACATAAGTGAAAAGTGGTAAAAGCTGTTGACACGACGTGGTACGCTATCGAAAATTTCAGTGCATGAAAAATAGTGCTTTCCACCGAGACATGTGTTGTTACTGGGGGCGTGATATAGTCAGTTACGGTGACACAACGGAATAGTCCCCCGGCGACACGTCGTGAAGTTGTTTAAACAAAGCACAGCAAAGACAAATTGTACTGTTCATTGCCAAAGAACAAAACTGATTCCGCTTTCGTTCGCCAACGCACGGGTAGGGTGATTTCCATACATATAAAGTATAATATTGGAAACTATTTATTTTCGTATGTGTATATATGTGAGTATTATTAACTTAAGTTGAACACACAGTATTGATAAAAACAACGGCATATTTTGTATACTGGTTGACAAGCCAACCAGTTTAAATGTGACTAATTAGTATAAATAAAGTAAAACTTCAGCTTTTCGGTGTAGCACCGTAAACACAGTCGTAGCTGACAGTTTGAACAGCTCTTAGGATTGCTGGCGCCAGTAGAAGTGGCACTGATCACGTTCGCATTGTGTGCCGAACTAAATAAACATAACTATTAGTTTTTGTTTTGTGAAGACACGTTACCGTGGCTGTTGTCGTCTTTCCATGTCAGGTTGACCCTGTAGGGAAGAATTAAGCCTGAGCCAGATCCTAACGTGCCATCCAGCCAACATCAGCTTGCCCAATAATAACTGCACATAAAGAGGCGCTTACTTGACAAGTTCAGTAATTTCTCTTGGCCTAAAGTGACGTTACGTCTCGACACAACATTAGAGAGATCAGCATCTGGCATCTGGTAAGCCCGATTCAGTCGTCGTTAATGGGTAAATCCGGCCTTTTGTAATTGGTGCTTGTAAACAACACTTTAATTCTCTGGGAATAAGGGCAGAGTATATTCTGATACCTTATCATGACATTGTTTTTTAAGACTTATACACGTTGTGTAAGCTTTGCAATTATAACCACTTTCCATACTTAAACACAAATACCTTGAGAAAAGCGTTTCTCGCTACACGCCCAAAACATATTCCAAGCCGTATGCATTCACCTTTTCAAGTTTGTGTTTGCAATATGGCGTCATACTGGAAGTTCTAAGGAGGATAGAAATGAAAGCCTGGTTGAAGAAGTGCTTAGAATAAAACTTCTTTGCTGTCAAAAAATCGGTAGATCTCTCGTAAAATAATCAGCTAGCTATAAACAAAATTTGTGACTGGACTCCGCTCCAAGGTTTCCACAAATGCAATGGCGAGTTCATGACCCATCGCGTGGGGCTTGCGTGTAGTCGCGCAATAATCCAAAGATGGGTTGACACAGAACTTCCGTGAGTACCTGCAGCATTTTTTTTTTAATTTTTGTCTTGATATGACAAAGTTCCCGATAAAAATGTCAATATTTGTGTTACCTGTGCGGAAACCTTTAGCAAACTTCCCGTCACCTAAATTTTATTTGCATTAACACACGTTGTGGTATATGACGTCATTTTGCGACGAAACAATTAGTCTCAGACCGCAAACTGCAGCGGTCACTACGAAAAACTGAAGTGAAGTAACCACGAAAGGTAAGATCTAAGGGTGTCGAGTTGGGTTTCGTTCATGTACACGAACGATTTAGTTTGATTCATATCAATATTTAGCAATCAGGCAGTTTCATTTTAAACCGCGTTGCATTGGGTCTGAGTTTATGATTACTTTTAGGAGTCGAGTTCGTTCATGCGCAAGCTTAGTTAGCTGTAGGAAGTGGTTGAATGTCAAAGTTCGGTTGTTCATGTACTAAGAAGTTGCCACTCTATGGGTCGTGGTTTTAGCTTTGTTAGGTCCGTTTAGATCAGTTTACCGTATTGTTTTCATCGGTACAGGTGTGAAGCCTTGGGCAATGTGGGATACATCGTTCAATTTTTGGTGAAGGGAAGACACCTCACTTAATTATTATCTGTTTCACCCTCTAAGCACTCTGGTTATCTTCTGCTTCTTCGAATGACTAATTACTTCTTTGTGTTTCATGGAGGTTAATGTATGAAAGTTCCGAAGCGATCGTAGACTTGTTCGCGTATGGAGTGTATTTTGAAAGTTACGCGTTATCTCGTAGTTTAAACACCGCATTGAAAAGGTCACCGTTTCCTTTCAGACGACATAGGTCATTTTGAGTTTGAAATACGGTATTTGCAAAAAGAAAGAAAAAAAGGAAACTTTTTCGAAAGTCCAGATGGACCAAGAGAAGACATGTCGTGAACGACGTATGAAATCCGTCTGAAAAAATTGTTTAACTCTTTGTCCACGGCATCGTTCGATATAGATCAAGTGGGACTTTAGTATTTTACTGTAACAGCACAGGATTTTACTCGTCAGTGGGAAAGTCTATCGTCCAGAAAGGGTTAATGAAACTCTCGGTTATGGGATGGTCTGTAGGGAAATTGTATAGGAGAGAACGTAAAAACAAGCAATTTAGAAGTAGAAAAAACACTCTTTAGATTGAAATCGAAAAAATGTTTTTCATTATGTGTGTATAGATAACCTTTTATAACATTTACATAAGTCACCCGCAGCATAAAGTCGGCTGTAATCTTAGACTTCAGAAGTGAAACCTTTCTAAAGGCGTTTGTCGGTTTTGTTTTAGCGTCGATTTCGTAAATATGTGAACACATTCAGACACCCGGCAGCTGTTCTACAATACACACATATATATACAGTAATATACTTCAATAGGACAAAGGGCGTAGATATTAGCTTTTCTTTCGGCGGTGTTGCCGCCGAAACCGAACACCTTGTGGAAACCCGTTCAACTTTTTAGCCCGCAAAAATTTGGGATACTATAACGGATCTCGATTCTATGATTAATTTATACAACAAACTGATTAGACTTGACTTCAAATACCGCCACATACGTTGGACACTATCCCGCTGTGGTGTTCAAAAGCTTCCAGTCCTTCACGGTCGTGCGTTGTTAATGAAACTTCCACAACAAAGTTAGAAAAGCAATTAGTTTTAAACTGATACAGGTAACACTTAATGTGATGATCTACGGGTTGTTACACCTGACTGATTGTCCTTGGATATTCTATTGTGGTCATGAGGATATGTCTCGAGTGAGGAAACTTCCGTTCTCGCAAGAAGTTGGGTTGGCTGGTGGCGTTGGTTTTATGCTTCCCCGTACGATGTACGAGTCCATAACACTGGGAAATTTACTTTCGTTTAACATAGACACACGACTTGCAAACTTGGCCGAAACGAGAATTGTTTAGTGCCATAAATCGTGTGACTTCTTTGTGTGTCTTAAATGCATCGTATGAATTAAGAAATAAATGCAAATGAAAAATATTTAAATAAGAGCCTTGTTATCCGTAAGTCTTTTTTTTAAAGTCTTAATTTATTTCAGCACACTGATATAGTCTTCAAAATTTTTTCGCTAAATCTACAAATGAGGTTTTCGTATAGCTTTGTGGCTATTAATAGGTATAGTAAATCAAAATTAAAAACTTTTTCAAACTAGCGAATTTGTTCGGAGAAGAATTCAAAATTGGACAATATTTGCTCAAATAATAATAATTTTGGATGTGTAAACGCATGCGTCGATAAGTGCTTATCTTCAAGCACTTATCAGCGGCACTTCGCGGTCTCAACGGTTTCGATAAGCTTTTCTCAGCTGCGGTAAAGAGGGATAACTAACTGTCTTCATTAAATTAAGAGCGGTACGTTAAATTACATGGGACACAAGACGTCATAATTGAGTGCAACCGAGCGGTCTTTGCAACGAAAATTAATTCGGTTTTCCTACTCGTCGGGGCTTACCAACCAGCAAAGATAGCGCTTTTAAGAACCTTGACACTTAAAACAAACTGCGGAAGCTTGAAAGGATCCCGCTTCTTTTAATACTTGGCTTTGCGGCATTTTGACTTGGGGCTCGGCTATTGCGTGTAAAGCGTTCACGACACTCGAGGCTGTTTCGTCTGTAAAAGGCAAGTTTTCCTTCCTGTGTCTATCAATTTTATCTGGAAACATTTAATTGCTTCATTTCCTTGTAACAGCGTATCACAGAATTGCTCAGTGCTTCGATGAGTTCCAGTATGCTTCTTTTCTTTTCTTTAGAATATTAAATTATATATAAATCATCAAGCGAGAAACTGACTGAAATCAATTTGGCATGGCTGGAAATTACATATCAAAGCAAAAAAAGGAAGACGACAATACCGTAGAGGCTGGTGAGTAGATTCCTGTTATATGATAGTTTTGCCATTTAATAAACCTATGAATGGACTGATGGGACAAAATGATTGAATCTGACGGAATCTGACGGAAAACGTATAAGGGAGGAATAGTGAATGGTCAACATCATGCCGGTAACTCTGGAACATTTATCCAAAAACTACAGTCAACTTCGGATTTAGTCTTTAGTTTGAGCATGTAACGGAAAATAAAACGAAAAAATCAAACCCAGCACTAAAGTGAAAAACTACCGCGGATAAATAGAACACTGAAAGTGGAAAAGTGTGGGGAATTATTGAATACAGACTAGTGATAGAAAAGGCGTAATTTGGCTTATTAAACAGAGCAAGAAATTAAGCCTCATAAAAAAACATATCTTATAATTAATGATTTGTTCCCATGCTAGCCACTGTATTGCTGTCTATAATAATTGTAAAAATCATCTCCCCAGCTCTTTACTGCTCCTCATCTTACATGCCAGCTGACTTTAGCATTAAACCGACAGTTGCCTTTGTGTACTTCTCCCCTAGTTGACGGCTCCATAAAGTTGTCCAATTAAAATTGACTTGGTCCCATGTGAGAAGAGTGTTGGTCAATTTGACTCTACCAAGCACCACAAACTTACTCCGGCTACGACGTTTTCCTCCTGTAGTACCACTGCTTCCATGAGGGGTGACCCAAAATTGACCTCAAGCGAGAACTGACGTGTTATAAATGATCGAGTAATCCAGCACAAATAAAATATTACCGGCTTTTCATTATTATCCAGCCATTTACAAGTCTCGCCAAAATGTTAATGCGTTTACTCGTTTCCAGCTAGAGAAAAATAACGCCAAATGGAAATGGTCTCATTTTTCCAGGCTTAAATCACTTTATTTATATCAGTAGATTCCTGTTCAAACTACAATGTAACGGTCATTAGATGTTATATTATAGAAAAGGTATTTTCCTGTGTCAAGTCTCCTAGTTAGTTGGGGAGACGCGGGATATAGTATCCTGGTAGCTCGGTATATTTTTTGGCACGGTGGCAGATACCCCTGGCCAACCACGCCTGGTGTGTCGTTTAAGCAGACTCTATTGGATAATCCGTCATCCCCCACAGTGCATGTGCACTTGTGTGTTCGTATTCATGTATTTAACTTTATTTGTAAGTTTATATATTTTCGCTGTGGTTAATGTATGGAGTCGTATTATTTAACATACACACACACATACACACATACATACACACACACATACACACACACACACACACACACACACACACACACACACACACACACATATATATATATATCGCGGCTGTAACTTATTCTCAATCTAACTGCTCTCTGCCGGATAAATTTCCATAAGCAGTAAGCAACTCAATGTTTAGTTTGGTATCGTGTATGGAAGGAGATAATACTTTCTTTTCAATCAAGCATAGTCCAGCTTTAATGGATTTTGTCGGCGCCGTAACAAAGCAAGATGAAAAACAAGAATAAATTGCGACAAAAGCGTTTCACAAATACAGGTGTTTCGGCAGCCTTGCTGTCAAATATCACTACATAATTATTCTTTCATCTTTCGGTAGCTAAGCAATCACAGTGCGTATACAGAAAATTTAACAGAAAAATAAAACTTAAAGTCTTAGGAAATTTTTGCTGGATTTTTTTCAGGAAATTGAAAATTCAAAATAAAACTTGTTTGTTTTTTGTATTAAAAATCTACAACACAATACAGTATCACATGACATTCACACAACTTTTTTACTGTTTTAATGTGTCTACGCGTATACCCCAAAGTGTTTTTAAGTTTTTTCGGATGATAAACCTACGAGAATTTCGGCTTACCAACACATCCTGAAAAAAGAACGAGTAAACAGCTTATAAGTTTTGAAATGTAAGAATGCTCTGTAAATAATTAAAGGATGTACTTTTAACCATCGATACGTATATGTACCGGATCAAATCATGGTTTAGTTCCAACAACAAGAACGTTAACTTTACAAAGCACAGGTGCATGTCTGCCTTTTTACACCCACGAAATACGCAAATTGACTAAGCGTCTTGTAAGTCTATCTCAAATTCATTAATAATTCATGAGAGAAACACAAAGGAAATCACTACCGAGAATTGGTTTGGATATCTGAGGAAGAAAGTACATAAATCAAGCCAACTTGCACCACGACTTTCTCTTCAAATACTATTACTTTCGAAATGCAATATCATACACTCTAAAGTCGTATTTGATCAGATGTCTAAACACCTCGAAGTCTGTGAAAAACCTCGGTTTTCGCCTTGTTTTTCAACAAACTTCTCGGTGTTTGGATATCCTGATGAAGCACTCCTTCTCGTGTGTGATATATATAGAGAAAGACCCAAAAAGTCGAGAGAAGTATCGATCAGGATTTTAATGCCATAAAAAATTTACATATGGACTAAAGTGTTTCTTCTGATATTAAATTGTAAGTAGTTACCCTTTATTGTTGGGGAATTTGAGTAGTTTAGGTTAAAGTGACGAAATAGAAAACCAGTAACCGATGGGTACAGCTGAAACGATGTTACTTTAACTTCATTATCCTCGTAATGCGAAACGTGTGAAAGTAGTTTTAGTCTGTTGTAGATTAGAGAAGGTGTGGTGGTTAATTTTTTTTTCCTGGTAAAATTAATGTCGCGTAAGGAAACTGATTTGAATAAATTCAACGCATATGAAGACAGTGATATTGAAGTATGAGGGATTATATCGGTAACGATAGCAAAATTTAATATTATACTTTGAATTTCTGGATGACTAGCTTCCTTTTTCCAGCATGTGATTTCCATAATTGTCTTAGGGCGGCTTGCTTAGATCACCACTTGATATGCACGTGTCTTCAAAGATTTTAGCTAAAGATGTTACTAGATGAAAGATATAGTCAGTCATATTCGCGAGTTGATTACAGAACACGACTTGTTAAGATGATATCAATTCAGCTTTATTAAACTCAGTTTTACCTTGTCATGAACTCATATCTTTGATGTTTATTTATTCCTAAGTCTGATCACTTGCATCACTCTGGGCGGATCATTTGAATATTCACTTTTTTAGTTTCTAAAACAAATTTTATAATATCGATCTAAAATATCGCGCAGTCGATTATCTGTTTGTTACCTTGTCCATTGTGAGCAACCAATCCGTTTCAAACGGGAAAACCAAGCAAGTATCCAAAGAGTTTATGGGCGAGTGTGGAGAGAACACGAGGAGGGATGTGAAGAGGCAAGCAAGAAGGTAGGGGGGCGTTCTCCTCCCGGCACAGATGCAACATGACACGGGGGGCAACAGTGAGACTGGAGAGGGTCGTGAAGTACCATCTGGTAACCACTCAATAGGTTAATTATACGTGGCGATAGATTAATTATACGTACAGAATTAAAAAATAAATTGAATTCTGGGTGGATGTGTGTTAGTCTTTAACCGTGATTTATCTTGAGACGTGTGTGATCAAGCGCAAATTGTAGATTTTCGTAGAATGACAGTCAACAACAACAGTCCTTTTCGAAACTACAAGAACCTGGACGATCCACAACCAACTCTTATACAAATATAGGCGAACCTGACATTTACTCTTCACTAGACTCTGAAGATGACCGCCGCTAAGGCCGTCGAAACGTCAGGCACTTCCACCAACTGTCTTTCTCATAACTACACTAACCTGGACGATCAACTTCCACATATTATCGTTATCTTCACTACTACTGCGTGTTGCTACTACACATGTTACTGTTACTGTTGCTGTTGGTGCATGTTACTGTACGTGCAAGTGCGGTAAAATCTTGCGTTTTACGGGATTCTTGATACATGTATTCCGGAATATTTCAGAATAGCTATTTTGAACACTCAGAAGTAGTTAAATCGACGGATATTCTGATTTATTCCAAGTGTTCATATTCCGGAATGGGGTTAACTAAACCCTAAAGCACCCTAAAGAAGGATTGGGACGCATTTTAGTTGGGTACCCGCAGTCCATTTGTGTTATAGATCAGTGGGCTCTTCGTTTTCCCGATCGATGAATGTATTCAATGGACGCCAGGCACATCATTGGCTGTTTTTCCATTAGGTACGGATAAACCATCAGGATTAGCTTGAGCAAATATTTTAAGTTCATCTGATAGTGAATACTTAGTGTAGCTGGGTTCTTCTACCGATCGGTTAAGTTTCAACCTACCCGCAGCTTTCCCGACTTTTCATTTTACCGACTAACTAATGGAAAATGTGGGGTCACAACCCCACACACCCGCACAGTACACCCCTAACTACCATCAGCCTGAATAACTGCTAGAAAACGAAAAGGGTTTGGGAAACTGCCGGAACTTTGGAGTGGAAAAAGTGACGTTTCGTGCGAAGGCCCTTCGTTGGAGTCAAAAAACCCCTGAATACCCTGGCAGAGCATGCTCTGTGACTTTGCCTATGTTTACTCGAACATACGTCTTTATTTTATGGTTGAGAATTACCTCATTTGAGAATAAAAATACAACGTAAGCTAGTCCTCTGACGACGAAATGTACTGTCGCAATTTGCTACAGGACAATTGCCCCTTGGCACTTGCCAGTTGCCCCCTATTGCCCCCAAAACGGCCGTTTAGGGGGCAAATGTCCGTATGCCAGTCTTCTTTTTCTAACAGCCTATTGATTGTTTCCGTCACTTGGCTGAAATTTTGGACCAATACTGTTTTTAGTTTCGTTTATGATCTCTGTGGCCCACTGATCTGTAGCTGTGATAAAATTCGTGTCAAGCTCGGTTATGCGGGCTCGCCGGGAGTGCCATAGCGCGGTTCATACTTATATATGGGAATATAAATGGATATACTATTCACAATGGCTATATTACACCACAAACATTCTTGGATTCGTACTTTTGCAAATGTTTTAGTATTTTTCTTCCTTCTCCAAACGCGGAGATGATCCGAACCAAACCCTCAACAGGCAAAACAGAATCGTGAGACGCTAAAGTGTCTCTTTTGAAAATAATTTTCCGCTAGAGAAATCCCTGTGATTGACGGTCGCTCCCACCCGCTCATTACGTTAGTGAAACAAGATAGTGCCCATGGCCGACAAAATAATTACTGGGGCCGGAAAATACGCGAAAATCCTGTAGTCACGAATGGTTTCATGTTACGTGATGTATTCTGCATCTGGGAATTATCCATGGTGGAATATTGTCGGGACATTCACATGTTTATGTTGTCAAATAAAGTGTTTGTTGCATTGTGTGGCGGCTTGAAGGCCAGATCACGTCAGCTTGCGCGTGTTCGGCTGGCCATTTTCAGGTCTGTGAATACTTCAATAAACCCAGCAATTCACTGTCAGGAATGAAATGCTAGTTTCCTCTGACACCCCCGTGACTAAAGTGTGCTCAGTAAAGAAGACGCTGATTTTCTTCCTTGATGATTTTTACATCTTTAGCCGCTTAGTGCGTTTTGCCGACAACACCTGACATTGATGTTAACTACTGGCTGCGAAAAATTAGCAGGTACTCGCCCGTTTCCCGCCGTATAATTTGCAGTAATTACTGCACGGCAGATTTTAAGGACTAAGTGATATTTCCAAACTAAACAGACTGCTCGGGTCGAAACAAAATATCCGTTCAAAGCTTTTTTTTTCTCTGACGATGGCATGTCGGCAGAGTATGCGAATTATTGTATATCCTGTACGTTTCCGGAGTCAACTCCTATCCAATACAAGTCCGTTTTTTTTTCTCAGTAGACACATCTCTCTCATAAAGACACAGCACGTTTCCAAAGACTATTTACTTTAAAGGTGTACAACAAACCTCTACGTTCGCTGTACCACACAGGAAATTGGTTTTGCGCGAACTTTCTCTTTGATATCGAGGCAGAAGCGCGAAACAAAGACAATGCAATCGTGTTGAAAAGAAATTTGTTTCTGGGTTGTGATTGGTCGGCCAACGAGAGCAATTAGTTTGATTATTAATTCACTGTATGCCAGCGACAGGCTGAGGTCGGTGACCTCCTACAAACATAATAAATAAGAGAAAAACACCGACATTCGACAACAAAAAAAAACTGCGTTCATTTACAAGCTCTGCGGTCATCGAGTAGTGTTGTCCCAGGAGTGTTTGCTTACATAAACGGTGGAGTGATTGATGGCTTGGAGTAGTCTGAAGTAAAGCTCGTCTCTTGACTATTGAGCCTTTCACAATAAAGTCAATGGGCAAGAGGCACAGTAAACCATCCATTCAAGGTAGTACGCTATCCTGTGCCTTTCGTTTCAAATACGTCGCTTTTCTACGGTGCGCCCGCTTTCGAGTTCACCTTTTCTTTCACCCTATCTTTTAAATTTGTTATTAACCACGCGTTGTCTCTTTCGTTCGCGTTTTTTAGCTTGGATTTCGAGAGAATCTCCTGAAGGTATAAAATCTATTTGGAGCTATTGAAAGTGTTTTTACCATTCGTCTATAGTTTATGTAAAAGGCTAGGCGGCTTGGCCACCATCGTTCTCTAACGGCAGTTGTTGTATTTGTATTGACGAAACAGGAGGCTGTGTTATTATCAACGATACCAGCTCACAAACACGCTTACTGCAAGAGATTTTGAAACAAAAGAGGACCGTCACAGCTTATGAAGGGTATCTTGTCAACGAAGTAAGTAAAGTTGCCTACAATAATAAATGTATTTAATTGGAAATTATCCGTGATGGCAAAAGACAATGTCTTTTGGTAATGGGTCAGTGAAGCGTTCGGAATTTATCATTTGCGTGCAAGAATTTCAGAAAGAATAAACTTATGTTTATCTCGAAAACTGTAAGAACCGATATTATATTCAGTCGGCTCACTTTTGATATCTCCACCATGCTGTGCTTTCGAGTTGCGAACCGCAACAAGTGGGGGCAACGAAGCACAAGCTTAAAAAATGTTACTTAATGTTTTGTTTCGCTCTTATACCTTCTTTGTGCCCGCTCTCTCGGTCAAACCACTTCACTGTGGCTATCACCTCGTTAGAGTTTACCAAGTTTATGTCTGTGCTAGCCCAGCCCTCAAGCTTGTCGAGTGGTGTATTTTGGTTAAGAAAGCATGTCAGCAAATGCTTTATGCAAACAGAAGCTGTCACACGAACCGTGTTACTCTATACCACCAAGTGCTTAAGTGCCGTTTTCGAAATATTTTTCAAGCTTTCAAGTATCTTTATCGTGGCGAGAGATCTTCCGATGCTCCTTCACTTTACTCGTATTTCCGTCTCGAGATAAGCGGTTGTGTTCTTGCTCGAGCTGTTGATAGATTGCCGCATGCACAAGCCAAAACAACTTTGGCCTGCTTCCTTCTCGACAAACACACCGCACGAATGAACATCGGGACTACACAACCGAGTCACCTTCGTGCTGTCTCGGTTGACTGTAAGTGCGGTTTGACGCATTGCTGTGAATGAATGTTTAAAGCCCAAATATCCAAATACCGAAGAGACTGCGGTGTACTTAAGTTGTTTTTTTTTTAGCGGCAAAATGACAACCTTGGCTCGCTACCATCCACGCTACTTGTATCCCTTGACTCTCATATGGATGAGTCATCAGGAAGATGGCTCACCATAACGTGTTTGTATATCACAAATGAGAAATTTGATTACCGGCGATACTCATCCGTTTTCATCGAACTTGTTTCCCTCCCTCGCCGAGGTAAACAAAACGTTTGATCATTGCCTATGGAAGGAATATTTCCATAAATACGCTATTTGCTTCTGATTTAAACACGCGGAGCGGTCGTTGGCCGTTTGCGTACAAAATCCACGGACTGTTGTATTGTAATTTCAGATGTACCGTCAAGAGCTTGGTGTTGAAAATCAATTTTTTTTTTTAAGCCTTTGTCATTCGATATGAAAACGGGTCGTGAATGACGATGGGCGACAATAAACTCGATTGCAATGTACTAAATTGCTGTTCGCTCACATTCTGAACGAATGTTTTCTAGGAAGACAATCTGGACCCGATTGATAAAGGAGTTGGCAAGTTTAAATCAGAAGAGGATTTCCCACTAGAAAGTAAGCGCTGTTTAATAGCAGACGGTAGGAAGAGTACACAAGGAGGTTTAGCCTGCGAAATTCATTAACCATTTGTACAACGGCTTTGGATTCTATGTTTTTAATGAGTCAAAGGACACCGAAAGAGTGGTTTTTAAGTAAAGCGAGGTTTAAAAGTGTAATTAAAGCACCCCACAGCAGCTATTCGTACTTGAATATGACCTAAAGATTACCGAACTCTGTAAATTAAAACCAATTACTTGGTAGTGGGGTTAGGTATGAAGGAAGAACAGAAATACCGTCGTGATTGATTTGGTGGTTGCCTTCGTATTTAAAGAGTTCAGGATTGTCTGAATCGTTTGTCATTGGATGGGCAGAATGTGGATGAGTACAAGAAATTGACCTCTTAGAATCAATTCAATCCGAAAGAGTGTCCCACGACAGTTCTAGGGTTGCACCTTGATAATCTTGGCTCATCTAGCCGAGGATTTGGGGTCTTACAACTGCCAAAGGATTGTCAACATCGGACTATGAATATTTTGTTTAAGGAAGGTTTCCAAGTTAACCAGTATCTGGTAAACTATCTAGGTAGTTGGGGTTTATGTTGCTTTACCAGGCTCCTCTTAGCAAGTAGTAGCCTTCAGAATTCTTAGGCCTGGCACCATTATCGCACAGTCTGGTTTTAAGAAAAGCACAAAGCCTTTTTCCTGGAGATCAAATATCTTTTACCTCCTGGAGATCAAATAAAAATATTGAACATAATCAGATTACTTGATAATGGTATCAAAGGTTTTATGTGAATCCTGACAGCCATAGAAATAAACAATATGTGGTCTTGCAGTGGAGGTAACTACTTGGCTTATCAAAAGCTCTTAGAACATATATTTAGCATGCCTTCTTAGTAACATTAGTGAAGGCTCAGGTGTTACAATAATATTAGTCAATATTTTGCAACAAACAGAGGAATGGGAAGTTCTAAAAAATGAAGGGAGGGGTCAAAAGCTGCTTGGATGTATATTTAAAATACCAATATGACAGTTAGCATCTCATCTTACTATGGTGAGCTTGGTTAAATTTACGGACAGTCATTTCCCTTGTGACTAGTAGACATTTCTTGATCTATAACAAAATTATAGTTTTATAAGGTAGTTGTTACTATAAATTTGATGTCAAGGTCATCAGCCTCTAAGAGCAAGTAAGAAGTTAGGTGTAGACAGAAATTTGGACCTGTTGACTCAAGGTTCACTTAACTTGGCTGTTGGGGCTAGATTGGGAGCAGCCTGTGTGAACTGATGCGGGTGGGGTACCATGGACATGTGATACTGCTTTCCATGTCCATAAAATGTGTGTTAGGATCATTTTATAACATGTTATACATATATATGGTGTTAGAATTTTATGTATAATTTAAGCATAATTTTAAGCTAGCTAGCAAGGTATAGGGTAGGACCTCAACCCCACTGGAAAACTTAAAGCAACCTCCAGATCCCTATCTTGTTTGAATTGATAACCCTCCCACTACAAATTTGTGAATCTGCACCAAAAGGCTGGGTTGTTTTTTATCCTTTCTGAGCTAATCTGCCATTTCATTAGGTGGACGTACATTTGTTTGTGGGACATGAAACAACTTTGTGCATAACATTTCTAGAACTAAAATATGCTGATCTTGCAGTGCCATTTAAATGCACCTAAAACTGTCAAGAAGTTGCGTTTTTTCTCATTTGCCACATGAAGTATTTGCAAAAGATGTAAAACAAAGATAAACAAAGAGTTCTGGCAGCTGCAGCTCCAGGCAGGGGCTAAAGAGGCCAGTGGCCTTGCAAAGGTTTGTGGTACCTGGGGACAAGATGTAGGCTGGTACTTCTCTGTCCTCAAGACATCAACTAGGAAATTTTGAGATTATACAAAGCAAAATGGTGCACATATTTCTGACCATATGAGAGTAGTTCTACCCAAATATAAAGTATTTCCATCAATATCAACCAACCAGTCCCTATTTTATGCACGATGACATGGATTTTATCATGGTGCTTGGAGCATGAGTCACGCTCTGGCCTACCCACACAGTGTTGCTGAAAGAGGCCATGCCTACCCTTAACTCCTTCCCTGCCACGGAGAACTGTTATTATTTTACTATGGCTAATGCCAGACAATTTTACTTGTCAAAAAGAGAGATGTGGCAGTGAAGGAGTAAAGACTCCTTTGCCTATTCAATATTAAAGATATAGGTTTACAACTGTACATAGGAAGGTAAAAAGGAAGGTAAAGATCTAAAGCATGCTGTAATATCCTGCTAGCACATTCCACTAATGAAATGTTTGAAATAAAAGCAACAATTCCTGTAGTTAACTGAGGGGTAATATCCCACAGAGCTTTAGATATGTCTGTTTTTCAGCATTGGGACAAAATGATCCTCGCCTGAAGCTGGATGGTGTAAATACCTGTACTTTTTCCATGTCACCACTTTTAGAAACATATTTCTTTTTATTTTGAGGAATATTTGTTAGGATTGACACTCAGTAACATGGTTTTTATACCCTTCACTTCACCAGCATTTCCACCAATATATATACAGAATTCATGACCACACTCTGGGCAACGGCCTTCGTAGCTCACTAGATTTGCAGGGTTGCAGGTTTGATTCCCAGCCAGAGCCCCTAGAGTTGCAATTTTTTGCAGCTGGTCCCAGTTGGGTCTTAAAATATCTGACACTCGATATAATATATTAAAATATCTGACAACCAATAATTTCCTTAACCAAATATAATATCATTTCTTTTTATTTCATTAGTTCAGACAGCAAAGTAGTCATATTGTTATGTAAATGTATGCTTATTGTACAATTACTATTCATCCATCCCTAAGTACTTTTCAGCCAGGTAACTGCACTGTTTGGTTGTTTCGTTTTATCTTAGTTGTGGAATTACCACCAGAACCTGATGGAAAACACATTGATATCCATTTTGTAAAAGAAGGCAACCTTGATGAAGCTACCCAAGCTACTTCTTTCAAACCTGAGGTAAGCACTGGGTTCAGCTATTTAAATGCAGGCAGTGTGAAATGCATAAACATAAAAAAATAACTGATGCCATTGACAAAACTAGGGCATTAGTTGAGGGATATTGTCAGGAACTCAATAAATTTTCAGGTCAACATTAAGAGCAGATTAAAGGAGTCACATCTTCAACCCTTAGGTGTTTCATTTGTAACTTGTAGAATTATAGAATGTATAATATGATAGTCGTTAAAGATTGCAGTACGTTCAACAGGTTGGGGGCCTTTTTTGATGAGTAAAAAAGGCAGTAACCAATACCCCTGTGTCATACATTCCTCATTCCGTTGTCACATATTGAAAAATTATGCTAAAGTTATCTATTTTTCTTCCATTTTTTAAAACTTATGGTACTCCACGATACACTTCTGCTTAGACAACAGTGGTTTGAAGGAAGAAACCAAGAAAATTGGCCCACCCAACTTGGAGTGAAGTTGTATAATGCACAAAAATTCTCTATCCGTAACTGATTTAAGGTTGATCCCTAAGGACTCGATCGCTTCCTTCCAGAGGTTCAAACAAGGAGGGGGCAACGGTGGCAATTGCACTCCTATTGGGACATATTCATTGCCCTAGCAAAATACTAGATGTATTTTCAAGAAAATTTTATCTCTGGAACATTTCGGCTAGGAATACACTTCTGAAAAGTTAACGCTCAGTGTCCGATATATCGGACACCAAGGACAGAAGAAAATACGAAAGACCAAAGCAAAAACAAAGAGAGAACAAAGAACAAAAGAGAAAATTTTCATGCGTTAAAGGGGACTCTCAAGTCGAAAAATTTTCCCTAACAGTCGCTTCAATACTTCAGTTTACAGGAAGCAAAACCAATTGTTCTCAACTAAACAAAACCAATTGTTTCTCAGGACCTTACGACGATTTTCTGCACGGAAATGTTTAGTGGCTTTGTTTTAATAGTTCTTCGCCTTTCATGAAATTATCTGTTCACAGCGTCTTCACTGATCCAGGATTGACCTAATTATAGCACCAAACTGCAAACTCAAAATTCAACTTGACCTAATTAATGACCACAGGAGTTTGAATAATAGTTTTATGTCAAAGATCTTTAGTCTAAGATTGTAAGCTAAGGAAGCTGAAAACAAAAACTGGTTATGTACAAATGATTAGTTTTGTCCCGGTATATCTATTATTTGCAAAGATACAACCTCAGTCTATTGATTCCACTGCTTATTCTTCGAGTGACCTGATTTTTTTCTCGTACTTTGTTCCCCGTAAGGTGGAGTTCACCGGTAGCACCTTAGGGGAGGGAAAGGAAATGTTTGTTTTCCTGTATTAAGAAAACTTTGAATACCCATGCTGTCACAGCTTAATTGCTGCATTTGTTGACTTGAAACTAATGTACGAGATAGTATGTCTCCGCCAAGGTTTTCCTTGAGTTGAATCATGACGCAGAAAGTGTGGAAACCAGAAACACTGACGTCACTACGAAGATTGTTGAGTTCGGACCTCGAGGTATTCTATCGTCGAAAATTTTTCGAGATGTTTTATTCAGTTAATTGCCAATCAGAAGGAAAAGAAGATTGGCTTTTCTCACGCGCTTGCTGATCCATCGACTGGCTACGAACAACAGCACGCATTTCAATGTACTTTCGGCACAACAGCCCACCCTGTAGACAAGATGAAACAAACACTCAACCCTACTGAAGTGTACTGTTACAACGAACAGAATCAAGGCATCGTGAAAACTAGCTCGGTCTGTGTCGAAGCGAGAACGCAACCCGACAGATAAATCCAGAGCCACTAAAAGACTTTGGGACACAAATACCCACGGGAATGTCGTGAATTTACAATTCCGACAAAAATGGTTAAATTCTTGTGCTTTGAGACGTACATCAAGTGGCACGTAGGTGAAGCTGAAACTTACAAACCCTAATTTGTGCTCTGACTAACACCTTCCGGCAGCGATCACCGTGACTTAACTCCGCACGGTTATTGTGTCGTTGAGCAGCTCAACCGATCCCCCACGGTTCACCCGACAGGGTCAAGACAGTCTCAGACAATAGACGCAAATTGCATGGGTTAACTTTGTGTTATTGATAGTATCCCCGTACGCCAGTGACAGCAAGGCTCTTGGAAATAGAGATCAGTTGAACAAGGCCAGGTAAGATGACCTTACGTGCCGATCGATCTTCTAATGTCGTGGTATGTCTTGATATGTCAGTGCATTCATCACATGCTTCTTTAAGCTGTGTTAAACCAAGCTCCGACGTTTTAAGCACTTTTGCACCTTCCGACCTTAATATCTGGCTCCACTAATAAGGAAGTAGCTGTTGTATACACGTGGCACAATAGTTCTAACTGGGGGAGATAAATATTTTGGATACGTCACCGTACCAGGCTAGGATAACTACATTGTCTATGTCAGATTAGAGGAGCGCGCCAGGGTTGAAGTCTCACCAAGTCTACTTTGACCTTATCCGAAATCGAAACCAATCACGAACTTGGTCAGCGTCATAACATTAGAAATCTCAGTTTTTCGATTGATTGATATGGTTTGCTTAATCTCACACTTACACGATATTTAAGAGTGAGTGAGGGTTGATCAGAAAGGTCACATGATATTGTGAATAACATTTGCTTCTCTTTTCTTGGTTTATAGGACATTGATTGCGGTGTTTCTGTCCGCTCGATGAATTCCGATCGCCAGCAGTGGTCATTTTCTTTGTACAACTTTGAGGATAACGGACGTATCTCGAGAGAGGTTGGTATATTGCGAGTTTATCACTGATAGCATCACATCGCTCCTGACTGCTGCAATCTCGATTAGTATGGTGATCAGATCGAGATCTGGCGTGTGTTACAATTGACAAAATATCAGGGTAATCCTTTTATAGGAGGTAGATACCACTCAAAGGAGGGAGAAGTGCGAGACATTTTTCGCTCCTTTGAGATTTTTTACATTTTGTTGGCAACATATTGATGGACATAAACTGGATCAAGTTTCATGTCCAATACGCCTTGTGCTTTACACAGATCTGAGCGAAGTCAACTCGACGTTATGTTTTTCCAATTCATGGAAATGCAATCCTTTTTCATCCGCCGTGGTAATTCTACTCGGATAAATCTAAAATCAAATTTAAAGTGGCGGTGTCAACAGGTATGATATGCTCTGGTTCGGGTCCATCTGAAGTCGTCTCAAATTTTACTCCAACCTGTGAAGCCGCGCTTGCTTCGCTTAAGGTCTGTCTTGATGATTGCTTCTCTTTGGGTTAGCTGTGTTAGTTGGCTCTCGTGTTAGCTGACCTGGTCGATTGTAATTGACATATCCTTTTCATCGACTGGCAGAAAGGTTACGAGTGGCATTGGAACATGAGACAGTGAAGCGATTGTTTTAGTTTCTGTGAAATTAACAATAGAATGGAAATAATGACCAGACGCGTGCTGTCTGGAGCCGCCAGAGATTCCTTTCTATTAAACTCAGTCCTCCCTATTCTATGAATTTTTTTTTTGTACAATTTTCCGAGGACACTCTTCCGTTTTGTATCCTTGCCAGTACAACTTCATATTCTTTACAATATTGCGAAAGAAATCCACATTCGGGAAGGTTTTCAGCTGCCGACAGGAATTTAATCTGTACTGGGTTTTTTGTTAGTACTTTTCTTGGTACTACTCCCTGGTATTTATTGCCACCGCATATTTGTCAACGACGGTGTTTGAAATGAAATCTTTCGGGTATTTATGTATTGTTTAAAAAAGGATCAGATGTCGTATCTGCGAGCTTTTTTTTTTTTGAGGAATTGACGAAAACAGTTTGGAAATTGTTTTCTAAGCCGTAGAAATTCGACGAGATAAACAAAAATTGTCTTTAACGCATAGAAATACGCGTCACGTTACGGTTTTGCTTTGTGTCTTACTTGCTTTGTGAATAATTAATGAGTTTTTGAAGTGTTGATAAGCAAAGTGTTAAAGACTCGCACCTACGAACTAGTTCAAAACAAGTAGTGTGAGGTTACCATTAACAAAGATCCTTTGTTGACAGCTCTTGGGGTCAGCAAAAAACAAGTAGGGGTGTCTTAGTCGGTCCCCCTCGGCTTACCATTCCACGTTGTTATTCACAAACATGTGCCATAAATAATTTTGGTGATAGCAAGGTCTTCTTTAACATTACGAATGGGGGGCTTTGGCCCCCAGCTAACCCACAGGGACCCCCCACGTTATATTTTTGACATCTCAGTACAATTACTTTTCTAAAATTTATACCCGCTAAAAGCTGGTCAACTCGAGAACTTGAAATGCTTCAAAAATCTTCAAGTCGGCTGGACAAATCGGCTAGGCAAATAAAAGTTTTGGCAGAGCAATGAAATTTGGGCAAGGCTAGGATGGATACCGCAGTGTAAACGGTAAATTTCAGCCTAGCCTACCGAAAAATGCGACACCTTGCCATTTTCACTGTTATCTTACCGATTGGAGTTTCTTTCGCCGCTACGCCAACGCGATTCCAAACTCCTGGCTAGAGATCTTCGCGATTTACTCCAAGAAATTCACCTTGAATAAGCTCCGGAATTGCGTGAATATTAAAAAAGATAGAAGCTCTGTCATTTCAACCAAAACTCAAGGTTGAAGTTACAGAAATCTTGTTGTCGAAAACTTAGTGATGTGTTAATGACAGTCAACATTGCTGAAAAAGGGGTATTTCAACGTGTAGTTGTTTGTTTCAGGGCTTGTAAGATACTGGGAAGAAATAAATAGAAAAACACGCCTGAACACTTAAGCATATAGTTCTTACAGTGTTTTAAGTATATACACTGTCTTGGTAGAGCCATGAATTAAATCAGAAACTACCTTGACTGAACAAGGCTTAGTTCAAACGTCGAATTTTTCATGTGCCGAATCTAATGCAAATGACCCTAAACTAAGGAATTAGGTCATTTACATTAGATTGTGTACATGAAAAGCTGGATGTTTGAATTTGGACACGACTTTATTCAGTTGGAGGAGCAATCTGGCAGTAGCCAAAGGGTTAAATGCTTAATTTTTTATCGTCCGAGATGTGATTTAAAATAATCTACTGTTGGCCAGAGTAAAATTGTAATAGTCGGATGTGGATCGAAATGAATTAAGCATCTCTGCTGGAGGTGTTAAGTACCCTGCCATGTTGGTAAACCTCAATCTCTTCTAAATTACTCTGAGTTGTCAGAGGAGCAAAAATTTCTGGGGAAAAATGACTTTTTAACGCATAAATTAATTCCACGAACGAACTGTCACCAGTTATTTTTTGATGCAAATTTTTCGTTGTTGTCAAAATTCTTTCAACACGAAACTCGTACAGAACGTGAGCAGAAAAACATTCAAAATTCCGAGAAAGTCCCTTGTACAGGACATTTAGATTTAAAGGGCCAATATATATTAGACTTAAAGGAAGACAGAAGAAGTTCTTAGAGTGGTTGTTTTGAACTGCCTTCTAGGATTTGACCAACTTAGTGAGGTCGATATACGATGCATTGGGTAAGTCCGTGGATAAGGTGAAGAAGAGCTCCAAAGATCCAGTAAAGAAAGTGAAAGTCCACATTACAGTCTCGAAAGAAAAGCAGGCTAAGAATTTACTCGGAGCTTCGGGAGCTTCCGTCGTTCCGCGACGTGAAATCGCAGTCGGCGCTGAGAATCGAACGGGAGAAACCGAGAAACAACTTGAGCAGTTACAATTGAAAGAAGTTCGGAACGAAGCGATCAGGAAGCCGAAAAAACGGAAAGAGAAAGAAGAAAAATACTCCACCGTACAGGTTTTGAATAATGATTTAGGTAAAGCTCATTTGCACTCTGCGAAATGCAAATCCTGTAAATCTACGGAGAATAGACACGATCATCCCAAAAGATCCACTGGATTGTCTTCAAAAAACAGTAACGTACTTGCTGATAAACCTAACTTTCCAACGAGAAAAGAAACGGGTCCTGGAGGTTGCATCGACGATACCAAGATGGCAATCCTCCCGCTGGACGTTTGGCAGGTAGCCGAGAACAAATCCAAGACGAGAACCCAAAGGCGCAGTTCGCGACGGAAGGCTATATGCTCCGGTCACACATACGCCGGGACACATATTTCCGGTAATGCAACTTGTCTGACGCATATCTCCGGGGACACATCCCCCGTGGTGGTACCAGTATTTATGAAAGATGTACCGCTGGATCCCAGTTACGCCTATCACACAGAAGATAGTAATTACCTTTACGTGCACGCTCAACCTCGCCGAGCGCCTTTCGAAGAACTCAGAGCCGGAGTAAGAAGGAAAAGTAAGCAGAGGAGACTTCGTGAAGTCACTGAAGACCGCGACGGAATGCCGCGACAGTTTCCTGGCGGTACATCAATCGTCCACCGACACGAACATGTTCATCATCATTATCATCATTACGGAGAGAAACGTTGATGATGTAATCAAAGCACTTTGACAACAACACAGTGGTTACTGCAAGAATACGTACATCACTATACATAGTCTTATTGGTGAATACCGTTGGGAAATTGGTCAAGGTTTGGTCAAGAGTATTTCGGTTTAACGATCATTTTTTCGTTTGTCCCCATCTATCGAGGCAATAGGAACACTTATACCAAAAAAAATAAGACCAAATTTAAACAGGAATACCAGTACGTAAGGCACGAACTCACATTCCTGCGAGTGGGACTAGCGCATCTTGTCCTTCATATCAATTGTGTATCGCCGGAACATAGTTTGTGTATCTTGCATACCAGACTTTCGTGTCTTGTTTAAGCCGCGTTTTTAAGCCGTGTCTTACTTTGTCTCGTATGAACGATCTGAAATAATTTTCGACTGTTTCGAACCCAAATTCCACATTTAAAATACTTACGTCGGTAAACATGGTTTCTCGAACAATTAATGGAGGAAAAACGCAACCATAGTGCGTTGAGATGGTCGTGATACAGGGTTATATCCTTAAATCATGCCCTGTGACGAGTACCTTTCATTCCCAAACCAAGTGGCATTGAAAATGAATCCTTTTATTCTAATCAATGCCCTTATACCACTGTAGATTTCTGCATACGGTTATAGGAGATTAGTAACCGGTGGTGTTAGGTTACAGTAGGGAATTTACGAAAGCGCGACCCCGAAGAAAGGGATGATGCTCTACGGGTTATAAAAACATGTGAAAATCGCTTGGGAGCAGCCACTGAAAATCGTTCCGTATAACTGTGAACCAAACTTTGGGCTTTCATGAAGAAGCTAGATTTCAAAATATGTTGGCATGTTGATATAGCATTACGACATTTTCAAAACTTTGACGAAAAAACGACCAACAAGAATTTAAGAAGAAAAGTTACCAAGTAATACCAATTTTCGTTCATTATTCATTCTAATTTTTTCCCGTCATCGCCTTTTCTATTCACTCCAGTTTTACGTATTCCACGGAAACATTGGCTTGTATATGCGCAAGTAAAATGAAGGAGAAGGGAGGAGCGACAGCCTGAAATGCATTTAGATATAGGTTATTTGGCCACGCAATTTTGGTAGGTTTTCTAAGGTTTTAAATCTGATTAAGAATCTCCAACATGATGAAACGATAATTTCAAAAATTGGATAATAATTATCGTGAAATTGTCGTTTCATATTACCTTGAGAATGAATCTGAAATGTCGCGTAGTGTCATATATCTTAAAAAAGAGCTGACTTCATGTGACCTTAGATCTCAATACATGTGTAGCAAGTGAATGTATTATAGAAGCGAGACATAGAACGCAAGCTGCGATACGTCTTGCAAGGTATGGAGGCAAAGTTGTTTATAAAATATTAAATTCATAACAGTCACATAAAGACAAACCAGTATTTATTTACATAGTAACAGTCCAAACACCAAATAGTTTTATAAAGATGAAATAAAATATTAGACTTCAATGTGCAGTGGCGTTATATCCCAGGGGGTATACCTACCCATTTACTGGGGATTATCAACCCAAGTTCCTTGGTATGTCAAAGTTAGAAAGCCGAGGGACAATATCAACCTTTTAAAAGAACTCGCTGATATTCAGACACCTAAGCTAAATGTCTTTATGTAATATACCATGTACGACGAGTGTTTCATCATATCCAAACACCGAGAAGTTTGTCGAAAAACGAGACGATAGCAAAGGTTTTTTACACACTTTGGGAGAGACG
>JBAHVQ010000485.1:0-35793 GCA_036872915.1 Nanipora kamurai | reverse complement strand
TAGCAAAGGTTTTTTACACACTTTGGGAGCTGGTCGCGAAATTGATGTTACTTCGGCTCTTGATATTTCGAAACATATACTAGTTTCTTCGACATCGGGACATCTAAATCCTATCTGATTTTAAATACCATTTAAAAAGGGTTCGAATCCCTGCCGGGCCAAGTACAGTTTTCTCTACTTGTCATCACTCGGAGTAACAACTAACATCCTTATTCTCCACCCGAGTTCATTCTTCTACTCAAGCCATTTACTTCCAAATCTTCCACAAGTGATCTTTAGAAGGCTTTCAAAAGTTTTTGTAGTATGGAACAAGTTGAAATAAATCTGTTTTAACATGGAAAATAAAACAAAAAAGGACTAAGACCAAGGGGTTTTTTTTCGTCAGCTAAAGCATTCGTTTGCTGTAATAATCACAAGACGGATCAATTCAAATATACAGTATTAATCAGTGACAAAAGTGTTAGGACACCTGTTTGTGTGCAGTGAAATTTTCCTTTTTTTCAATCCTCCCTCTTCCTGTTCAGTTGGCCGCTATGCAGACACATTGTTTGGGAATTAGTTGTGCCCTTTTAGCCTTCCTCAACATTGAACAAGAAGGCAAAAATAGCACTTATTTAGTCCGAATATGTCATACATATTGAGAAAAAGTCGAAAATTGTAAGTGACCCAAGGTTTTTTGTCACTAATTGTAGCTTAGGACAGCAGACTTGGACTGGACATTGTACCACACAGTACCATGAAATCAGTGATGTTTTTCGAATCGTGGAAGCGGGGGAAACGCTCAATGTCAAATGGTTGGGTCGTCTAACTAAACGGGTGTATCTTAATAATCTTGCAAGGCTAGGCTCGTACCCAGGTGTTTAGTTCGCTACGTCGTCGCATGTGGCGCGCGTTGAAGTTGCTGTCAGTGAGCGCCAACGGACCTTCACGATGCTAAGTTCCCAGTTCAGTGAGCGTAGTTCCAGTGTCCACAGGGGACAACTTTGTGTTACTCGGCCAAAATTCGAATTTCCAATTGCGTGCCGAACTGGCCGTTTGCCTCTGCATAACCTGGAACTACTGGTGATGTATAGTGAGCTCGGCAACGTGAATAAGGTCTGCTGAATATTTAAATGCATAAAATGGTTCCAGGCTAACAATCATTGCCAGCCTTAATAGTTTTGGTGCTATTAAATGAGAATATGCCTCTGAAAATTCCAGCTGCCTTCCAGATGTATAAAAATGAAAGCGTAAATTGACTGAGAAGTATGTTTCAGCCTTCGTTGGAAGAAGTGAAGCACAACCAGTTTTTCAAGCAACGTGATTGTTGTACGTAAAGTTTCACCGCAAAAAGTTTATCACTGTTGAATTTACTCGTAAACATATTTCTAATAAATAGCTTTCATATCTCGTTTTACACACCACAAAAGTCGCGTAAAGTTTTGCAAGTATTGATGGTTTGCACGTGACGTCGTGCGTCCATGTTGATGGAACTTTAACAAAACAATCTCAACTTCTTTTGTACGTGGCACCAACACGACCGTCGCATCATTGTCTTTTAAGTTTCACGGGAACGAACTATACTGGTAGATGTTTTGTGACGTAGTAGCTACCAAGTCGCAAAACATCTACCAGTATAGTTAACTAATGTGGATTACATGACTTGTCGAGACTGCAGTCAGCATGCAGTACACATGTCAACTATGAACCAGTAAAAGTAGTAACCTTCGCTCTTCCATCTGAGTCTGTGTAGCTCAATGGTTAGAGCATCTCATCGACGATCAGAAGGTTACGGGTTCGATTCCCGTCAGGGATTCACGGGAGTGGTTGCAAACCATTAATACATGACGATGGTTCCTTGGGAAACCACTGAATGCATTTTTTGACCCTCCTAAAAACATGAAAACAAGTGCGTGCCATTTGGATATGAAAAATATTGAAACATGAGGACACAAACGACTGATGTTAGAAAATGTACACATTATTCTGAGGAATACCTAATAAATAATAGTTCGTTTTTTTAAGTTGCTTAAAATTGTTTACTCGTAGGTTTTATTTTATACAACGATATATCACAGTACTTCGAGTTTCAATGATTTCTATCAGTTCCTTTTATCAGGAGTTTCAAATCGATCAGTTCTTCAAGCATTCCTAAAGGAGACACTTCCATCACAGGTTCGTGAATTTGTTGTCGTTTGGAGTTCAGTTTTGCTTCACACGATTTACCGTAGTTACTTTTTACCCGCGCAAAAAGTCAATGAGGTGAACCTCAGTCCCGCACGGGAGTTGAGTTCACCCACAACCAGATAAGAAACGCTAGACGAAAAAGCATATCCAGGCCAAGAACATTTTGGAATCCTGGTTGTCAGTTTCAAATCCACAAATCGTGTGCAGCATAAACTAACCACTCCGAGTAAAGAAAAGAACCTGTCTGTTTTCCTTTGGACAAGCAGCTTTTTCGTCGAATGAACAGCTGCTTCACAATCCATGCATCCACGCTTGAAATGGAAGAGACTGTACACTCTTGGCGCGTGTAAAATTACGCGACATATTTTGCGCAACAGTCAGACACTCGCTACGCGGAGGTCAAACTAATGTGCTCGTATTCAGCAAGGGTAACACCTTGACGTGTTTTGGAATATTTATGAACTTGGCTTAATTCTTCTTGGTTCCTTCGCTGCATCAGTTTCTTTCTTGTTTTATAGTACAACCATCCTTGCCAAACCCCAGCTATTATGCCAACAGTTACTGCTGCCCCTGCCGAAAGTAGCAGCCAGCGGCCATACCCAGGCAGGCTTTTACTGGTCGGATTTTTTCTCCCTTCTTCAACGTCGTCCGACCGGTTTTTCCCCTCTCCAGGATCGATCCGTCCCGGGGAACTATCCGTGCACTGTTTCCTATACAAGTCCGTCTCCTGTCCTTCGTGACACCGCTCTGTACACTTTCCTGTCGAACAGTCACAATATTTTAAACAACTACCGCAAACTTTGGACAACGGCTCGGGACATCCTTTTTTACAGTACTTATTACATTCCCGATCTTCCCTGGACGTCCTGTTGTTCACGTGTGAACAAGTTCCATACAAACGCAGGGACCATCGTTTAAACGTTCCCGGAAAGTCCTCCTTATTATCCACTTCCAGGGTCCAGGTTCCCTGCGGACTCTCGCCCCAGTGAAATACTGTCATGAACGGCCAGTTGCTGAAACCTTTCCCACTTAGGTCAAACTTCCGCAAACCTAGAAGTTTGGACCTGGTCCCAGCCGGTGAGATCAAGTTGATCTCTAGTGTCCCACGGCGTCCATGTTGCAGTGTGACGTATACGGCCACGTGCTCCAGCGTAGTAACGCAAGACCCCGTGTAAGAACAACCGTTGCTGTATATAGACGATCTAAACTTCCTTTTAGGGAGGATTCTTTTGTTGGCCACGTGTTCAACTTCACGGCACATGTGTTGTTCGGGCGCCGTTTTCCATTGCGGACTGGTCGCTAGATTAATTAATGCGTTGGCGTCCAGGACTCCGAAGCCATATTTATTGTTCACGTGATAACCGGCGTCATTTATCTGCCATTCCGGGTCTTTCTCGTCTGTCTTACGCGATGTGTTTACGATTAAGTGCTGCAAATCTCGCCACGTCAACTTAGGATTGGCTTCCAAGACGAGGGCAAAAATACCTAGGGAACATAATAGAATTGTTACCATGCGTGATTGACAGCTCGATACTAACGCAAGCTTTTGAAGATTTACTTAGTACAACACAATGGAAAGCTACACTCTTTCCATCTTTTTTTGTTTGCTGCAAATTGAATAATTTTATCGAATAATAATTTACCGAACGACTTTGTCACTCTAAATACATGCAGCAATATAATACATAGAGATAAATAAATATAAGAGAAGAGTGGCTGGGAGCTTATAACTGTTTAGGCGTCGTTTGGACGTTAGTGCCGAAAATATAAGTTTGGCTATATTGGACAAGACGGCGGATGATACAATATTAAAAACTCAAAATTAAGAATAAAGTAAACGACGTTCAGATGAAGTTTCAATGCCTAAAGTCTGTTCCAACTATTCATTTTAGTATCGAGTATTTAGTATAGTGTGTGTTCTAAAAAATGGCGCCCTGATATTAAATTAAACTGTTTAGGCGTAAGTTTCCAAGAATGTCGTCGGAATTTCTGGATATTCCAATGCTTGTAATTGTGGACTTGGTGGTAACATATTAATGGAACAAGAGAACATAAATATTTGTTTTTGTAGATGATTCTGTACGTAGTTCGAAAAGTCAGTCTTTCTAATCCAAAGTTCCGGCAGTCTTCCAATTCTTTCGGTTTCCTGAAGTATGTTCGTGAACAAGTCCCAGCTTACCTGCTGCCAGAGGCGCTGCGGCAGATGTGCCTGTATGGGATTTAGTGCAAGTATGGTGAAGGTCTGTGGTGGTTATTTTCTTGTTAGAGTCACCATTCTTTTGGCCGCTGCTGTAAGTAACAGCAAGCGTAGAAGGACATGGTTCAGCGTACCATGGTGACTTGCCTAGGTCGTTCACTGCTCCAACAGAAATTGTGTATATACTTGTGATGTATCCATCGCAGTTACAGTAATCGTCATAGTCTCCGCCATTTCCAGTCGCCCACACAAAGATCGAGCCCAGGCCATTACGTCCTTTGCGCACGCCTACAACGAGGACAATATATCACTTAGGGCGAGTCTACGTAGTATGTAGTTAATGTTATTTTAATGCAGCGTAGGTGCGCCTGTCGCTCAACTGTCTGACTAGGGTTCGATTCCGGTCCCGTGCGGTTTTCTGATTAAAGTTACCTTCGTCACGTGTGTGAAGAGCGTTGTCCAGTTTGACTATAACAAACACAATGCACAGGTTTTTCTCCTGTAGTAACACTATACCCATGAGAGGTGGCCCTTACTACAGTGAACTTTTCCGCTGCCATCTAAACCGTTAACCAATAACAGTTATAGTTTACGAACAAGCGGTGTCTTAAATGCATTACTTCTTGCACATTTGCGTGTTAAACAAGGGAGTTTCAGAGAGTATAACACAGTCGACTGATTGTCATTAAAACTTAAGTCCATTACCGCATCACTTCTTCTGATATACAAACATCGCAGATTATTTTAAATTTGTACGGTATGGCCTGTTGCTATGCACTAAGATTTGTTAATTTGCATAGTAACAATATGCTTAGATTAGCCACCATGTACAGACGACGTTCTACTTACTTAAAGTACCTCTAGCTACTGGTATAAATGATGGTTCGGTTCAAAAAGGGATGTTTTAATTAACAAGGGTATGATACTCACACAAGTACGTATTACTGGACTGCAAGCCGTTAGTAGTGTCTAGCTAGTAGTTAATATTTAGCAACAATTTCTCAAGTAAACAACATCTTGTGACTGGTGGTTTACCGACAACTAATGCCTTGCAAGACTCGTACCAGGTTTCGATACCGTCAGTATACCCTTGCTCTGGCATCTTTTGAGCGACTGCCCAATATTCAGAAGGTTTTGGTATTCCAGTCCCATCTAAAGCTTAGAGTTTTTAGGAGTCCTTGGCTTACCACGGTTTGAAGAGCAATCCACATCTAACCACTCAAATGATTAGCAAGAAAATGTCAAAAAGCTGCGCTAAGAAGTCATTATCTCATCAACCCTTTATGCGGTAAACGACATTTAATGAAAGAGAAATTTCCTTTTACTGTTCCAATTGACTAACGTAATGAAAATAATCTTCTAACTGCTTGTAGTACGCCAGTTTCCTTAACAATTAACCGCTTTATAAGAGCCCTTTCGACTTTCAGCGTTTACTTGTATTAGCTCAAACATAAACACCTGGCTTCAGCAGAGAAAAAAAAGTTGTATTTTTGGCTAACGACGTGACCTTGATCACTTACTGGATTAAGTTGACCGCCTTTTGAGCAACCAGGCCCATGACATTAAAATTATACGACATATTGTCACGTATAAACGTGAACAATCTAATTAACTTGAGTCCTTGCGAGATATATTATTTGATTACAGCATCAAGAGCTCTATTCCTCACAGCAAGTTGTGAATACAAAGTTATGAACGATGAACGGTTGGTTATGACGATAGGTTGGAAAGAATATCGTGGTTTATAACTGGTTTTAACATTCGATTCCTTTCTTGTCTAACATTTTTGTTTTGAAGTAGGTATGTCAAAACATTTTCGGATAACTTGACAAAACAAGCCATGTTTATAGAGTTGGAGGGTAGTACGCCTCAGAAGAACATCATCTGTAGCAAAACTACGGTTCCCAGCAATCAGTTCGAGCAAAAGATTAGCACATACAACTAGTACCATCAGATATAACCACCTTTCAGCCAATAACAAGGTAGAATACATAAATCGAACTATGATAGTGAGTACTGCCAAAAATAAGATATTAAATACATACAGTTCAAAACTGTGCCAATATTAGTATTGTCTGTAGTATGATTACATATTAAGATACAATTTTCGGCATTTCAGATTCTGAAGAGTTTAGTACTCCAAAACAATGTCAATGAAAGTATCGGAGCCAACATTCTGCCGTTCCAGACAGTGCCAATATAAGTGTTTTGTACAACTGGAGACTACTTTCTTCGTTTGAAGACTGTGAAAACATAATTGCTCCCCTCAATAACGTCAGTACAAGTACAGGAGGAAATCTCCTGCCGTTTTAACTGACGCAATTCACACGGCTTCATCACAACCTCAGAACTTACTTGAGAAATACTCAACACTTACTCTCTTAGACATACTATATCACGTTGCAACCACTTTTGTCTGTTATTTGAGTTCCGAGATGATTGCTTACGGTGCCGTAAATCATGCGAGCACACTAACGAAAGATTAACTAGAAACACGCCGTTGGCAGTGCACCGATGGCAACGGTGAAGTGATTTTCCGTTTTAAGCGCGGTATACCGTGCCCTGATGGCCATACAACGTCGCGGCCTGTGTTTCTTAATTAATTTTGTTTACTGGAATTTAACGAACAGACAATACTACTGTTCGCGATTGGTATTCAAAGTACGCATTAACTTTTGCATTGGCTCATTGTCAACCACATGACCCCATTGCTTTTAAAACGTTCTTGAAACAAGTTAAGACTGTAGTCAGTTAGTCTGATAGAATCGCACACCTCTAGGAAGTTAGCAAGAACTCGTAACGGATATTTCAGTCGATATTGTAAAGGTCAACAGGAAAAAATTTAAACATTCTACAGAAAAGGGGGCATCGTTGACTGCATCGGCGTTGTATACTTCCCCTTAGAACTTCTTGCTTTGCCTCTTTTTTTTCGTACAACGACCAAGACTTGCAGCATTTCTACCAATAAATCTTTCCTTTGAATTAAGTTTCAAGGACAAAAAGAGCCTCGACTTTGTAGTAGTTTTCTTTTTTTAGTGATTTTGTCAAATTTTCAGCGAGCAATGTTTAACTTTTTCCTGATCAGAGGTCTCACCCAAGCGAGACCTCTGATCCTGTGGTGTTTGCCAGAGCAAAATAATCTGGCACTATCCAGAGTAAAATAGTTGAAGACCTATCGGATTAGAATGGAGTAAAACGCTCTCTCACGTACGTAAAGATAATTTCCAAACGATTTTTGATGTAGTTTCTCTTTTCCCTCACATCACTACAATGTTACTTACCATCTCTCAGTGCTTTCTTCGCCAAGACAGCCGGTCCATCGACTTTCGCTCCTTTATCTTCAGGTCCCCAACTACTGCTGTAGATATCTATGTGACCTGGTGCAAGACTGAGAGAAGCTCCCTCAACTGCATCAGTTACATCGCCATCCAACATACGGATACCACCTATTCTGGCTTTGTATGCAACTCCAACTCCACACACATCGTTATTTGCGTCGGCTGCTACTTCACCTGCACACCTACGAACAAAATAGTTCCTTATTCATAGAACGATACAGAAATATAGAATGCTGGGTAGGTAGTAGGTAAAACAGCGTAGAAATTTAAAAGTTTGCTAGACTGCCGAACCAACGTTGAAAAGTTCTGACGTTTCGAGAAAAGGTATTCCTCAGAGAGTGAAACGGGCTCTTGAATTCTCAGAACACCTATCGCTCTCTTAAGAACGGAGTTTGCTCAAAACGTCATAGTTTTTTAACATTTGTTCAACAGTTTACCAACCTTTTATCCTTCTACGCAGTTTCTTATTCCTTTTAGTAAGTCAAAACTTCAGTTTTTCTAGATCTAAGTTCTGGGTTCCAAAACCAACCCTTTTAGTTTTGTGCAAGTTGGTCAAAATTCCACTGTTTCACCAATAACACACTGGAAATTAAAATAACTTCTTATTGATTAATTATCAGTGAATTTGTGGATAAAAATCCAAATAACACATCAATACAATTCAATTAACCTTTAAATATTCAAGGACATTTATTGCCAATCTTGTACTAACAGAGGAACCCCATGCATCCATCTTAAATCATTGTTCACCAAAAACAGCCCTATCTGTTATTTTGCAATGATCCCTTTGGTGAAAATGGGTCAATCCATTACAGGGCAAGGGCCACTTTAGTATGTAACTCTGGTTAACACTGGACAATTGTATTTGTCAAAGAGATGAGCTCTGGGCATTAAAAGGTTAAATGAATTAGATTCAATGAATTACCTCGTGCCATGTTTATTTACATTTCTTTCAGTGTAACGTGGAGCAGGATCATTGTCATAACTGTTAAAATCATAACTTGCTTTTTCGTCATAATTTCCTTTTAAATCTGGATGTGTATATTCAATACCATCGTCAAGAATCGTCACTACAACACCGCGTCCAGTGATCTTCTTTTTCCACACAGGTAAAACATTAATGTCGTAACCTTTTGGTCCATAAGCCTGGCCTTTATAAAACATGGAAATACAAACATTATATCAAAAAACAAACATATCAGCACTTCCAATGCCTAAAGGGATTAACTAGTCAAACAAGACAATAATATCAAGTTAATCACAGGTCAGTTTAAAGACTCTGGATTAAGCTGAGTTCTGCCACCCATTGGTGTAACTATTTTTTTCTCATATCCTATCCTCCTTTAAGTGTCACTATGGCGGGAAATGATGTCCCTCACTAAACGTTATTGCCAGGCCTGCATTGTACAATAACTGGACAATGCACACATGATTTCCATTGGGCAAACAGGATTAAATGGCACCCTATTCTTGCTACAGATTTTGAAGCATCGAGATAAGAACAGCCCTATACACCTTTACCTAGCTTTCTTCTACTGTTGTACATCCAACAAGAAAGTCATATTTTGGTTAACATAAATTTGAAAAGGTACAAAACATAGCTAGAATCTGAAACCTCAGACTTGCAAATGTAGGCCTCACTTTTCACTCAAGTGAGTAACTTACATTATAATGCTAGCACTAGACTCAAAATGCATTCTCAGACCATCTAAACTTAAAGTGCTCCATGTGGAAGCTGGTTTCAAGACCCTATAATTGCCATAAAGTAAACATTGTCAGCATGTGAACTATTAAAAATGAGGCTTCAATGGCTTAGCCTCCTGGATCTTAAAGATTAACTTAACCCCAGATTAGTGAAATAGATGGGAGAAAAATTCTGTAGCAACTGACTAAAAAAGTGATGGTTTCTTTTCATACATATTTTATGATTTCATAGAGATTTTAATCAGATAGTTTTGAATTAAACAGATCAACCAGCATATATAAAAATAAAGCCATAAGTGAAAGCTTAATACTGGATTACCATCAATTGTCCTTCAAGCAGGCATGATCAGATCAACCCCCCCTTTGAAGTTACAGCAGAGTATGAATCTTCTGTCAAAAAGGTGTTGATGACGTGATAACATAATAATTGAAAGAGTTTGTACCCTCTCAATCAAAAGTTCTATGTTTTCATCAGGCTGACCATTTTCCAACCAATAGAAAAGTAGACATGGTCACTTAATTACAACATTTAATTATTAGGAAATAACTCACAAAATTTGTCAGGACAGATACAAGTTGAACTTGATGCCTTTATATACAGGTGTAACATATATAGAAACACTAAGTGAAAGCAGCTGCTGAAAAAATATTTTGGGAATTCAAGTAAAAAAACAGCACAGGAGAAAGGAAAGTTTTGAAGACAAGGCTCTCCTGTCAAATATTTACAGGGAGAATAGCGAGGCCATAAACCACTAAGCAAAAGTCCTACAACTTGTCACAAAAAAACAAGCTCTCATACTGCCAAGAAAAATAGAAAACTGCATTTTCTTCTTCTGAACCTCATGACTAATACTGGCCTAATGCTGGTGAACTCTGTTGGAGTACTGTCCCTCACAAGTTCCAATCTTCTGCCAATGTTGACAATGAACTCACCAAAAGAAAGTAAGATGAGGATCTAACCTGCACACCAAAATTATCCAGTGGGGGGAATAGTTCTTTGTTTCTCCCATGAGATGGGTGTGGAGGATCTCTAGAACGACCTAGTGGCTCTAAAACCAATAGACAATGTACTGCATTTACTAGACTCTACATCTAATGAAAGCAATATGTGCATATTTGCAGTAGACGTTTGGCTTTAGTAAAAACATTCCTAGCACAACAGACTTACAAATCCTGACACAGCATGTGAGGGTTTGGTATAGTTTTCTAGTAGTAGTCTAAGTAGTTTGACTTAGCAAAGGCAACCTTGTCTGAACCAATAATTGCTGAATGAGATTTTTACATCTAGGTATTTTTGTCAGAAGTGATTAACAATGTTGACAGTTGACCTTGTGAACAATCTTGGTTCTTGAACACAAAGATCCTTCTGTGCTAGACACAAACTACAATACAACGCATGCTGTGCCCTACATAAACTTTTCCTTAGTAACCCAGTCAAATATATTATATATTACACACTTTAATACCGGGTACATTACAGGCTATATCCGAAACATGCAAATATTGTGTTTATTTTTGACTCTCCGTTTACCAAGTTCATTTTCCGTAATCATAGCGGGAGAGGTCATGTTGTCATCTCTCTTAAGAGAGAAATATTTTTCAGTAATTAAGTTATAGGCAGATGTCGGGAAGAAGAAATAACTTTATCTAGAGATGATATCGCAACGACTTTCCCTGACTCTGACTTTTGTTTATGTTTTTGCTGTCTTTAAAAACCCTACAGCTTTTATCGTAACCGCCTTTTCGACGCCTCTGTTCAATGACTTCGAACGAAGAAAATTAAACATAAAGTGATAATGGATTTATGACAATAATGAATCACCATCCTTTTCCGGATGACGAAGAGACACAAGACTGCCTCAAAAAACAAATTTTCGAACGAGATATCCGGACATATGCTTCACGAGAGAAGAAGAGCTACTTTTCAGACACTCCCCACCACAAAGAACACTTCAAAACACCCTACAAAGGATAATTTTATCTATTTGTCAGATACACATGTAAATTTTCGCGTGACGAATCGCTTCTGCCAGAATTCGAGTAATAAACTTCGGCATACAAAATCGAACCGGGCTTCCTTCCAAGAGGCCGCAATCGGAAGTCTATTCTTTCAGCTAAACAACAGAATGTAAATCTTTTAATTCAGATTAAGACGCGCTCTTAATTCACAATGCAGTTTTTTAGTAGTATCTGTTTGAGAGCGCTTTGAATGTAATCCGCTTTAATATGACAAACGTGACGAAACTGATCTAAGTAGCGAAAAAATTTCCGTTCGGATTGCACTTCAGTTGTACTGAAAATAAAACTATCCATCATTCTCGTGAATATTTTCTCATGAGCATCTAGGCGATATCTCTTTCAGTTGTCTTCAGGCTTTCAAAGCTCTTGAAGGTCGCGGGAAATTCTTGAAGGTTCAAGATCATACAATGGTTTGCCTGTCCGAAGTATTATTAATAGACCAGGTATTTTGATTCAACGTGATCACTGTTAAGAGTGTTTAAGAGTTCTTTATTTGAATTACAAATACAAATCCGTAGGGAGCCCTTATCTGTATGAAAAATATGACCGAGATTTGAAGGCAGCTGTCAAAGAAGAACGCAGAAATTTATCAAACAATCTTAAGTCCTTTCTGTAAATCGCAAAGGCAAATGCATCTCGTCAATATCCTCGTCTTCCGAACGCAATTTCCTCAAGAACGGCTTACGGCTCTATTATAAATTAATGTTTTACATTAAATAAACATTGTAAGCAACATACTCGACAAAACTGAATTGACGCACAGCAGAAAGCAATTAAACTTCAACAAGATTCATCCAGCTTATACTTACCTGTGTTTTCTAAGTACCATTGCTCCTTAAATAGGGGATCCTTGATAAAACCCCGCTTATTTCTTTTCAATATTCGTTGTTGCTCATTCCAGTGGATCGCTGGGTCGAAAGAAAGTCTTCGCGTGGGATAATCTGTACTTCGACGTCGTCGCCTCGGCACTGCCTGGTGTTCCAGAAAGTAATACCCTTCCAAGCCACCGATCTTTCCCTTGTAAACGAAATTGTGCCTTCTGGCTATCCGTTTTGCAGTTTCTTCGTCATCCGCGTGGATAGCCCATGTGTTTGTAAAGACTTCGTGTTCGCATCGGACACCCTTACAGACGATGAAGCACACAAGGCTTATCGTGAGGACGCCGAAAGCTCTAAAAACCGACATACCTCGACGAAGTACAGCGTCCGACGTTATCTTTATAATGGAGCAGTGAACTATAGCAAGTCATGATGAAGGATCGCCATTAAAACTGCGGACAATAGCAGTATCATGGTCTTGTTTAAACCATTAGGACAACCACGACTGAGTTTGTTGTTACACTACAGCTTGATCGCAGAATTAGGAATATTAATATATCCCACGTGATGAGATTGTTTGGACAGATCAGCTTCTGATTGGTTGAATATTCTTACCCGATTGGCTGGATATCAGAGAAGCTTTCTTCGACTCTCGTAATTATTTTTGATTGTAGGTTTCATCCTGAACCACGCTAATTATGAGGTACGGATGATATTCTGCCTTCCATATAAAGAAATAATGACCCACGATCTTCCAAACTGAGCTACGACAAGCGACTCAGTATGGGAAGCGTTATTGAAAGGACTCCCTGTGGTCCAGTTAATGATTGGATCTGCTCCCATTACCTCTGAGCACGAGGTATAACAACAGCGGCCGGAAGTGTTAGACGAATCATTCGTTTGCGATTTCAGTATTATACAGGCGGTGGGGGACTACTTTTCTTCAATTCATTTAAATGTAACAAGTTAAATATACGAAACCAAAATTCAATCGATTACGATTCAAAGGTTCAATGGGATGTTGTAATCCTAACAAAAAACAGGGGGGCGACGGTTCTGGCCCTCAAAAGATTTAGATCTTGGCAGAAGAAAGCAGTTTGTTTTCACACTTAAACCGTAATCTCTGTCAAAGCTTTTGTCGATTATCAAAGGTCTTGACGATTTGACATTAATAAATTGTTCTCCATTCATTCTTTCAAGAAACGCAGACTATAGTATCCGACGGTTGGGGAAACTTTGCAGTAATTAACTAGTAAGCATGTATTTATTCCCTAATATCTCCAAAAACGTTCTCAGACATCATTAAGGTACAAAAAGATTTTTTGTTTTAATCCGGAAAAAACTTTATTCAGGTCTCCTATGCTATGTTTCCAAAGTTCCTATGCCTCAAAATAACGCTTTTAACGAATTTGATAATTTCGTAATTATTTACTGTATGTTTAGTTGTACTTCGTTTGCTAAATGAGATGAGTTTTGATGTTATTTTCAGCTTTTATTACCTCTGCACATAATCGTTATTCAACCGCCATGATAATAAGGATTCTGGGCCGTTTTTGTTTTGACGAAGGATTAGACGTCGGCTAAGTGCTGAGGTGTTGAGTAGATTCATCGCAAAAGTTAGTAACGTATTCAAGGCGATAAAACACGTTTGTTGAGGAAAAGTAGCAAACTTTAGATAAAGAACCTTTTTGCAGTGGATTGGTTGAACCCAGGATCTTTTAACATACGAAGGAACTGCATGACAAGACAAACACAAAGAAATACGACCCTTTGTGATTTTTGCGAATAATCGTAAAGTGAAATCCGTCTGTCTACTACTTTAAAGATCTGTTCTGCCAAATCTCGGCAAAATAGCACTTTGGTTTAGATTATTTAGATTATATTAAGGTGACGATATACAAGATGAGGATTTTCAGCGCAAAGAATGTGGCACAAAAAATTCAAGCACGTAACATGACATTTGCGAACAATTTTAGTTGAAATGTGGTCGAGAAGTTCCGTTTATAGCGTTAAATGTCGTACAGTGTTACATCGTGTGAAGTAGGCCTCGTAACAGCTGTCTCACGGCAATGATGTATGCTTTGGAATCCGGCGAAGTTTACAATTTCCGGAGCCGACTAATCCATAGGCGGGAAGCCGAGTTTTTGCTTATAAAATAACCTAATAAGTTGATAACCTTTTTTGCTGACAACAATTCAAATAAACTTTATCGCAGCTGTTTTCAATTGAAGGAATGTGTGGCGTTGCCCAGCTTACAAGCTAATGAAACCAATCATTTTAAGTAAAAATGATACCAATCTTCTCCCGCTATGGTCCGCCTCAGATCTTCAGGTTTCCATTGTTTTTGTCGGGGAAATTTATCAGGGCGAATGTGGAATACCTGTCGAGGTTTTAACTTGACTTTGCCAGTAGAGTTAATTGCGCATCCTCTCTTGAAAATATTTGTTCTTGAACTACAGAAATTAAAAAGCAATTGTTTTGGGGTTTTTTTGTTTTGTTTTGTTAATGATTCAAATACGAAGTTCTGATAATAAGACAGTACTATTTGTGAAAGAAACGGCTATAGTTCTGGGATCAGAATTGAACGTTGAATACACCGTGGTGATTGGCGATGTTCCAATCCCTAGAAATGCACTTTAGAAAATTCAAGTTTATCAGAAATCCGAACCCACCAAAAGACTGTGGATGTTTATTATCGATCAATTTTAGTCTCTCCATTTTCTAAAAAATAACGCGTGACACCCTACCCATTCGTATTCTTTGTGAAATGAAGTGTTGGTGATTAAAATATTAAAACCATCATTTTCTAAGCTCTTTAATTAAATTTTGCTGATCCCCCATAGTGCCCTTGAGCTAAGGAGCATAGCCGGGTTAGCGCGCAAATTTCTTATTCACTGAGAGAGCGACCAAAATATGTGAATGATTCAATATGTTAATATCTCCAAACTATTATTGGACCTTTTTCTTTCCTAAGCTTACAGTAGGTGGCCTTTCTGTGCTGATGCGTTACTCTCCACAATAAACACAAGTCTTCCTGAAAGAAGAATAACTGATATTAAATCGCACTTAACTTGTTCAAGAAAACTTTTTCGCCGAGACTTGGCAAGTGTTTACACTACAGTCGCGCCTAACTCCTGACGCAAACCCCTTGATCCGACTTTATTCCGAAGATACGGGCGATCATTGCAAGCCCAAAAGCCTGCTCGAGGGGGCGCGGCTTGACATGTTCGAGTACCTCGCTTTTAATCTTGTTTTTGTTTTTTATCGGTCGATATCATGGATATACTCGTATGATGGGTGAATGCATTTATCTTGACTCAAGATATTATCAACTAGTCGGGCAGACAATGAACGCTGATATGATATCCTCTGTATGTGGCCACACTCATCTTTAAACGCATATGTTCCGAATTTCCAATAAACCTGGACCCCATTTATGACATTTATCCGGACCACAGGCGGGTCTTGTCCCGTTCAGGTCACGAAAAGCCTATAGCCATTCTTCATTTTCCTGAACGGACGCCACAAAGTGCCTGCGGCTAACAAAAAGCTGGTAAGAAAAATAGTTAATTACTGTTCGTGGTTTGGACCCTCGGATGAATTATTATAGGCATCCGGTATAATTACTTTCAATCACAGACCACCCTCAGCTTTGCTTGATTCATCCAGAAAGATCACTTTTGTTTTCTTGGTCGCGTATAACAAGTGGTCTCTTTATAGTCATCACTAATATGGTCTCCATCGCTGCTCATTCAAGAGCAATTTTAAATCACGGAATGATTTGGTATTTTTTACTAAATCAAAGTCGTTCTTTGAAAGGTGGAGAAATACAAACAAGGCGGCCTTAAAAATCGATATTATGTAATATTAAATATCTACCAATAAAATAGAAATAAAACATATCGTGCGGTTACCTGCGGATTAAGATGACCAAAATATATAAACTCAGCGATCAATTTGCTCATTCCAACGAAATTTGGTATTGGACATTTTTTAAGAATACTTGTTAAAATACATTATCTACGTTTTTTGCAAGACATTTCTTGTCAAGGCACCCAAATAACAAAAAAATTGTTTTTTCCAGCGTATTAGCATAGAATAGAGTGAAGTTACTACTTCCTAAATCTCAAGTTTTCACATTCTATATTTGGTAAAGGAAATAGATTCCTTAAAAATACTTATGCCACGGCAATTATTGACCAATGATTTTACTTTAAAAAACGCGGTTGATCTCTTCTACGTTGCAGTGTTTTTCGTTCAAGCTTAGATGGTGAGATAATAGATGATATATCAATGGCCACAGCATGGCCTTAATTGTGATCGTGAACGACATCGCGGAAGCATTTTAACGCCAACACCTGGACGGCATTAATTTTTTATCGAGTTATCAGCAGATAAATTACAAGAATTCGAAAGATAAATTAAGTTTGACATGTGGTTTTAAGTATGAATTCGTCTGAACTCTGGCGCTCCTCGCAACCGCGGTTACACCCGGACGCGGCATTGTCCTATGAACAAGAGAGTTAACTTACAAGATAGACGATATGGGCAACGGCGAGAATATTTGACTAACCAGAGTTCCCCTTTGATTATTCCTGAAAATAGCTCCAATTACAGCAGATGATGTTTTCCTCCAAGACAATTAGAATGTATAATCCAAGAGCAACAAGGCATTGTTATTGTTGTTCAATATACAATTAATATTTGGACAAACTTTAAACCAGGATTAACATTAAAACAAAAAAGAATTCAATGTTTCACATACTCCCTTGTTCTAAACGTTGCCCGAAAGCAGTTCGTAGGCTAACCATGTGTTTACTTCACTTCAAAATTTTAAATCAAGGACATTTGAGACTTTAGAGTCACAGCGTTGTGCGGTTTCTTTCGTTGATAAAGTTGATACTGTTTATCCGAGAACGCCATCTTAATTTCCGACATACAGAAACTCTTACCTGTCATGCCGAACAGGAATCATAAATTATGATTAACAGATAATACTATTTCGCAAGATCATGTGTATGTTCGTGATGATAACCAAGAACTTCCACAATTATTAGCTATCTGCGATTATTAATTATTCATATTGCCGAAGGATGATCTCGGTTGGGGCGAACCTTTTCCCAATAAATTCGTAGGAAAATTTTGATATCAAACACAACACGCCCGATCGAATGGATTGTTAAATTCATTCCATTGAACTGTTTTATGATAGGGATGTCATGATCAAAGAAATAACATAACGAAAGAGGTTCAATCTAGGAAACTTAGACTGCTGAACGTCAGTGTAAATCATAGTTTAACATCCGTAGATTTAGTGGTAGAAAAATCTTAAGTGTGTTGACCCAAGGTCTCTATTTGAAGTCTTCCTCGTCCATAAAATTCACAATGAAGTATCGAAACTCTTATTTTTCTAGATCTAAATTCCAGCAGTTCCCCATGTAACCCTTTTGGTTTTCTGAAAATAAAAAAGTATACTACTAAATGCTGAACACTAATCTGATTCATGTGGGTGGTAATATCAGACGACCAACGACCGTTCGTCAAGCGCGTAACCTCAGAAAAACGATTTCTGAGCCCTAGACGGAAATCGAACCCGCAAGCTCCCATATGAACCAGATTAGTGTTCACATTTAGTACTTCCACCCTTATTATCATATCGTGACTTCCGCTTAGACAGCACATATGACAAACCTGCCACCTTAGCTCACCATCTGAGTCTTGGTAGCTCAATGGTTAGAGCGTCTCACCGGTCATTAGACGGTTGCGGGTTCGATTCCCGTCTAGGGCTCAGAAATCGTTTTTCTGAGGAAACGAGCTTGATAAAAGCATACTCTTGATTTTTGACGGCTTTACACGTTAAAGACACAATTGATATACTCTACCCCTGTCGTTAGGATTCTGGGCACATGTCCATCGTCGAAGCAGATCTTTCAAGTTTAAAAGGAACGCCAGATGCTGTGCTGAATTAGCCCGATAGATGGTCATTCGGCCTCGAGGTAAGTTTATCAACGGAAGTTTCTCTATTATTTCAAAATCTAATTTCTTTTTAGGCTAGACTGAATTACTTGCATCAAGAATGTGACTCAATAAAAAACCCATACAGTAAATGCTTCTCTTATTCTGCTTTTTGGCGAAACAAGACAAAAGCTGCCATAACTTGAGTTATCAAGATCTTAAAAATGCTTAAAGTGTTATCACACACCTGCATATTTTTGGAATCTTTTTCTCAAAGGAATGATTGGATCTTCTAAATCCTTTAAATTGGGTTTGGATTTAATTCCCCAAGCCTTTTCCACAGGTGAATTCAATGGCGTAGCTAGAATTGAAATTTTAAGGGAGCCATGATGCCTGTACTAAACGTTATTTGGCTAAAACTTGTGAAATAGTCTAATGAAAAATTTCTTGAAGCCACATGGTTAATTGATAACGACGTGTCAGTAGTAACATTTGTCAGCTAAAATTATTGCAAATTGCACGCACTAAACTAACAAGGACAAAGCATTGAGCAGGAGTAAATAAACGCTTACACATACATGATATATCCAGCTCGAAACCAAGTATCAGTAAGACTCAATATTCCGAGGGAGCAAAAGCCATTTTTGGGAGGCCTAGGCCATTCTGTAGCTACGCCACTGGGTGAATTTGAAGAATTCATTTTCTAAACTTTTTTTTCAATTCTCCACAGGAACAGAATTGGAATTTGCGTCCTTCCTTGGAATGCTCCTACGATATGTTCACACACTCCGCCGTAGACAATGATAGTAGCTTCGACAGGGTAAGAGAATTAATTGATTCGAAATTATTTTCATAACGTGGATTTTAAAGGCACTTTGGTTTCTGCGTCGGTGAATGCGCCCGAGTGGAATTCCTTTTTTAAACTAATTTTCTGTTCAGCAAAATTTTTCGGCCAAACGACAAAGGACGGAAAAATTTTTCACTTTAGTATCCACTAAACGATTTGAGTACTCAAGCAAATGTTTTGTACTTAGAAAGTCATAGCTTCTATGCACTGGCTAGGTCAGACAAACTTAAATGAATTACAAGAAGACGCTGTTATGCTGAGGACACGTGGCGAATTAGAAGGTCTGACCCTAATCCTGCCCTTAATCTGTAGCTTAAGTCCTCCTCGTGGGACTGGAAACGAGAGTTTGACGGGTACGAGAACAGCGTGGTCAACATCTCAAAGACAGAAGACGCTACAGGTTTTGGAAACTTTAAAGTTTTTGTTGTTATTGCACAAATTGCTTTATTACATTAGTACAAGATACTAGCTAACTCATGATTCTACATTTTTCTCTCCTGTTCTTAGTTCAGTTGGGAAGTTTCGCTGTACAAGTCAGAGCACAACGAGGTAATGTTCTGTTGAGATTTGTGAATGTACTGATTAACTAAATGACCTAATGACCAAATTCAATAGAATATTAATGCTATTTTTTTGTCGAACACGTGTCTTATCTTATAATGGTATCTTACCATATATTGTCTGATGAAATTCAAATTATATCCAAGTCAAACTACGAAACTTTTGCAAGGTTTTGGACATGAGCTAGACATACAAACCGTCTTGGAAAATACTTTTCACTTAATCTCGTGTTTTCAACGGGTATTTTCTGGTTTCTGTTTGGCATTCTGTCGCTCATGCCCTCTTGCAGAGGACAGGTTTTAGTGGTTTGATAATTTACCACTGTCGGTGTCTGGTCGTGTAATTTTAAATGGTGCGCGACCTTTATGTGCAGAAATTATGGATAATTTTCGACTTGAAAAGATGGTTAACGTTGAAGGGAACAATTTCCTGAAAAAACCTTGAATATGAAAGGTTAAATGGCCATTAAATGTCCGTAAATATAATTACAAACAAAAAACTGCTCACTGTTTAAGATGGAGGCTGGAATCTTAGAAAAGATAACCCGTGATGATTCCATTTCTGGTAAATTTCCAAAGCACTTCATGTGGGGTGTAGCTACAGCAGCTTATCAAATTGAAGGTGCATGGAATGAAGACAGCAAAGGAGAAAGTATTTGGGATCATTATTGCCACAGTAAAGAAACATTGATTTATAATAAGGACAATGGGGATGTTGCTTGTAATAGTTACCATAACTACCAACGAGATGTTGAAATGGTAAGGGAACTTGGAGTGGACTTTTACCGGTTTTCATTGTCTTGGTCCAGAATTCTTCCTGATGGATCACTGAGCATAATAAATGAGAAAGGAATAGAGTATTACAATAATCTCATTGATGAGTTGATTAAAAATGGAGTTCAACCGATGGTGACACTGTATCACTGGGATCTACCACAACCTCTGCAAGAACAATATGGTGGCTGGCTGAGCAATGAGATACAGGAGTTTTTCAATGATTATGCAAGGTAAGGGAATTGGTACAATGAAGAGATGGGATGGATCAGTAAATGAATGAATGAGTGAACAAACAAATGAACAAACAAATAAAGAAATGAACAAAGGAATGAATCAAACTAACAGAGTGAATTAATGTATAAATCAATGAATGAATGAGCTGAGCATGAATTGAACTGAGTGGATAAATGCATGTATGAATGGATGAATGAATAAGTGAACAAGTGGGTACAGTTAGTGGGTGGATAGCTGGGTAAATGGTTGGGTAGGTGAATGGATGTATGTATGCATTTATGGGATGAATGAATTAATGATGTATTACTGGACAAATGGATGGGTGGATGAATGGATAAATGAATAGATAGGTAAATGGATGGATGTATGTATGATTGAATGCATGGATGAAATAATAAATAAAAGAAGTGAATTAATTCATTCTTTCATTTAATTGTTCATATATGTTCATTATTTATTAGTTCATTTTTTTTATGCTGATTGTTTGACGGAAAGGCAGGATGGGAGATAAATGAATGGAATAAGTGGGATAAATGAATGGAAGAAGAATTCAACTAGGTGACCATAAAATATATGTAGTGAAAACCAAAGTAGTGATTTGATTAATTTCCTAATAAAAATTACCAAAGGATAAATAGTGAATAGGGGAATTAGGTTGGTATCATCATGCTGGATTTATATTTTGTGCTGTATGTTTGGGCTTTTTTTTTTCAAGACTCTGCTTTAAAAGATTTGGAGACAGAGTGAAGCACTGGATTACATTAAATGAGCCTTGGGAAGTAGCCATCCCTGGCTATTGTAAGGGTCAAACAGCACCAGGCCACCTAGACCAAGCAAAAGGAGCTTACCTTGTCGTTAAAAACCTTTTACTCTCCCATGCCAAGGCATGGCACACATATGATAAAGAATTCAGACCAGAGCAACACGGGCAAATATCAATCACTTTAGATGCTAGCTGGCCAGAGCCTTATACCCCTGGGGAGGAGGATCACCAAGCTGCAAGACGTTGTTTGGAATTCACCCTTGGACTTTTTGCACATCCAATTTATGTTGATGGTGATTTTTCACCCATTGTAAAGAGCCAAGTTCAGGTTCACTCTGAAGTAGCTGGCCAAAAATCTCGGCTTCCTGTAATGAATGATACAGAGAAGGCAATCATCAAAGGAACTTATGATTTCTTTGGACTGAACTTCTACCGCAGCCAGCTTGTAAAGAATAATTGCTTTCTCAATGGTTCACAGACACCTCAGATATATGACACAGACAAGGATACAGTGGAGTCCATGGATCTATCATGGCCAAGGACTGATGCATTGTGGCTAAGGATGACTCCTTTTGGAATGAGAAAGATTTTAAGGTGGATCAAAGAACATTATGGTAACCCTAGGATTATCATAACTGAAAACGGGTGCAATCAAGCTGGAGAGCATGAAAAAACTGGTGAAAGAGCTCTAGACGACTATTTCAGGGTAGAGTGGTATCGGCGATATTTAAACGAGGTTGGTTTCTCGGTGAAAGTAAAATATGGGTAGCCTTAAGTGACTTTTAAACTTACAGGTGTATTGTGTTGGGGATAGGGATTTAGCAAGCTCACCTTGACAATGACTGGAGATGTATCAAAGAAATTCAGATTTGCTGTGTAAAGCTGTACAGCACAACCCTTATGGATGACTTCACACTTGTGATTTTTTGGTTGCATGTGATCCCCTATAAAAAAATTAAATGTTTGAATTTCACTTGTGGAAATTATTTCACATTGGGTTTTTCACATTTTAAAATATTTTACAAGTTTATTTTGCACATGGAATTTAATTTCACATGTTTGGCACATGTTTCACATGTGACTTACATGTGTTTTGCATGTGATTCATATGTGGTTTAGATGTGATGACATGTGAAGCAACAAATTTGGCACGTGGGAGTTTCAGGGAAGAAGTTCAAGAAGGCTTATTTTGAGCCAAGTTCTTTTAATGTATGATCCCAAATCAACAGAAATATTTTATAATTTATAATTGCCACAGAGAAAGGGATGAAAAAAATAATAGTATGTTCTTAATCTATTGGCCATTCCGAAGGTGCACCAGAGACTGGTTTGAAATGCATTGTGGAACTGTTTTTAGGTACACCAACAAAAAACTCGTCCCTAAAAACAGTCCCATGATGCAATGTCAGCTTTGTGGTAACGAGGTTCCAAGAACCCAAGACCAACTTCGGAATTGCCAATTGTGTTTGTTTCACATTATTTTACTTTGCTTTTTCTTACAAGGTGCTCAAGGCAATAAAGTTGGATAAAGTGAATGTGACAGGCTTTACGGCATGGTCTTTAATGGATAACTTTGAGTGGAATGATGGATATCGCTTAAGGTTTGGACTTTACAGAGTTGATTTTAATGACCCAGAACGTAAAAGAACTCCTAAACTATCTGCGTTCTATTACAAGAAAGTCATTCAAGACAATGGCTTTCCTGTTCAGAACTTTGATTGAATGAAGAATTGTAAATTCAGGTTTTCAAACTTCGTTTTTTATAGAATTTAAGTTTTTGTCATTCGATTACTAGCATTGTGGCGTCAGAAATCAACCCAGTATTTCATTTAACTCTTCAATGTCCCAGAAATTGATAAAATGGTCAACGAAATCTTGCTGAATTCCGGGTGAGCGAACCGCGAGAAGAAACGCTCGCAACAAAGCAATTCTCACTTAGATCTTAAAGCAGATCTAAGTTCTAAAATTTTCTTTCGAGTTTAAATTCCAATAAAAAGATAATGAAAATGGCAAAATTTGAGGCTGTACGCTAAAGTCGGTCATTAGCAGAGTCACTGCTAAATTGTACGGTTAAATTCAAATAACGATTCGAAATTCGAAAGGTTACATGCTATAATATGCCTTCTTGTATTTTACCGGTCCGCACACAGAACTTTGAAATGAGGGATTATTTTAAGTAGGGCTGCCAAAGGTGCGCAGGCTAACGAGCGCCGAAGGCGCAAGCATTATAGTTAGCTCAGGGGAATGGTTCCCAGGGGCAATTTGTAGATTTTGGATCTCCAAAATGAGATTTCAGAGGTATTTGGAGACCCAAAATCCAAGAATATTACATATTGTAGTGTTTCCTGGTATTGAAAAATTTTAAAAGCAATACATATTCAAATATTTCTATTTGCAGTAGTTGTGTTGTCCTTTCTCCTTTATTGTGGTGGGTCGCGTTTTTCCCTTCCCTTCAATTGGAATAGAAAAAAGTTCTGTCTCAGTAATACCAAGCTCGTTGCGATAGCAAAACCATACTGAAATCGGCGAACGAAGTGATGGGAATGTTTGTCACGTTTCAGCTACAAATATTAAGTGTTAAATTGCATTAGCCAACTTTTGTTGAAAATGGATTTTGTAGCTAGATATGTAATTCAGAGGGAAATTTTTATAATTCAAAACAGAATATTGTAAACTCAATGGATATATTTCAAAGTAATTCAAGCGATCGAAGTAGAACCGAAAATCATTATGGTTAGATAAAGTGGCAGGAGAAGCGAACAATTCTCGCTTAAGACTAGTCTACCAACTCTTATTGGCTGCCATCCCGTATTTATCAGGAAGAGTTTCACCATATTTTGCTAATTTTCCTTTAAATAGTAAATTGCAATCGAAAACTAAAGAAAATTGAACAGAAATAATTAATTTTATCCTAACCATCCTTGCCAAAAACCAACTGTTACGCCAATAGTTACTACTAGTGCTGCCGACATAATCAACCATCATTTTATCTCTCCTCCTGTGTTGACGCTCGCGTTTCTCCTTCCACTTTCAACGTTGTTCCTTTTCTGCTCGTCCTTTGTCTTACGGTTGTCTCACCACTAGACAACCGGCAATCGGGAGACGCGGGTTTCGATTCCCGTTGGGGAACTCACAACTTTTCTGAGTTTTCATAAAGCTTGAAGAACGAGCCTTTCGTTGCTTAATAAACGTCTTATTGACCTCGCTTGATTGAACTCGAAGGTTGGCCAAGCTGTCTGGCCGTAAAAAAACGATATTATGTCCCAAACGGAAGTGTAACTCTTGGAATCCGGTAAGACCCTTCCGTCATTGAGTTACTTAAAGTTTTTCATTAACTTTGTGTGAAAAAATATTTTAAAAAACTTAATCGATTAAGCAACAACTACATGAACGCGACTGACTGTTTTTTTTTTGTTTGTTTTTTTTAAGTGATAAAAACCATGTTTGTTGTAAAAGATCGCCATTACACAAGTTTGCTTAAAGTTTATAGTTAATTTTCCAAAAGAAACCTTGACAGCGAAAATTAGGCCTTGTATATAAGGTTTTATATGAAGCAGACGTAAGGGTAAACTGGTCTTTTAGGGATATTAATTTTTGGACTATTTTCTTCAGAATCTCATGAAATGACCTTTAAAGATGAAACCTTCTCTTGCACTTTGTTATGGCACTTTCGTTATTCGTATCTCAGGTGTAGTGTCTCTTAAAATGGGTCGGTCGCAGGGCAAAATAAGAACTATCACCTTCTAACGTCTTCAAGGGTTCACGGGTAGCGGCACTATATCTTTGTTTAGTCAGTTTCTCTCCCCTGTTTGGCACGCGAAAGCAATTATTGGCCAAATTTCTATTTGTTTTATTGATATTAAGAATGTGGCTATTTGCATGTTTTACAAGAAAATTAATTCTCACAAAAACACATCTTCGTGGGACGTTGACGGCTAAATACTAAAAAGGTGCCTTCTCAACATCGCTTTTTTTAAAATTAGATTTCTCGTTACAAGTTGAGGGGCCAGTATTGCATAATATCGTTTCGGTAGGACGGCTTGGTTCAATTGGGCTACGATTTACTTTGACTTGCGTAATTATCGTATATTTGGCGATTAGACCCCCGCGTGGTCGATTTCGTTACATTGGTCGATGCAGGATTTGAAAAACGTGTAAATCAAACTATAATTTTGAGCCTCGTTTTTCGGTAGCCGGGGGAACATTCATTGATCTTTCCCAAAAATTTGTTCGTAAGCCTGTTTAACAGTTTCATTTTTTTCCGTAACAACATGCGGCTAACTTGTTAATAATTTATGTTTCGTGACTTTTCAATAATCCTTCACCACGCCACACATTGCGTTTCAGTCCCGTACCGTAGGCGGCTGGTTGTATTGTTGTTTCTACACGTTGGATAGACGGACGACATCGTGGTAATGATGATAGAAAAAGTAATTTCAAATCTTTTTTTGGATTGATTCGTATTTATGTAAACATATTTTGCCACCACAAAATCGTCAATCTTGATTGGTGCAAGGAATCCGCATGTCGATGTAAGCTTGTGGCATCGTTCTGTCAAGCCGATCTGACGCTTTCACGTGACAAATCTTGGAGGAGGTTTCATGATAAGTTCTATATGAGATGGCACAAGAAGTCTTCCTAGACAAAAGGAAGACATAGGTGATGTATACTGGATTTTTACTTGAATTTATCTTCATGATTAATGTGCGAGTTTGAGTCACGTCATGACGGAGCAGCCATAACCACTGGTGGTGTTTATGGCAGTGAAATTGGATTCGGCTCGAAGGGGCGCGAAAACATTCGTATAATCAGCACATAAATGATGTTCACTTCTTGCATAAGCATTCTCAAACATTAGATACAGCTTCGCTGTCGTATGACTGCTCCTGTTTGCATCAAGTGAAAGGCTCGTGTTACGGAAGATACGTCTTTTATTTCTCTTGTTTAAATGATACCGTTTTCATTTGGATCTTGTCCATGTTCGTTTCGCAGGAGTTAAACTGAAGAAAAGCCATGTTTTAGGATTTAAACTAAACCTTAACTGTTTGGCTATCTAATGTTCTAAAAGTGTTCGTCCTCGGTTGTGTTCTTTTGAACTTTCTGTGTCAACAAAATATGCAGTATGTTTGAACTTCTCAAAAATGGGAGAGAAAGCAGGACATTTAAAGCGAGGTTTTCGTGTTATCAATAAACGTTCAATTGAAAAACAAACTTAGCGATCGCTAGGATCATATGGGATTATATGCAGTCAAGGAATTCGAACGATTGTAACGGTCAGTCGGCCCCCAGCCTCGTTCTCGCTGAGATAGAAAATGTTCTGTGTCAGTACTGTGAACGACGTTGCGATAATTAAAATCCTAAATCAACGATCGAAGCAGTGGAGATTTTTGTTGCATTGCAGTTAGAGATACTAATTGTTAATTTGCAATGGTCAACGATCGTTGAAAATGACAAACGTAAATATAGAACTTGTGGCTAGGTAATTCAGAGGAAAACTTCTACAGTTCACAACAGGATATTTTAAATTCAATGTTTATATATCATCGTAATTCAAGTGATCGAGTGAAATCATAATGGTCAGATAAAGGGGAATGAGAATTGAAAAAATTCTCATTAAATACTAGTCTACCAACTCTTATTGATTGTCATCCTCCTTTGATCTGGGAGGAGCTTCACAATACTTTCATTTTCCTTTAAATGATAACTTGCGAGGTAAAAATAAAGATATACGGAAACTAATCTTCGAAAACAAGTCAAAAACAGCTAGTTTCGTTCACCGTAACAATTGAATTTCAATTTAGTTCATACATTCATGCGGCTACTGAATCTTCATTAATGTTAGTGATGTGTGTCTGGCTTGATAATCAGACGTTACATAATGCCATTAAATTCAGTTATAATCCTTAACTCTTTCTCGAAATAATGGTGCAGGCTAATTTAGCCTCATTTACTGAATTCATCTTTAATTCAGCAGCGTGTCTGTTCGTTCGACAGGTAGTTAGTCACTGAGTCATCTAATAAAATATGATAAAGATAAGTGCTTTTGTTTTACGCATTTCGGCTATTAATTTTTAATGATTTTCCTTTCTCGAAGAGAAATTATGTACACGTAGAGTTTTGTTAACTGGATAAGTTTATTGGCGACGGCAAAGTTGTTAATCGTGTGAAGAGCAAACAAGGGATGTTTTATTTTTAGTCGCATTTGATCTTTAGGTCTTAAAGAAAACCAAGTCGAGTGAGTTAAAGTGAAATGCCATGTTGATATCGCTAAATGTTAAATAATTTAAGACTTCATCTTTTGATAATTGTTAGTTTCTTAAGCGTACTTGCCAGAAGTGGGGATTTCTGACATTATCTTCAAATGGTTGTCAACTTATAATTTCCCTGTCGGAGCAGCTGCATGGTGGGGTCTGTTTGATCAGATTGTTTAGCAAAAGGCACTCCGCAGTGCGTCTCAGCTTTGGTAACTACTAACAATCCAGAGTTTGATTCTCCCCTTCTTTAATTAGCTGTCGAAGCTGAGGAAATCGAGAGTACTGGGAGTTGCGCTTTAAAACTACTGAGAATAACAGCCAGTTCACTGAAGGTCGCTCATCAAGTTACTTTACAATGGCTAACCACTCGTTGTTGACTCCAAAGGAAAGAGCAAGGCTTGTCATAAACTCGGCGTTCACAAGTAATTTCAACAGACTGGTAAATGATCACATGATGCGCCTTACCCCATCAACAAGCGAGCGAGGTAATTTGACCATGGATTCGCAGGAAAACATTGCCCAAAGTGACCCGTCTACCACCGACGTTACCTCTGAAGTTGCCAACCACAGTCAGTGGCATAATTCGTCTGACTTCTATGTTTCTATGTTAAATTATTCACTTGGTTACGGAACTGTGCTTGGCTTTCCACGATTATGTTATAAACACGGTGGAGGTGAGTGTTTGTATTTAATAAAAAAAAGGGAAAGGCATTTTGTTGTATTTAAGTTCAAAATGAGCGGTCAGTATATTCACAAGTTAGTTTCTAAAGTAAAGCGAGTCGAATGGACAATTAAAAGGGCGGTCAACATAAAGTTACTGTGTTTTTTCGTAGTTTGTTTTTACTATACTTTATAATGCTATAGTGTATGATGCACTTTACGAACACCCTGTTTTACTTCCTACATCTTTCGAAATATACTTTTAAGACCGTAGAAAAAAAAGCTGAGGTGTAATGCTTCAGGAACAATGCCGTCTTCATACAGCCTCTCCCCGTATCAAAGCTTAGTCAACCCCGCAGTGGTGAAGCATTTGACTAGTAGTAATCTGAAGGGTCAGGCACGAATCAGCCTTTTACAGGTGGAGTTATTTCATTACTTCATCACTCAGAGTACAAGCTATAACCTTATCATTCACCCGATTTCTCCGTGCAGCTATTCCAGGTTGTATTGTACCGTCTGTATTGTATTTAAATTTTTATAGACACGGTAACCAGATCAACTCACACTTAGTTTTGGGCCGTACTTCGTTTTACACAAAAAGATTTGTTTTTTGCAATCAATAAAATTAACATATTTTTTAGATAACTATTTAGCAAAATATAAACAATTATTTACGCTTAAATTTAGAAATTCGGTTTTCGGTTTTTATGCTTCGGTTCTTCATGTTTGGATGTTCGACTTCATTGTTTAACGTTGTGAGTTACCGAGCAGCAGCGTACTAAATATGGACATCGCAACGTATTTTCTTAGTCATGTCGAAGGTGACTTGCCAGTGGAAGTAAACCTAGGTTGGGTGGACCAGGTAGAGTTTCTGACAGAGTTAAAAAATAGGACCTAATGATTGTTTAATGACTTACTTGAATGGTCGGGAAAGATGAGTACCTTTTTGCTATCAAGCCGCCAGTCCATTTAAAGTTGTCTCATAGCGCGAGCCACTCGGGGAGCTATTGTTCTCAGCCTGGGTAGTTTGTCCGGTAGATAAGTCCTGACGAGACAACAGCGTCATTCATGTAGTGAACAACCGAATTTAAATTTCATCTGCTGAATAGAACTGTCTGGCAGTGGGCAGCTTCCCTTTCATGCAGTCAGTAAAATTTAAGTTCTGCTGTTTAATGCTTGAATATAACGCTCATTCGGTAAGATTTATCCACCGGATAAGTTATCCTGGGTTTGAATAACCAAGCACAAGGGTCGATTGTTCGAAGCCTGGATAACTTTTCCGGAGGATAAGTTCTATCCAGTTGATCTATTTCCAATGTGTTGCATATTTATCAGAGAAGAAATACCGCTTGCGTAGTAATATCCATGCTTTGAACGATCAATTCCAATAACTGTATAATGTACCGAAAATAGATCCACTGGATAAGACTTATCCAGTGGGTAAAGTTACACAGGTTTCGAAGAACCCCCCTGGTCTTTTGATGAATAGTTGTCGTCTAACGTGTTTTCATCGCCAAGCAGGGGTAACCAGTGTTCATTTTTTATTCAGCTCTCAATATACTGTGAAGGTTTTAGGTTTTTCTTGGTTAAATGAATAGAGGTAACTTGTGGGAACACCACATAATTCGTTCATAGGAAAGCTTTTGGAAACGTTCGTTTTGTTTATGTGGTATACAGTGATCCAACAAGCTGTTCTCATCCATGATGACTGCATGTATGACTTGGCTCCCGTTGACTGTTATGGATTTTTGAACGATACATTTTCAGAAACTGTTAGTTTTTTAGGCTAGCAGCGTTAAATAGCCAACCGGCAAGCTGTTCATAAATATCATAGAATACAGTCTAACAAAACTTTCCTTCGGATTGTGGAAGGTGAAGTACATGCTAGCTTGGATAGGGCAACCTTTTTAAGAAATAGATATTGCAGGTGACAGTTGCTGTTTTTGAAATGAATTATTTCTAATATAACTTCGTAATTCTTTATTATTGCAAAACAGAAATTTCCATTTGTACCAAAATACTAATAATATTTTGTTTTGGTATCATTCTAGGAATTTTTGTTCTCCCTTACTTGACTATGCTTTTCCTGGAAGGGATCCCTCTAGTGTGTTTGGAAATTGCCGTCGGTCAACGCTTCCAAGAAAAATACCTCATCAGCACTTGGAGGCGTATCCACCCCACCACAATAGGTCTGGGAATCAGCGCTGTGTTTGCCACGTTTACTATTCTTCCTTACTTTAACATTATCGTCGCCTGGTGCATTTGGTACTTCGTTAAATCATTACGGAGCACTTTACCTTGGTCGTCATGTCCTGTGAAACGGATGAAGGAATGTTCTAACAGTAGCAATCCGTCTGAGTACTATTGGTACAAGACTACCTTGGGGGCATCGCATGATATTAGCTCTTTAAAAGGCAAGGTTTCCGTTAAACTGCTTGTAGTTTTCTAGAAATTCAAATATTTGTGGTTTTATAGAAAATGAGATCCGCCTGTGTTGGAACTCTTTACCTTCGACGATAGCAAACTTACATTTCTTTGCACGATGTTAACTTTTCAAGACGTTTTAGGATTTTTAGGATCTCAAGGTATTCTCGTTCTCCAAGAGAGATAGAGTGATTCAGAGGAGGTGGGGTGTGGTTACAGGTGGTCAGGCAGGCGGACAGACAGAGTACAGGCCGATAAACAGACAGACAGACGAAGATGGAGTTTAAAACTGAAATTGAGACAGAGGGACAGGCAGGAAGAGATAGAGAGAAAGGATGAAGAGAAAAAAGAAGCGAGAAGAAAGTCTTCCGCCAAGATAGAAGATAATCATACTTACTCTTAGTTTACACAGATCGATACTTATCGTCTGTTGATCTATCTCTCTCATATTTTTTGCAGATGTTAACTGGGACCTATATATTTATGTTGTTATTGCTTGGATTCTTGTTTTCATTTATAATAGAAAAGGCGTGAAAGTGGCGGCAAAGGTAAGGCCTTTTTCTTCCTTCCTTTTATCCTTCCTAAATCTTCTCAATTTCCTTCCCTCCCTCCCTTCCTTCCTTCCTTCCTTCCTTCCTTCCTTCCTTCCTTCCTTCCTTCCTCCCTCCCTCCCTCCCTCCCTTCCTTCCCTCCCTTCCTTCCTTCCTTCCTTCCTTCCTTCCTTTCTTTCTTTCTTTCTTTCTTTCTTCCTTTCTTTCTTCCTTCCTTTGACGCCATCGTCTCCCTGTGATTATTTCTCTCTTCCTTTCTTTTGCGTTCATGTTAACGAGTTGAATATTCTGACTCATCTTTATAGCCTGGTTATCTAATTTTAACTGTGGGAGTGGTTCTTTATGTTGCTTTGTTCCTATTTGTTGTTCATCTTGATGACTGGGCCCGTGGCTTGGCAATTTTTTTCGACACAAAAGATAGTCAGGTAAGGAAGTTTAAATTGGAGTTCGAAAATTACAGTTGGTCAGTGACGTCACTGGATCGAACGACTAATGCCGTCTTCAACAGTGGAGTTACCTGTACCCAAACACATACCTTGTACAACAGCTAAAAAGCCAGAAGTGTCACGCCACTATTACTTCGGCTCTTTTCACAACTTTCTTGATCTCCAGGTTGTATAAGAGATGCGTGGTATTCCACAGCAACAAATTATTTAGAAGCATTTTTACCACAGCATGCATTGGACGATAACAAAGTTAAACCTGCGTCTGTTTCACCTCAACAGTAGTGTTGATGCGACAATACTTGCGAGATTTACTTTAGAATTTTATTTACACGCAACCATCTGTCCCATGATTATCTATTACAAAACATAACCTAATTTCTGCAGGTTAACCTTCTCATGCAACTTCTAGCAATTGCTTTTAGCCTTCATGGGAGGAGTTCTTTCTCAATGTGGCAGCGTTCATTAGTTTTATGTGGATTTCATAAAATCCAAAGATATTTTATTCTAAAGTTTTAAATGTTTCATTATTTAAGTGAACGAAGACATGTCTTACGGTCCTTATCTGTTCATTTCTTGCGTGGCTTTTCTAGGTAAATAAACTCCTTACTGTTGAAATATGGCGTGACGCAGCAACCCAAGTATTTTTCTCCTTGGGTATTGGTCTAGGCACCATCATTATGTATTCCAGTTATAACAAGGTTGGATTCAAGTGCACAACTGCAGCGTTGTGTTATGGTTTAGTAGATACCATTGTTGGTCTTTCATCTTGTATCATTGTATTCTCACTTCGTGGATTTCAAGCTTATATCGAGGAAACGAAGTGCAAGGAACTTTCATATCGCAACGGTACATCCATTGACGAATTCTCCTCTATCAAGTGTAATAAATCATTTCTGTCTGAGCCGGTGAGTTATGTGATGTAATATTGGTGAAAGACGCTTGTAGGTGTCGATGAAATCCCTCCTCGTTTGTCGGATTCACTGTTTGTTTGTTTGTTTATCAAAACAACGTCTTAGTTGTAGATAGGTACGTGGACAGGTATGTTTGCATGCATTTTGGATATTATAACTTCTCCAACTCATTAATAATTCAAAAAGGAAGAACAAAAGAAGATGAATATTTAATCAATATTGTAAATTCGGATACAGGATCTTCCTAATTTACATGCATCTATCTTCTCCTTCGATTTTCCTGGCTCAAATGTATCGTATCCCTATAGTAGTTCGTTAAAATAAACCTTCAGACGCATTCGTTGGATAAGCAATATACAGTAAGTATAAAATAAAACATATTCCGAGGAATAATGTCATCTTGAAAACACATGATATGAGTCAATACAAGATAAAACTATTGTTGAAACTGTGATATTTCGACTTTATTTCAAAGTCATACTCAGACAGAATGACCTCATTCACAGTTTCAAAAATAGTTTTATCTTGTATTGACTCATATCTTGAGTTTCTAAGATGTCATTATTCTTCGGAATGTTTTATTTTATACTTTTTGAGGTTCTCGGCTGGTCATGGTTTTTGGTCAATATACAGCACTCGCGTCGAACTGTATGAAATCTACTACGACTGGCCTTGTAATCCCCCGTACAGTCCGATCTCTCATACTGTATAAATTACTTCAAAATTCATTAACAATTCGTATAGACATTACAAAGAAAAATCATAACCTTGTCGTATCTTTATATGTGTTAAAGACACGCTCGTTTTTCTCGTCGAATTTTCTCGGCCTAGAAAACATTAATTTTCAAACTTTCTTAGAGAATTCGCGTGTCGAGGGGTTCGTTTTTGAAGACATTCAAAAAACTCGTAGTACGTGTTTTATCGGATCTAGAACACTTTTCTTTCGCTTCGTGTTTTAAAATTACGTGAAAAACGTAAACAAAGTTTGAGGCAACGAAATTTCATATCCATAAGTACTGTAATGAAGTAAATTTAAATCGGTCTGTCTCTCTCTCCTTTTCCCATGATATTTCTCTCTCTTCCTCATCCATTCACTTTAAATTCAACGTTGTTTGTGTGTTTTCTCATTTTCAGATTCCCGATGCAATTTCCTTGGTGTTTATAACCTGGAGTGATAGTTTCACTCATATTTCTAATCCACCTTTATGGTCATCATTTAGTTATATGTTGTTGTTTCTGATTGGCCTTGGGAGTATGTCTGGCATGGCACTCTTAGTAGTCTTATTTCTACGCGAGATAACAACGCTTAGACAAGACCTTGGAACAGGTTCGTAAGACCAGACTATTGTTCACCAGTATATGCAATTTGAGTCATAATGTTGATGGAATTAATAACAACAACGACGACAACAACTGTTACATGCTTATTTGGTTCAACTTTCCGCTTTCAGCATGCTCTCATCCAATTAGTCAAAGTATCTTTGTATGAGACATTGCGATAATGTTACTAACCTCTTTAAATAACTGGTAGGCATTAAGAAAAATAAAATTTGTTAAAACTGGACCAATAACATAAAAAACCCCAGAAAAATTGCTTCATTGTGTGATGTTCATTTAGGTCTTGTCTGCCTTGTTTGCTGTCTTTTTGGAATCATATTTGTCACCGATAGTGGGCTGTATCTCGTGGATCTTTTCCACCGCTTCACTGGTTGTTCATTGCAGTGGATTGCACTTCTTGAAGTTCTTTCAGTTATCTGCGTGTTTGGGAGGAAAAAGTGAGTGAAGGTTTAAGGAACAGTTAGGATCCTAATTATTTATTATTATATAATTATTTGTCGTCGATTATTAATATAATTGTTGATTGATAATTAACAGTTTATCATAAGCATTTGAAATGCTTCAGTTTTATGTTTCAAAACCGTAACATTGAAGTGGCAACTAAAGCTAAAATTGATGCCATTACATCTACACTTCAATAATATCCTAAGGAATTCTGGTCTTTTTTTTTTCCTTTCCGAAGATTTTGTGTAATAGTTGAAGACATGATAGGTGAGCAACCCAATTTCATGTGGAGGCTGTGTTGGTTTGTCATTTCTCCAGCTATCTTACTAGCCTTGATCTGTCTGAGTTTATACGATATGGCAAGTATTGAGGGAGGATATTTATACAGCACATGGCGACCGTTTGAGGTAGGTCTTACCCCGTTATTTTATTTCGAAAGTCCAAGTACAGTTTCATATGGAAATTGCACAAGTGAAATCATAATCTGTAAACACAATTTTCATATTTTAAATTGGAACTAGCAATTTCTTGAAGATATCTATAAGGTATATCGCTTCATTTCTCCTTCAGGGAATGAAGGACGTGACCTATCCATCTTGGTGTCACGCAGTCATAGGAGCCCTTTGTTTACTGCCTTTACTGTTTATTTTTGGTGTCTTCCTTATTCACTCCTTCAAATCACGTGATGTAGTCTTTCAGACGTGTCACAATTCCTGGAAACGTTTCTGGTATTGGTGTCGCAGAGAAGACGAGTATGAGTTGCAAGAATTTTCGGGGTATCAAAGACACGACGAAAGGGGTGCGCAGATTTCAGTAACTCGCGTCGATGCAAATTTCGCGGAACTTCTTTCATTTGATAATCTTCAAGAAACTCCGAAGGACGAAGCGGCCGGGAATAAGTTGTTTCTGAATAATTACGTTAATCATGCAAACACGACGACACGACACTTAAGTATTTGAGCCTTATTTGAAAAGATTCAATTTAAGATTTTGTAAATAAGTTGCCACCATTTGTAAAATAGTTAACGTCAATGTCAAAAAACAGCCTTGAAGGAAAAAACAACATCGAGAATTCAGTTTGTGTGTGTGTGTGTGAAAGTTTGGCTTATTATATATACTGTAAACTTAAATAGGTAGATTTAGGCCAAATTTCCAAGGATATCTTGAGGTCGAAAATTCTCATCAAAAAGTAAGGAGGATGGCCGATTTTTTTTCACGTTTCCTCGATCAGTTCAAAAGTTTGGAGACGTCTTGCATATATGAAAATTTACTTTCAACTAACTTTACTTTAGCCATTACACCAAGTGAAAATCGTGATTTTTCGCAAATTCAAGTTGGTAACTTAAATCCTTTAGGAATTCTTACACCAAGTGAAAATCGTGATTTT
>JBAHVQ010000484.1:23571-40146 GCA_036872915.1 Nanipora kamurai | reverse complement strand
CTCGAGTAAATTTATCTACAATTTGTTGAGATATAGCGCGTCACATTTGTGTTACCATTTTTTTGATACACCCTGTATATAAAATGGTTATATATAAAATGGTTATATATAAAATTATATGTAAAATTAGTTGTTATATATAATCATTTCAATTGTTTAACGCGACAAATATTAATATGCTTTACAAAGAAAATTTTCTAATATCCCTTCAACAGGTTATAGCGGTCTTACCAAATTACATATCCAAATTATAGGCATAAAGTTTAAGGGAAAATCACCAAGTTTCATGTTTCTACCTTCACTGGTTGCAGAGAAACATCTAAAAAGCCATAAGGATCATACATGTATATTAACTAGAGCGGGCATTGTACCAAAATGTCCCTGAACCACAGGGACAAATTGAAAGGCCGCCCTCTTGGATAAATTGGGGACCAAACCACTTCTCTTCAGTTCGTTGTTTTTTTTCTTTTTTTGTACAAAAAGAATTCAAAACAATAAAGATAAGAAGTGGGATTTTCTTGTCAATGCACGAACCGTTCTTAATTATGGTGAATTTGACGTTTTTTAACAGTCTGAAATTTTTGAGAAAATTTGTGAACGAGAATTATGGGTGAACTCACGAACACGAATCCTCGAACACACGGTAAAGGGCCAGGAAACAATCGATTGGCCCACGATTTACTCAAATGGCGGATGTTTAATTTGTTACCAATTTTCGGCCACTTGCCCTCTAGTTTATATGTAATCTCTATGTAAAAAGCAGAGTGGGGAGGTCGTTATGGCCCCCAGTCTCCCAGCTTGGGCACGGTTAATAATTAATTATTAATATTATAACTGATTAAGTAGGCTTATTTGCATTGTGTATTTAACCCTTTCCTTTATAGTGTTATACAGCAACAAGTTATAGCAATACAACAATTGGAAGAACAAAGCATAAAACAAAAAGGGAACAAAGAACGAAAGGCAAAAATCATGTGATGATTAGATTAATTAAGATAATTAATGATAATTAGATTGTGATCACATGACACATATTGTGATCGCATGACATGTAGGGTTACCCTTTAAAAGATTATAATAGAGACGGTTCTGGTCTATCGAAGTACAGTGATAAAAGAATTGTGAAAACTATATTGTGTTGGCAGCAGTGCACGAGGCATTCCCAACAATCATGCAGGAAATGGTTAATACAGTATCTTAATTAAGCACTACAGAATAATATTGTCACCTGTAACGAGGAACAAACACAACAACGCTACTCGCCACATGATGATCTCTGTCCGTTAAAAACCTTGATTTACTTCATTCAGAACGATACTAGACATCAGCAACACGTCTTTTTTATGCCTGAATCACGGAGTGAGAGTATATAAAGTAGAGGAGGAGTAGCTCGGTCATTAAATATTAAAAATAAAGTAACTGCCTTATTGGCTGGTGTTTGAAGTCAAATTTTTATTTACATTTCACTTATTTCCTCTGTGAATAGCAACTCAGTAAGTAGCCTGCACGCATCCTATTTTAATTTTAATTGGGCCCCTTTTCAATCATTAAGAGTGGCTGTCAACGAAAATCGAACAAATGCGAAAATTCGCATTTGTTCGCCAAGCCAGGCAAGTTGTCTGCGTCATCATCTCAAAAGTTATTTCAAAAGAGACAAACTTAATTTTCGTTTCATATGCACTTTAAACGCATATCTACCCCTCCCGCGAGCGGCCACCTCCAAGCCCTAAGTCCGTTCATATATGTGAGCTGGGCCAGCCCAGCTATCCGGGATAACTCACTTTGGTAAGACATTTTTGAGCCCGGTTAATTTGCAGTTACAGATTCAAATATTGCAACGAATCAATTTGCATAGTCGATTTTATCCCGGCTGGCCTGGTTAAGTGGGTTCATATGAAGAAAAATCAGCCCGCCTTGCCGAGATTCCGTCTGCCTCAACCCGGATCTCACTTTACCAATCCGGTTAACCAATCTAGCTCCGTCAAACTCTTAATTCTTAACTTCCCACAAGTGAACATCTCTCCAAGCGCGTGTGGGTACTATTTTGACTTTCACAGATGCTAAAATAACGACACTAAAGTAGATGAAGACTGAAATACGGCGAAAAAAAAAAGGTCTGTTTGACAAAGTGAATGAACCAATAAAAAACCGAACAAAATAGTGGGCATTTACGGTCTAGAAAGTGAAGTGGAGTCTTAATTTACTCAGAATCTTTAAGCGTTTTTATCCATCTCATTGTTTGCTTTCATCAGTGAGCATGCTCATTAGGAATTTCAAGTTGGACATCAGGATTTTCGTATGGTTGTGCTGGTTGTTGTTGTTTATTCTAAATCCATGCCTTCAGAACTGGTTTGACGCGTCCTTGATCAAGCCCTTAATTCACATAAAGTTTCCAACAACACCAGAGATCTATGTCCTTCCTCCTCTCTTCAATAATACCAACAGAAACCTGTGCTAGCAACTAAAGCACTGGAAATGAGCAGTCGTTTATCAGAATTTATATTTTTCGAGTGAGACAGGTGACCTGTCACCAGCTGACATCAAAGAATCAAATTCTTCAAGACTGGAAAGTTTGAGCAAACACTAATTTTGAGGAAAATTTACACCAAATCAGCTCGAAGATCTTGTCCAAGCCTCAAACGTTTTACATCTGCTCGTACAAGAAGTCAAACTTTGGCGTGACTTGAATGTTATCGTAGTCAAAATCCTCGTCCAAGTGGAACGATTTAACTTCACAGCTTTCTTTTTCCTATAAATATAAACAAATCCATATATTCTTTATGGAGACTTCCGTAACGGCTTCCTCGAGTTTAGAGCATTCAAGTAAAGACTTAGTTTTAGCTGTGACGCGAACGCGTATTACTAAGAGGGCTGGGGAGAGTACGGAGTTGCTGTGGTTAAAATGGCAAATACTAGTTTGAATTTACTTTTTTAACTTTAGGATTTTTAATTTTACAATTAGCGTTAGGGTAACAATTAGTATAAGAATGAACGTTAGGATTCCGGTTAAATAGGATAAGAGTTTGTATTTGGATCAGTCCAGGTCAAAAAGATGGAAACCTTGCTGACCCGTTGAAATACTACAGTTAAGGATGCTCCCTATAGTATTCAGTTCTGCGCTGCATTGTTTTCGTTGATTAGTTAAGTTATCTTCCAAAACGTTTATTGCCGGTTTCGTGGGCGTAAGTCGTATATTGCCAGTCCTTTTTTAATCGCTGTTCCCCTGTAACTTATCCTTCAATTTTGTTGCACGTTTTTATCATGAAAATCTACGTAGTTTCCAATTCTAAAGAGAAACTGTTGACAGGATATGTTTTAAACAAAGTTTTCATTGGAATTTGAAAAACAACGCACTAGAGATTTTTTAATTCAGAACTTGTACACCAGTTTCCAGATTGTCGTAATGAAAAGATATATAAAACAAGAATGGAAAACCGGATTGAATTACGAAGCATTGCAGCGAACCACGTCAACTAAGTGATACTGGGTTGCCTTCGCTGTCTTAGGAAACGACATTGTTAAAGTTGCCTAGCACTAAAGGTAAAGAAAGAAGGAAATTAGTGCAAAAAAAGGTAAAGAAGGCTTGTTTAAGAAGCCAGAGCCAGCTGACAATTTGAAAAAATGTAAGATAAAATATAGAAGAGGAACACCTTGAAAATTCAGAATACGAGTCAAAATCAAGACAAAAGTTGAATCAGTAATATTTCGGTTTTATTTCAAAACCAACATCAGACCAATTGGCCTCATTACTGATTCAACTTTCGTCTTGATTCTGAGTTTTCAAGATGTTCCTCTTAGGCTTGTTTAAGTTTTCAAAGAAAATCTTTGGCTTAATGTGTGTGAAAATCTTCACCTAAAGGGACCATTTTCAAAGTTACGAAGCGTCTATAGTAATGTAGCCTGCGTAGCAGGGACTTAATGCAAAGAGAAGCAGAGTCCAGAACAGAAAAAGAAAGATCGAGAAACATCAACTAAGTTAAATACTGTTTAAGTATTAGGCAGTGATTAGCTAAATGACAGTTCTTCGTAGTTCAATGTCTAATTTACCATGCCCTAGATGGTATATACTATTCTTTCCAGTTGTTGCTACCAAGTCGGAATAAGTCAGTATTTTTGCAACAGACCGAGGAATTTTAAACACAATGAACTCCGTTTCTGCAGTTGCCCCGATGACTTTTAAGGGACAAAATCTTATTGACAACAGCGTGTTCTTGTTAATTGAGATGGTTATAACCTTTTTCAAGCAGAATGTCTTCACTTGTCGAGTAAAATCGCCTGGCGTTTGCCAGAGTAAAATAATCAGATTTCCCCACGGCAGTGGAAGGGTTACTGCCACATCGCTCCCTTTGATGAGTAAAATTGTCTGGCGTTTGCCACAGTAAAATAATACAAGATTGATCTTGCTTGAAAAAGTTAAAGTGTATATAACCCCAAAATTTCTTTTTACTTCAAAAAGTTACTATTAATTATTAATCTATCATTTTCTACCAACCTGGTTTCCAGCTGTGGAAGGCTTATGTTTATTTTCCATGGTTATTTCGTCGGGGTTTCGTTTCTGTGTTGTTATATTGAGGTACGTCAGGTGAACTGAAATTTGAGCTGAATCACCTTTGAAAGAGAGGTTGATGAGGTAGGGTACTATTGTATATGTAAATGTACTAGTTACGTACGCAAACACACGGGGACATATGCATACACACGGGGACATATGCATACACACGGGACATATGCATACACACGGGGACATGTGCATACACACGGGGACATATGCATACACACGGGGACATATTCATGATCTTACACCAACAGGTACACCTCCACTTACCCCTACATGTACATCTACATGTACATCAACACATTCGCCTAACCTTACTCCTACACTTAGGGAGACCATATACATGCATATGACCTGCTTCTATGAAACGCTACGGCAAACGTCATGTTTTGTGGACTTGCCCCAAGTCTCTCGTTTATCATCATTCGCTCGGTCAAGTTTACATGCGTTTTTTTTTTTGTGCGGCCAAAAATTGCGCTTCAAAGAGTGTAACGGACGCTTGGATAATCCGACGAAAATCAGCTGAGATTTTTTCTGAAAATACTGAAAGGAAAATATCCATCTCTAATCCTAAGCCTAATTTACTATATGGGAAGATATTTCCCTTTTTAAAATTTTTAGGAGGGAATCAATCCCTTATTTGGCAGAAACCCTGCGTGCACGTACATTACGTACCCCTTAGTGAGCTATGTACATAACTCGAGAGATAACTTTCGGCCCTAAAGTGAAGCCAAATATGGCGAACATTAAGGTGATTTTTGTACGTAAGTTTCAGTCCCCTACGATAGACTGGCCGACTGACTGGAGTTCTCTCCCTAGCCTCATACGAAGGGCTCACTGGTGCACCTGCTCTTACACGACACATATCCACAAGTATACATGAACATTTTACGACTCCCGAGGGTCATAAATATATACCGACTTAACATGTTAACTGAGAACACTTACCAAAGGTCAACACTCGTTTGTACTGTCGAAAAGGCTCTCGTTTTTGTTACACGATTATTTTTTACCCAACCCCTTGACCTTCACCCGTAGCCAGTTGCTAATTCTAACGTAGAGCTAAAAATCAATTAATTAACGACTTTTCAAGTACTTTCCAGGCAACATTTTTAAAATTCCGGAATGTTACCGAGCTACTGGCGGACATTTTATGATTAATTAATTAATGATTATAATAATATATTGATTAATTATTAATATAATGATTAATGATAATTTATGATTAATTGATTAATTTTATGGTTGATTGCGGAATGTTACCGAGCTACTGGTGGACATTTTATGATTAATCACGTGATCCAAGATTGAGATCTGTCTTGGACACGTCGATCAGCATCGTGATTTTGCCATGGCAATGAAGCAAATTATATGCTTAATGCTGAACACGAATTTGGTTCATGTGGGAGCTTGGTAAATATCAGACAATTAGTGGACGTTCGTCAAGCTACTTCTCCCAGAAAAACGATTTCTGAGCCCTAGACAGGAATCGAACACGCAACGTTCTGATGACCGGTGAGACGCTCTAACCATTGAGCTACCACGACTCAGATGGTGAGCCGGGGTGCAGGTTCGTCATTTGTACTGCCTAAGCGGAAGTCACGATATGATAATAAGGTTGCAGGTTCGATTCCCGTATAGGGCTCAGAAATCGTTTTTCTGAGAGAATGAGCTTGACGAACGTCCACTAGTCGTCTGCTATTTACCAAGATTCCACATGAACTAAGTTCGTGTTCAGCATTAAGTATTTCCATCATTATTATCACATCGTGACTTCTGCTTAGAGATATGACGAACCTGCACTCTAGCTCACCATCTGAGTCATAGAAGCTCAATGGTTACAGCGTCTCACCGGTTATCTGAAGGTCGCAGGTTCGATTCCCGTCTAGGGCTCAGAAATCGTTTTTCTGAGTAAACGAGCTTGACGAACGTCCACTAGTCGTCTGAAGCAAATTATCATAGGATGAGCAAATAGAATTTCTATTTTATTTTTTTAGCATCAAATTATCATTTTCCAGGTTTTCAGTTCATTATCTGAGAATTCAAAGGTTTTCCACTCGCTGACAAAGACTAAGAATGCCATCCCCGTCTTTCTGGGAAATTGATTTTCCTCGACTCACACTGCATTATTGTGCGAAGTACCGACGATTCACGGATATCATAAAAGTGCACCACGTGACTTCAGTATTGCCAAACATATCCTTTCAAAGAACGTGACAAGGCCAAATTGCATCACGTCTGAGAGTATACTTACAATCAAGTTCCCTTTCTCCTGGAAGAGAAATTTCTGTCGTGGACGCTAAATCGGTAAGATTGAAAGATGTCATGAATAAGGCTTCTAAGTAACGCCCATCTCTTTCCGTTCAATATTAAACCACGCGCTAGTGTGAAATCAGCTTGATAGAAAAACGTAACTCCTGCAGTATATTAGTCTGGAGTTGCTTGTTCCAAGCCCGGGTAGCTTCGAGTATTCATGATTTTCAATGAATCCCTTGAGACAGGGGTGGCCGGGGGCTACTAAGGCCCGTGGGTACAGGCAGAGAAACTGGTAGGACCGGTCCAGTCAAAAATTAATTTGACTAACCACACTAATTATACAGTAGGGCATAATGAAACGTTGTATTCTTTATTTTTCGTAATTTCTTTCATGAGACTTTTAACTGCGAAATAAACTTAACGAATGCACGCTAACACATCGGTGCCAAGCTAAAACGTATAGGCCAATTGCATTAATATCACAATGCGTCAGTATAAACACACAGCCTCAACTTCATTCTTTTGAATTCTGTTGAAAAAATGCAAAAGCTCAGCACAATGGGTAAACATAAATTGAATACAAAAGAAGGAAGCTGAGGCTATGGGTGTATAATGATGTATCGTGGCATTTATGCTATCAACTTCAAAAACGACCAAAACAGTAAATCAATTCTAAATTAAAACAATTAAAAAAAACAATTAATACTAGGCCAAAAATTTTAGCATGTTTACAAGCTTTCCTTTATCTTTCGTTAATTCAGCATTCAACATAAACAATAGTTCTTTATTTCAGTAATAAAACTGTGAATTCAATATAGTACTTTCCGGCCACACGGACCTCTTGATTTTTACCGATTTCCCTTCTTCTGCGCCCGGAGACTCACTTCGACGCCAATACTCCACAATACTACGGCCAAGAGATTCAAGAGACAATGATACAGCAACCAAGATCGTGCCGTATACAACAGAAATCAATGAGATTCCTTTGTTAAAGTCCCACCAACATCGCATCATGACGTCACGCGCAAACCATTAATTGCTATTCCGAACTACACCATTTTCACTTCAAATTCGTCGCGAGTCATATCAAATTCATAATAGGTCAAATCAAATTCGTAATAGGTCTTAAAAAATTCGTAATAGGTCAAATCAAAATTGTAATTGGTCAAATCACATTCGTAACAGTTCAAATCACATTCGTAATACGCCAAATCAATTTCCAAGAGGATCTTTAATTCGATGACAGTCGGCCAGTGTTTTTGGCAGTGGGTTATGCATCGCATGACCAACATGGGATTCACTTCAGTACGAACTGCTTCATTCGCAATTTCCCTCATTGTCTGGAGCCTGTGTGCCACTTGTGTCATTCCTTGTGGAAAGTGCGATCAAGAGGCAGCAATCTGCCTGTCAGGCAGAGCCGTTTGAAGTGCCACCAGGAATGACACAAGTGGCACGCACGTTCCAGATAATGAGAGAAATTGCGGATGAAGCAGTTGGTGCTGAAGTGAGTCTCATGCTGGTCATGCAATGCATAACCCACAGACAAAAACACTGGCCGACTGTCAATGAATTGAGGGATCTACCACTTGGAAATTGATTTGGTCTATTACTAATTTGATTTGACCTATTACGAATTTGATTTGACCTATTACGAATATGATATGACCTATTACGAATTTGATTTGACCAATTACGAATTTAATTTGACGTATTATGAATTTGATTTGACCTATTACGCATATGATTTGACCTATTACGAATTTGATTTGATCTATTATGAATTTGATTCGACCAATTACAAATTTGATTTGACCTATAACGAATATGATTTGACCTATTACGAATTTCATTTGACCTATTACGAATGTGATTTGACCTATTACGAATTTGATTTGACCTATAACGAATATGATTTGACCTATTACGAATGTGATTTGACCTATTACGAATTTGATTTGACCTATTACGAATTTGATTTGAACTATTACGAATGTGATTTGACCAATTATAATTTTGATTTGACCTATTACGAGTTTGATTTGACCTATTACGAATTTGATTTGATCTATTACGAATTTGATTTGACCTACTACGAATTTGATTTGACCTATTACGAATTTGATTTGATCTATTACGAACTTGATTTGACCTATTATGAATTTGATTTGACCTATTATGAATTTGATTTGATCTATTACTAATTTGATTTGACCTATTACGAATTTGATTTGACCTATTATGAATTTGACGTGACTCGCGACGAATTTGAAGTGAAAATGGTGTAGATTGGGATCATGTCTGTCTGCCCGGATCGTTGCAGTACTTGCTTAAGCGAGCAAGAGATTAGGAAAGAGTTAGGAGAAAGACGGACTTGGTTCACTGGCAGCGCGCCAAAATTCACGGACCTGTTTTTGGGTAGGAGGCCTGTCCTGTGTATGCTGGTGCGTATTTATGAAAATAAACGTGTGAAAAAATTTAAAATGCGAAAAATCACATGTGAAATTGAAACCTATTTTATTTTTTCACATGTGTTCGATTGAACTTAAATAGCATGTAAAGTCAAGTGGAATTTTCGTAAGAATTGCAATCGCAATTGATGGTTTGCACGTGACACATTATGGCGGCCACGTTGGTGGAAATTTAACAAAAGAATCTCATTAACTGCCAGATTCACATGTCTGCCGTTTCTTTGCAGTGGCGTAACTGGCGACTTGCGCCCCCCACAGAAAATTTCATTGGAAAAATTTCCTCTATCGGGAATAACCGAAATGGTTATTTCCTATTTTACTAGTGAGGTTTTATACTGTAGAAACCCGGTAAAAGTCACGTAAACCGAATTCACAATTAAGAAATCAGATAAACCCAAACAAAGAACCGTTCACGACATCGTTATTCTCCATCCGAGTTCATTCTTCTACTCAGCCAAAAAGAACTGTTCATTACCACATTTCTCAGTTGCAAATTCAGAAATAGACGATGGAGGGGCATCATAAACGCGTGCCTCGTTTTTTACCAGGGCTTACAAATATTCGAGAACACTAAAAAGCACTCGGCCTACCTCTTCGTCACTTTCATTCTCCTCTCGTGTTTTACGAACGAGAAAGAATAGTGAACATCACTCGGTCGACGGCCTCGTGATTTTTATTGTTCTCTCGTGTTTGTAACCCCAACATACAACACCGTAGACGTGGAGAACAATAGATAATTCCCAGGCCCGTCGGAATGAAATCCGTATTGGGGGAGCCTCTACCTACATCTATATCTCAAAATCTTGCCATTCACTGTAAATAGGGTAATTCATGCTGTCACTTTTACTAAGCAGCCAACATCACAAATGGTATATTTCCAGACAGAATGTCTGTCTACTATAGACAGAATGTAATTCAAAATGTCATACACTTCACTTATTTAATTATATTTTGTTGACACATTTACAAAGTTTTCGCTTCTTATTACTTATCAGGAAAATTATTGGGGGCCATAGCCTCCCAGTCCCCCCAGCCCCCTCGCTTCCGACGGGCCTGATTCCAAAGATTATCATTCTTAAATATAATGTTATAAAGTTTGTGGGGAAAAATGGTTTTCGCCCCCCACCAACGAAAAAACGCCAGTTACGCCACTGTTTCTCTGTTTTCTGAAACTCCAGCGAATTGATTGTAATTTGTAAACCATCAACAGGAGAGCTGGAAGTCCGTCAACCTATTCCGTCAACCGTCCCTTTTGCTACGTTACCGGTTGTACTGGTTTTCATCAAAACTTATTTTTGCTTGACTGAGATCTCCAACAGTTTGCCCTACTATATAAACTTACACGTACTAGTGTCCAGTGAAGTGCACGCTGTTGTTTCTGTGTCAAAACCATCACGGGTTTTGATTTCACATACTGACGGTTGGTAACAGTCGATGCTGCCAGTTTCCAATGATTGGTCGTCGACAAAATTATCAAGCTGTAAATATTCAACAAATATTAATCAAAAATTACATTATCAATAGGTTGTTTTCAATCCTTATAAACCCGGAGTGGCCCAGAGAAACCAGAATTGGCCATACTCCAACGTTGGAGAGACTTAGCATATCGGGGAGAAATGAATTGCTTGTTGTGGAACAACCTTTGAAGAGTCAGACAAGTAGACCAACAGAAACAGAGAAAAACAGTCAGACAGATAGATAGACATGTAGATAAACATGCTTTTCATGTATGAGACAAACAGAAATGCTGCTTGTTCATTCAGACAGACATGTCTGTCTTTGTCATATCATGCCAGCTGTCCTGACTTTCAGTCATCCACCTATCAAGCACCCCATTTGCCTGTATGCTAGTCCAACCCACTGACCATCAATCTGCTGTTCTGCCTGTTCACTCATCTGCCTGACATACAACAGCCCCATTTGCCAGTCTTTCTATCCATCTCTCTGCCTGTGTAAATACACTCTCAAACACATTAAAACCTCCCACATACACCTTAAACTGACAATTGTAGCCAAATGGAATGCATACTGTAAAGTTCAAATATCTTTGCCAGCAACCCACATAAAATCCAATACCTGTATTCTTCCATGAGTTGAATCCTTTGTTCTTAGTAGAATAGATGTTGTTACATTGCCATGGCCTATTTCCTGTAGAATTAAAGAAATATTACAGCTCGCTGTGGTTAATAATGTTCAACCCATTAAGGGACAAGGGCATACTTTAGTATTTTACTATGACCAACACCAGATGATTTTAACTGTTGTAAGAATGAGCCCTGGGCATTAAAGGGTCAAAGTACCAACAGCAGTGTTTCATTAAGCTTAAATCGATACACGTAGCTTTACAATTGTTTTAAAATTGCTGCAGAATGTAAATCCTCAGCTTTTATGAAATGGAGATGTTATGCAAAACAGATGGACATGATATACATATATATATATATATATATACTCAGCTAAACAATAGCTTGGTACAGCTGAGATGTGAGACATGTTTAAAATTCATTATTTCCCAAGATGCCATGTTGAAACTCCTGGACAATTATGTAGAAGAGCTTTGACCCCTCCCTTCTCAAAAGTTTACTTTTTCCTTTCCAACTTTTATGATTTTACCAGGCTTAGACTGCCCCTTGCATCACCTATTACTAGTCCAGGAGTACTGGTGGTAAAGTGCTATTGCACATATCACTCATCTCTGTGGCTATATTCTATCCCTGGCTCCAACAGTTTTCTGATTACAGTTACTTTTGGGTGCATGTGAGAAGAGTGATGTCTAGTTTGACTTTACCCATACGTTGCACTGTTTTCTCTAGGTACTCCAGTTTAATTCTTCCTGTAGTAACACAGGATTCATAAGTAACAGCCCTTACTCAAGCTCACTTGAAAGATGTCAGCTTAGTTAGTTGACTGAGTTATCCAGTATTAAATAAACTAATTAGAGACCTTTTATCATCTCATAGAATAATAACTGACCAATTTGTACAATGCCCAGTCCAAGTCTGGATTGTACTTTTCAGTTTTTACAGTTCTTCTGAGAATGAATAACTGTACACATGTATTTTGTCATCATACCTCTGACAGCAACTCATCACTTTCAAGATCAGTTGTTCCAATTTGACAGGTAGCAATGCCATTTACAGTTGCTTGATTTGCCATTGTGTCATTTATTGTGCCATTAATTTGGATATTTGATGAACTGGACATGGAATTATTTAACACATCATCTAAGAAAATGAATGCAAGAATGAAGGAATAATAAAAAGAAAGAAAGAACCAAAGGAAAAAAACAAAGAAGAAAAAGAAACTAAGAAAAATAAAGAAATAAAAAGAATGTACTGTATTATCCATTTGGCTTTCAGGAGCCAGGAGGCTGTACGGCTGCACCCCAAAAAACTTTTGGCTACCCTGTTAACAAAGCTTCTCCAATTGTATTAAGCTTGAATTCCAGGGGTGTGTGAGATAACATATTTAATGAGACATGCCTCCCATAACTACCATATTCTAAGTGTTACCCCCAAACTGTACTGCAAACCCCAAGTTATACCTCAGTAATTTGCTTAACAAGTTCATGCACTTCATTGCCCAGAAGATGCTTTGTTAAAGTATCGGTTCTGGTATGCCGATTAGATTATTGCCAGGGCAACGAAGTACACTGTATTATATACAAGTGAAAAGTGAAGTATTTCACCTGACAGTGCATAATTATACTCAGTCAAATATGAATAAAAAGCCAATCTTTTTGTGACATAATTCATATTCGATATCGCAATTTTATAGACTACTTGAGTCAAAGCAAGATATCCTTTAAGAATATCTATTGCACGTATTAAATAACGTAGTACATTAATATTGCACCAACACAAAAATTATATTGAAATATTTAACCAGTTTGACGATTAACTGCTCGTTTCCATGTTTTTTCTTGCTCTCATAAAATATTTCTAAAGGATCTTTCCATGTAACAGGAATTAATGATGGTAACGTAACTGAGATACGATTACAGCAGTCTTCACTCTTCAGTAACTGAACCTAAACTCACCTTTCTTTAAATACATAAAACTATTAAGAAACTCTTCGTATGTTTGCTGTTCCTTCGCGAAAAGATTGTCTAAAGCTTCTTGGACATTTTCGTCAAATGTGGAAAGGCTAGACTGGGTTTCTAGGGATGAACCATTTATACAAGATGAGTTACTTCGTAGCTTTTTCTTTTCCCTTGCCATGTCGAAAAATACGGAAAACGTACCCACCGGCAATTTGTCTCTCGGTAAGGTAATTGATGCCACCCCTAAAAATAACATCAGCCCAAGGTACGTTTAGGTGTGCTGTTATCCAAGAACGGTAAAACTAAAAACATTGTGGGTTGCAGTGTATGTTGTAACATGGATAGCTCCATCAGAGTTAAATTTCGCATTGTCATTCCATTGCTCGTGGCTTTAATTGTTTTGTAAGTATTTTCCATGTGTAAATCTGTAAAATTGATACTTAAATAATGTATCAGAACTGCTACAGTCAGCTTCAACTACAAACAATGCCACTGACTTCTTGACTTGATACCTAGTCATCGGTTAAATTATTTTCTGTTTTGCTGCGTGCTGTTTCACCAAATTGAGTTACCTGTTGAATTAGACGTATTGAAAAGAAAGAGAATACAAGATTCTTGGCATGAAACGGTTATACATTTACCAATTATTAATGCCAATTGTTACGTGGCATTTCTTATTTGTCCGAGCACGTTTAAACCATAAATTTTGCACATTCATTCCCTAATGCGAAAGGGAAATTTCCTCATCTTACTGCATGAATGCCAAGTGTGAAAATTAGACGAAGGACCCTAACTGGTCTGTGCTGAAACTGTACAGGAATCCGATGTCAAAGTCATATATTCTTGACCTCATTTTGCAGCTCAGACTTCTTTAAGCTTTACTCTAATGAATATAGTGTAGGATTACGAAGTGATACCATGACATTGTGGAAATTAGTGATTAAATTCTTCCTTTACTTCGGTAAGATTGGTAGTAGTCCTCTAGCCTGATGACCTTCAGCTGGAACTCCCACAAATCCTCCCTTATTTGCAGGGAAATTTAATAATTGCCAGTTTTCCTGAAGTTATAGTACAGGTATTATCTGTAAATACTGTACATGGTGAATTTTGGGTATATCGGAGATATTACATTAAGCATCAAGTCACAAGGAGATGTATGCAGTTAATGCACTTCGATGTAAGTTAAGCTAGACTTTAATAAACTTCAATTGCTAGAAGCATGAATATTGAAATGTATCACTTTTTATGTCTCTGAAAAAGTATATTATACTGTACATATCAATGTACACTTCTACTTACTCCCCTGTTGGAGGAAAAATGCTCATAACCAAAAGAATTTCTATAAAATATTTGATCTGTTGTACTTCAGAACTTTGTTGTTGTTCTCCAGATGGGTTGATTAGCATGTAAGTTGTCTTAATTGGTATATGATGGCCATGCATGTCTGTAGCTATCTGGGGTTTGAAGTGATGAGTCATTATGTCATTGACCATTTCTTTGGTGGACTATTTTGTGGCATAAGCAAACAGAATTCAGAGGCATGCCCTGAGAAATAAATATATATATAAAAAAGGTAATGTTAGTTCATTCTTGTGTATTATGAAGACACTATTGCTCAAGGCCTTTTCTTGTGCAGTGACAAGGAGAGAGTTGTGCGATTATATAAGGGGATAGTTTGTCTAAACCAAGAAGACCCATTACTAGCTGAAGCATCCTGGTATTTAACTGATCAAGTTCCGTATCCAAGTTTAGCATCTGAACTTTTGCAAATTCCTGACATCAGTTGTAGCAAATTCATGTTCAGTAGTAGTACCAATCCCTTATTAACCTGTTATTTACCAAACCTCCCCATAATTTTTCAAAGGGGGACCCCTTGGTAAACAATGGGTTAACACTCTGTGTATCACTTCCCAACCATGACATACCACAAAATTATATATATAAAAACATGTTTAGCTACACTGCTTTGCCAATCAAAATCAGTTGCTCAAATGGTTTAAAAGTTTTAAAGTCTTTTAATTTGTTTGCCACATCCCTCTAATGAGTAAAATTGTTTGGTTAGCCAGAGTAAAATGCTAAAGTGTTCCCTTCCCCTTAATTGTTTAATTTTCTTGAAATGACCAACTTTTTGCAGAAATACATAATTATATTAGAAATGCTTCTATTTTAGTGAGGGCTAAAAATGCCAAGTGGGAGACTATATGCACAACTTGGGGCCCTTTGTTAAGATTATGTTAAGATTAATGTTAAGATTTATAAGGCTTTGTTATTGCTACAAAAGCACACGACTAGTACAATTGCTAAAACAGATTTATCTGGTGAAGCGACAAACTTAATTTCCTTTCCAAACTATAGTCTAACACTTTCCAAAAATATTGTTATATATACTTTGAAATACAGATGACTATTAGCATATGGCTAAGACCACAAAATTATAAGTTAGTGACCGGGACAGGTTAAAATAAACAAGGTGTAAACACAAGTGTAATTATGTTTACTAGTCTGCACCATCTTCCTTGTATTACCCACAACTTACACAATTATTGATTCTTGGTTCATAATGTTTCTTTACTCATACTTCATAACAATGGCAGTAAAACTCAACAAGTGCAGATGAGCACATTGGAATATTAATGAGGCTGTCCATTACATCATAACTATGTAACATCATAACAAGAAACGTTGCAGGTATGACCATCACATCTAATCTACCAAGAGTACACCTCAAGTATACCTGAAAAAAAGTACACCTGCAGTCTGATGATGCACATACCCTGTGGGTCTGACGGGTCTTACAATGAACATCTTTTAAGTTACAGATGTTGGATTACTGGTGTGTTCCATTCAGAATGCAGTGAGAAGGAATTAATGATTAAAAAACTACAAGGTAAATATACCATAAGTACTATTTAAGATAAAACACTACATTGTCAAATACTTTCAGTACCTGTCTAGTGAGTACTTCTGAATTCAGTCACTGTACTTTGAATTCTTACTTTTTACTGAAGTAGAAGGTAAATATACCATGAGTAGTATTTAAGACAGAATACAATTTGTCAAATACTTTCAGTACCTGTCTAGTGAGTACTTCTGAATTCAGTCACTGTACTTTGAATTCTTGCTTTTTACTGAAGTAGAAGGTAAATATACCATGAGTAGTATTTAAGACAGAATACTATTTGTCAAATACTTTCAGTACCTGTCTAGTGAGTACTTCTGAATTCAGTCACTGTACTTTGAATTCTTGCTTTTTA
>JBAHVQ010000484.1:0-22531 GCA_036872915.1 Nanipora kamurai | reverse complement strand
CAACATCTTAGTATAGATGGCTTTTAATTTCACTGAAAGTATCGCAAAAAAATTTTTTTGGTAGTGGACCCCCTTAACTTGCTTCCAGAAATGCCAGGCTGACCACGAGACCACATCTGAATTCAAGAAATAATATTGGTCTCATTTTTAATTTGTTGTTTCTTACAAGCCATACCCAACTCAGTAAGTTTCAGTGAAAATCCGTGATGCCTCCTTGAGTAAAATTGTCTGCCTTAGCCGGAGTAAAATTAACACCTACTTAGAAAATCTTTTTCCTGATTCCTCATTTGGGGATTGTCAATAATAGCGACTCTTAACGTGGGGACTATGGTCCATAACAAGGTGAGTTAATGGGAAAATGAGTTGTGTCAAACATAACATATGGTTAGAATACTTCTTACCCAAAAACCTTATTCAGGTGGCACGTATCATTGCAAGGGGTTCTGGTGGCACAATGGTAATTCATATGTCTCTCGCTTCTGTGAGAGATATACGTTCGATCCCTGGTTTCGTACAGTTATCCGATTAAAGTTATCTTGGTCAGATGTGAACAGAGTGTTGCTCAGTTTAACTCTACAATTCATTACAGGTTTCCTCCTGTAGTAACAATAAAACCATGAGGGGTGGTCGTTACTGGACCTCTGGGGAAAACAGCTTAGGTAGCTGATAAGGTTATCCATAGTAAATAAACTGATCTTTAAGTGATCTTTAAGACGTGGAAAACTTTTGCCCAGGGAGTAAAAACCTATTGAACTGTTCAGAAACCGCGCTAGGACTGGGGAACAAGTGCGAGTTATGATTGGGTAATGGTTGCACTTGTAAGCTTTCATCCAATTACAACTCAGAACTTATTCTTCCCTGGGTACCTGGACAGGTCCATTAAAAAAAATGTATTTTTTGCCGCCTCTTCGTGAGATTGATACTGAGGCATCCTAGGTTATTCAGGCAACTATTTCTAGCAACTCGATCTGTCCAGGAAAATTTTGGGAGAAGGGCGAAGATCCCTCTTTGACTACACCACTGTAGATAACACGAAAAAGTATAATTATAGGTTTGTATGATGCCAATATATTTACTACAGCTGGCATTAAGATTAGACGTTATATTTTAAGATGATTAAAGGTAGTTGGGCGTGTGGAAAATATTACAAACATAAAGGGCTCTTTATACAATGTGACTGTAACAATGCAACGTCTGATATTCAGCACTAACATCTTTGTCGAACAGATGCAATACGTTCTCACTGCTTTTGTGCGACAAGGTTAATTCAATGGGGGAACAATGAGGTACGATCGTATCCAACAGATAGGCTTAATCCGTCACCGCTCAGCTTTCCTTGGCCCTTCTCTTTGACTGGTAAAATTGCATTGCGTTAGCCAGAGTAAAATTAGTAAGTTGCCAGTATTGCAACGATGCCTAGAAAAGGTTTAAAGCAGAAGATATGTGAATTGACCTCTTTTGCTCTCGATGTGGAGTATTTGAACTGACTTTTGCAAACAAAAGAACTTGCATATTTCCTGAAAAATTTAGAAATATTTCAAAACTGCTAGCAGCTTGGAACTTATTCCTGTTTCAGGACACTAATTGAACATTGACTTGTGTAAACATTGACTTCTTTTGGTTTTGCTTATGAATTATTCATGAGTTTGAGAATTTTAAGTAAACGAATGTTCGAATGTTCCCACTTTGAGTTACCAACTTGTATGGAATTCTGACTGACTTCATTGCAACGTTCCAAGGAAATTTGAAAAAATTCTTTTAAAATTTCCTTTTAAGATTTTCTAACGTCCTGCTTTGAATATAGAGAATCCTTATGCTGAAAACAGGAAGTTAACTTACGAAATCTTGACGGGACGTTTTGAAAAATTAAAAGGAAATTTGCAAAATTTCCTTGGAAAATTGAAAGTCAACGGTCAGGTCTGTTTAGTAATATTGACAACAAATTATGAAGGCTCCACTTTTTTCAATTACAACTTTTATTTTAATAAACAACAGCTTTATTCAATTTTTTTTATAAGCAATTATGAAAATCTACAGAATAAATGCTAAAATGACATTTAAGAATTTACAGATTAAAGAAGTTAAACATATACTAGCTAACTTTAATTATAATGGTAAAATATTCTCCTAAATGCTATGTACAATTAGTTACAACTTCTGGAAATTCTTAATAGGTAATTGGCTTATGAATGTTTATAATTCAGAACTACTGAATTTCTTGAAATGTTTTATAATTAAGAATTATAGTGATTTAAATCTCTCACTGGACTTTGTTGTGAGTTTTAGACGTAAACTACGAGTTCGTCCTGCAGCTGTAGACCAACTGAATAAATACCATAATGCATCACTTTACACACATAGCCTCGACTTTATCGTTATGAACTCCACTTAAGAAAGACAACATGTCTGTGCAAAATTCAAGAGATCGAAATGGAAATGTTCCATGACGCACTGCTAAAATTGTACATCGTTGAAATACTTTGTTAGATCAAAAAAATATGACTTAAAAAAGATCTATAAAAAACTAATAAACACGACAAATAATACGCTTACGAAAAAATGGAGCTAAAAATTAACCTAACCAATTTTTTCAAGATCATTCATTTTTCAAAGAAAATTCTCTTTGAAAACAAGATGATGTCGAAGTAGAGAGACCTGGTTTTTAATTTTATTCTCAAATTATAAAACAGGCGCCCTAATGCTTTTTAATTCCCTAAAACTCAATTTCTTATTAATCTATGATACATGAATCATGGTATCATTAAAAAAAATCTTCGATCACATACACTAATAGACAGTCGACTAAAGACTCAGAAGAGAGTGGAAATACAGAATAAAATTCTGAATCGTAATATAATGACACTGAAATACGATGAACACGGAATTAACATCCCTAACTGTACGGAACAAGCTGAACTTAATGTAAACATTTTTGCGGTATGGCTAGGAATAGTTTGGTTTACCAATATGAACACCAAGACATTTGTTCAAGATTCTTAAAATCTTAAAATTTTTAACATGCGATTTATCATTTAAAATATGTTCCATTTTCCTAAACAATTAATTATCACTAGGTACGGAAGTAGAACCGTGAAAAAAGCATATTTAAAAAGATTTCACTTCCTTAAATAGGAAAGGTGAGAAAGCAAAATTTCGACTTAAGAGAGCTTACGTTTTGTTATCAAATCGTGAAAATTTCTTTTCCTAACTATTAATTTACTGGTATCGAGCGTAAATGCAACTGATTATTTTTAATAATCCAATTAGTCTTCTAAATCCACACAAGAGAAGAGATAATTGCCATTTGAGAGGAAACATCGCGTTTACCGCAAACGGTTATTGGGAATTATCACGTCATCGCGGTTTTTAACAAATTCCTTGTTGGCCATCAGCACGAGAATTACTTTTCATTTTCTTGAAAAAATTAATTTGGATGCTTCGAGCTAGATTAGTGGGAATTACTTACATGGCACACAAAGCAAAACAAAGGGGGTTTTTTTGCATAAAACGCCAGCGACATTGTACCTTTGGACAGTTGTAATTTGGTGAACTACCACAGGAGAGTTTTCGCCGATAAATTTTCGTAGTGTTTAAACAATTTTCAACACATTTTTTGTAAATCCAAAGCACCTATAAAACTGGCAGGAAGCGTTAGCACAAACCATTACAAGTACTCATGGCTGACCGCGAACAGAAATCTGACGCAATCCGTCTTGTCGTAAACGTTATGTTTAGTCTCTCTAATGGCTTATTCTTCCGTTGACTTAGCCTTACGTTCCCGCTGACGTAAGCAAGGAAGGAATAAAGAGTGCAAAGCATTCCGGTCCTTTTGCTATTTCTTCGCACCCAAGGGTCTCTTAAGTAAACCGGAAATTCGATATCCTGGTAAAAAGATGATGAATGTGTGCCACGGCTTTTCAAGCCTACCTAACGTGGTTTTGATGTTTTCTTCAAAGTCAGACACGATTGTGGATGTATAAGAATATCCCAAATTGTGAGTTTGTAAGTAGGTCTGTGGTTATTGTGCACATGCGTACTGAGCACCCCAGATTCTAGTACAAATTTTATCCTTGTTAAACCAGGTTCGTGACTTCCTAACTCATTCAAGAGTCCTAGCAACTAGGGTGTGTGGTAACGTCCATAATGCTGTTTAGGCTTCAGTTTTTCTTTCCGTTCCTGCTTCCACGGTTGTAGAAAAAGTCTTTAAATTTCGTTAATTCTCCTATTATTTGGCAAATTCGGCAAACAACATAGATGAATCTATGTTATTTGCCGAATCAGTCAATAATCGTAGTGGCCTACGTCAAATTTAGTCTTAAATACCTATCGACTATGAAAATTAGTTAAGCAGGAGAAAGTTAATTGACCATGAGTTACTAGACAGACTTTGACATGACTGGCACAAAGTTTTACACCAATCAAGGATCTATTTATGAAAAGCTATTCTTGATCGGTATGAGCTTCTGGGTTTTGGTCCTATAAATTGAGATTTTGGGCATCTTACTTTCATGGACTGCTTTTCCACAATTGTGCTCCAATTTCTTCGCAGGAGTCAAGCCAAGACCGAAGGGCATCACAAAATACAGGATAAATTAAAGGAAGCAAAATCAACTGTTCGCCTCATGACAGCACTTAGATTAACAAAGGAATAGCAAAGAAAAGGAATCAAATAAGGCTCTTATTACTAGATAAATATGTTACGATATGGCCAGATATTGATGAATACTCATCATCCACGTTTTGTTCTGAAAATGTGAAATTCATGCCAGTCAACTCAGAGTGAAAGTGCCTTAGTGTTTGTTATCTTTCTTTTCAGGTAACTGAAATCAGCGCTAAAATTAGCAATGTTGTCAACTTTCACCGATATTCTCACGATACCATGCTACTTTTCAAAACAATTTCAATTCCTTTGTTCTTATCGAGATAAGGCCACGTGTTTAAGAACAATCACTGCTAATTTTAGAAGTGATTATATCATTTTCTAGCTTATCAACTAGTTCTTTGATTTCTAACTTAATATCAATTTTTTCTGCAAAATTTTGTAATACGTATTCTGAGTTAATATAAAAGTATCCTTATAAAATTCTAAAAAAATTAAAACCTATTTATGGTCCTCTTTTTGTTTCTTCTCGTCACAGACAGATTTATGATATTACTAATTACTTCCACTCACGTTCAAACCATCCCTTGGCTGAGTAAGTTGCATCTATTGTACAAAATGATCAACTTCTGTCGCTCCAATTCTTTGTCAGCCAGAAGTCGTTGTTCCTCTTGCTCTAAGTATTTCACGTACTCGCGGGACTTTTTCAAAATTAGTACTTTTGGGGCACGATCATTGTCTCTAAGTTCCGGCAGACATTCACGCAACCGTTGAAACTTCTCTTTCAGTTCCTCGCGCCGTTTTCTCTCCAACACGTTGTGCGTGGCTCGCGTTGTTTCGCTATCTTCGGAATCCTCCGCATTTTCCTCGGTTGAGCCTGATTCCTGCGTGGTGCGACTCAAGCGCCTCATCCTTCGACCTTTCTTCGAAGGACTGTCCGGCATCACTACCTGGGTTGTCGCATCAAAGGCACCAACTTGATTCGCCCGTTCTTTCATGAAATTTGAATCTAACGAGAGTGGTAGAAAATATTAATTAACTATCGAGCATCTGGCTAAACAATTGCAATGCAAATCTTTATTTTTCTCTCACTTTTAGGGTTTATTACATTACTGGCAACAGGTGGTAAAGCTCCTTTGAATTGAAATCGTATTATTCACGATAAATTTGAAATAACGGTAGTTGGCTGAAATCGTTCGTGAAGACCCGACAATTACAAGATTCTGGTACCGATACGCTAAAACGACTACGGGAATTAACTGAAGAAGTTGAGATTAACCAGAGCAAAACCCTCGAATGCGAAACGCATAGAGTGAAAAAATAAGATTTTCAACTATTTCTTTTACTCGTTTTTAGTCAGCGGTTATGAAACCTTATTGCTTATAAGCCCGTCATTGTATCGCGGGAGCCTTTTTAATTTTTATTTTGTAGATTTGTTTTGATGATAATGAAGAAAGTCGAGCAGCTGAGTTCAATCTTTTGACTTAAGTACAAGATATTTAAAGTCAGCTAGTGAAATGTTTTTTTTTAAAATTAGATGGCGTCAAGCAAGCCAAGGTTCGTTAAAATTTTACGCTTCTCCTCCCACTCAATGACAAATTTACACGCCCGAAGCTGTGATTGGCCCAACAGCTCAATCAAACAACGCGTTACCGTTATTGCCATGGTATCAAATCAGAGCAGGAGTACAGAAGACATCAGAATATCTTATAGCCATCTTAACAGGTGTTAAATGGAGTAAGAGACTCGACTATTGATCTTGCTGGTGTTTCACAGCCAACGAAGTTGAACAAACAAATGTCGCTAAGCGCGAAACAGTCTTTCAGAAATCATTACAAGTCATGAAACAATAGTCTTGTTCTTGCCCGGCCATCTAGACTGAACAGAAAGTCTAAGTCAAGACCATATGACTTGAACGCGATTACCGGATTACAAAGTACACATTTTCAACCTTAGCAATAGTCGAAAGGCAATTTTTATACTCTATACTTGATCATTATGTCTTCCTTACTTCATAAATTTCACCTGGAACGTACATGAGTCGTTGTCCGGTACTCTTGGTGTACTTAACCAAAATTTTAATACAATAGTAGCAAACCTCACCTTTATCCGCTTAATTGGGAAATTTAAATCTTTCGTGGGCAATGATTTATGCCATAATTCTTGTCTTATCGCGGTGTTTTTGGTTTGGTTTTTTTTTTGTTTTACGAACGGTTGGAGGTTGCAATCGCCTTCAAAGTCTAATAATTCCGATAGACTCCATTGACGACCAAGCCGAAATTAAACACATGGTGCTCTTCAATGCAACTCAGTAAGAATCCATTGCCAACTTGCTGCTGACTAAGTTAGTGTGCTTCATGAAAACTAGTTCATGAAAAGTTCAGGAAAGTTTTCATATGACTGGGGTTAAGAAAAATATAATTTACCAGATTATATTAAGCGAATAAGAATTTTGTCCAAGCCACGCGGTGCTCGTGTGAGGAAATTACTCAAGGGGAACGGAACCAATCTCAAACACATTTGACTTTGGATCACTCATCGGTAAAAGACCGATTATGAATGCAGTTCTCCGGCCTCGGAGAGCCTTATTTCATGGTGAATGAGTGATTTTTCAGTGAGCAAATGTAATCAAATTTTGTTTTCACAGTCTGGTTAACATTTCAACCTGAAATACATTTGAAGAAATCAGAGATAATTAGCGCCTTAAAAATACTCTCCCAGCACGCGTGCCTACAATATTTATCTCTATAATTGTGAAAAATTTGGCTATTATGGGAGACAAATGGTCATTTTATGACGGACCATTTACTGCTAAATGGTCCCCAAGTGCAAATGAATTATCTATACACGAGTCAAGCTTTTGATACCCATTAAGAAGCATACTGCAACAACAACAATGTGAAGAAATGAATGGACTCCCACCGTTAATGGATGCCCCTACACTAATAGCGGCCATCCAATTACCAAAGCAGATGTCTTCAAAAATTTTCTGAAAAACATCATTGACTCCATAGACACATTTACGTAAATTAAGAATGTCGTAAAGAAGCCAAGAACGTAATCCATCGCGTATATTTGATTCATCTCTGAAGATCTAAAGTGACAGCCAGGCATGACTGATTATTTGGCAAAGCAGAATATACATGTAAGGTTCTGAATCCAAATCCACGGTCGACGAATTGCAAAGGAATAAGCATACGGTTAGACGTGTCGTGTTCTTCTATCGTGCTCTCGTTTTTAAATGCATAAATGAAGATTTAAAATGTTTGGTTCCAATAGATATTCCAGCTATTGCATACTTAAATAAGTATCACAACAAGGAAATCACTTTTACGAATTTCGGACGCAATGTAGCTGAAGTGCAGTTGAGTGAAACTTGTACGCATATCTCTAAAATTTTACTGGATGGAAAATCACTTCTTATGGTTCAGTGAGAGTCTCTCTCTCTCTCTCTCTCTCTCTCTCTTGTTTTCTTCTTAATTATAAAACCTGACTATTGTGCATGTCATCCCACCGATAACTTTCATTAAATCATATAAAAATCACTAACCAGAGTTCAAGGTCCACGTCGTAGCGTTTGGGCTCATCAGTATTTCTCGGGTAGCCAGATGCCCGACGGTGTTCAGAGGTTGGATCGGGTTGCCGTTCACAGTGAGTACCACAGACTGGCTAAACCCTGGTGACCTGATAACCTGATCAGAGATGTGCACTGTTCTTATGCCATGGGATATATAATTTACATCTGGTACGTGGTTGCTTTCGAATTGCTCCCGCTGGGGCAACGTCGGGGCTTGCGGTAGGTTTGGTCGCGTTTGTGACCACACAGTGTCGTCGAAGACCGTTGGCGAGGTAAGCTTTTGCATTTCTTCGTCGCTCAAATCTAGCACGGGTAACGGTGCAACATCTGTCTCGACCAGAACGTCGCTGATCTCATCAGGCACCACTTGCAGACTTTGCTGAAAGTTTGGAGGAGGTGGGATGAGCTCGGGGAAGCCCTGGTAACATAGGTCTTCTGGAGAACAAGGCGGGGTAGGCAAGAGGTTCTGCACCTTTTTCCATTGATCATCTTTCAGGGTGCTCGTGGCGTACATTTCATCGTACACACCGTCCGTGACACAAGGGATCGGAGAATCAAACATGACATCATCTTGCCGTTCGTAAAACATCTTGGCCTGAATAAAATGAAGGAAGAGTGCGGTTATTAAGTCTGACACGAACTAACGCAAAATGCAAACTCGCAGCTATTCCCAAGGTTTATATTGTGTGTGTGTAAGCCGAAGTAGCAGATAAGATTTAAATCCTTAATACATGGTGGTCGCGCCTATCGTTACCGCAATCCTAAGCCTGCAGGATTAAGTACTAAGGAAATGCGACAGCTACCAACGAGATATACTCCTTTTTGCATGTATAATATTTTGCTGAAAGCAGTTCTAATGTTAATTAAAATCAATCGACGAGTATCGTCGTGTTGTACTTGCCTCTAAGCTTCGTGAAGTTGTCTTTTTTTTCCGTTTTATCTCGATCACTGACGCTCTGTGTTCGTCCACCACTCGTCAACAACTAGTCTCCGTCGGGGCTCTGTGGACTAATTTGACTCACCTAAAAGTCTCATAATTTGCATATCATCAATACGTCGAAACAAAAGACTAGCCGCGATCTATTCTCGGCTTTTGGAAAAGACTTTCTCATTGCACTTTTGCGGGGAGAAATCGTTGGTCCAAAGGTTTCCGAACACCATTCTGGCCATTTTCTCGTTCTTAGTCTTGTGGACAGACTTTCTGTACATCATAGCAATTTTTCCTCCGGGCGTAGGATTTTGTCTATCAGATCATGACATCTAACTAAAACATTTGATAACAATGAGAGTGTATGATATCAGCGAAAAGAACACCCGTTATTTCAAACAGCCACAAGCTTTCGTTTGTCTTTTTCTCTTTCCATGTTTTGATTTCCGTCTTTTTTCTTGACGTGGACAAACTTCGAATTTCGCCCAAGTCTAGAAAAAATTCGAGAACACTCATCATCGGTAGAAGTACTGACTGTTTCCTCTGTTGATTCAGCCGCGGCTGAAAACGCCAAAGTGTTGGAATGAGATCACGATGTAATTTAGAATTCCTGAAACAACACCTGCACAACTCTAAAAACAAGTAACGGGTATAACCTGATTTTATGACACAATCAGCAACAGATGCCTAAAACAGCATCTACCTGTTGGACGTTAAAATGCTTCGTTCATGTCGATGCCATTACTTATTTTACAATTCAATTCACCAGTTTTTTCCACCTAGAATTCAGGGCTTGACTCTTTATTTCTTCTTATTTTTCTTTTTTTTTGTCTTCGTGTGTATGATAAACAATTAGAGTAGGATTAATGATCTTAATTATAGCAACTAAGTCTGATTCAAAGTATTAGAAGATCAAGACGGATCCGATCTTAAAGTGATGACAAGATTTTAATTTCAATTTGACACAGAACGCGTGCCATTTCTGATGTGTCTAAGAAGTCATGTCGGCGAACGGAAAACAGTGCAACACCCACTCAATCACCTCCTGCTATTTGCTTACAAATCAGAAAATGCTCGTGAAGCAATACCTCAAGTAAACACCGGGAGCAAGACTGCGAAAGACATGCGACTATTTGTATTGTTAGCGTTTTCGTTGTTGTTGGTTTGTGCACCATGACAGCCTTATGCTCCGTTTTTCTTTTGTTTTTTTCAACATTATTCCGGGCAAAAGCCCATATCAGATGACATGATTCCCTTAGTCCTCATTAAAATTGGTTTTTGGACGTAAGTGAAATCATTATGTCCTGACGGTTGAGCCTCTTGGCGCCTGAAAGAATCCCTCGGCTTTGTTTCATCCAAGATGTTAAGTCGTGCTTATTTGCATTAGCGATCAACAATACACTTTTTCTGCAGTTTCCTGCGTTCACTGTGTCTGTTCTGAACGGAGTATGAGTCTTGTTTGGACAGTGGAATGGTGCTAATAGCTTTCAACACCGAAACTCAAACTCCGCCTCGCTACTCAAATAATGTATCGCCATCGACACGCGCTGAGTCAATTACCTTCGAACGCTTCATTAGCGAACTCGGATGTTGCACTTTGTTTCCAGCCACAGCATTCCTTCGATTTCCGCGATATAAACTTGTCTTTCGACAACATTCATAGAACATTAATAACTCTCTGGTAAGAACCAATACGACTTATATTTTCAGCACTTTGCTGCAGATTATTCGCCAGTTTTTTGTGAGGTTTTATACAAAAATGAATAAACCGATTTATCTGCATCGTTAAATCGTTATTTGATAATCTGCAAGACCTTCATGTAATATGCTTTTAAAAATTAATAACACCGTAAAACAATGCTTGGTCGGGATTCTTCTCTTGAGCTGTTTAAAGCGACAGAAATGATCAACAGTGTTAATATTGACTCATAAATAACAAACCATTGCCTTGAAACAATGCCCTGCACATATTTCATGCTAGAGAAGACACGAAGAGTATGCTCTTATCGCAGCAGTTCTGCCTTTATCAAAACAAACATTTCAGTCGAGCAATACATAATTGTTTTCCGGTGATCCCATTGGGAAATGGATAACACAAAGATATGCTTTCTTTACTATTTGTAGGCACGCACCCGGCACACTTATTTGCATCAATCTAAATCTTCTCCATTCATAAGCGACTTACGTCGGTCGTTAAAGTCGAGTCATTGAAGACTGTTGGGTCTGTCAGCCAACTTAAGTCTACGTGGTCCTTAAGTTCAGAAAGGTAAACGTCTATCGTGCGTTAAGCTCTCAGGAAATCGATACACGGTCACTTGGAACTGTGTAAACATTTACTTCGCCACGTGTCGACACCGCTTACATTCCTTAGCAGGGAAGCTTATCGAGGTCAATATTCCCCGTTGATGGTCCCTGTTTGATGTCTAACTGTCACCGAATCAAATGCAAATTAATTACTTTATTACCGTTAACGGCCGTAAGCACTTTTTCGAAGACCTTAGACAGTCGAATAAGCTGCCCCAAATCATGACTTTAATAAATAAATGTAATTTTTTTTTTACATCAAATTATATATTAAGATTTATTTCACTGACCAAGTCATGCTCATCTTATTCCGGTACAATTAAACCATGATGTGGGGCTTGGAAATTCAAATCGATGTTGTGGAATAAAACCTAGAATGCAGATGGTCAACTTTTACCATGAAGAGTGAAAGTAAAAGTTGGGTCATCCAGTACTTCCAGATACAGTCAAATATCTTTTCGCGATCCATTTCGTACAGTAAGAATCTAGATATGTTACGGATTAATAAACAGTTTCTGGGGAGATGAATTGGGCATTCCAATCATTATCATTGTCCAAGCTCTTGTACTTAATATTTGTGATCAATATCTTGGGAATCTACGGTAGCAGGATGATAAACTACCAAGAAACAATACTATAGTAAGAAATAAAATAATCACCATAGCAGCTGTCGTCGACAATGGCGAGCAACACCTGCCTGATAGCAGCCGGGGGGACTATTAGTTTGACAAAGACCTGAGAACGAACTTCAAGCAGGGATAGTAGATGGACGCTTATGCCCGGAAATGAAGTTGTCAAGGGTACTGTTCACAACAACCCAACGATTTACGCGCCAAAGTGAGGGTACGAACTGGATACAATAAGACATCAATCCCCCTTTTACTAGAGCAATAGTTAAAGTTGCGAAGCAATCACACTGGTAATCATATTGGGTAAAATGCTTTGTCAAATTTATTTGCATGCTTACATATCCCACCGCCGCCCTGTTATCGCTACCTATCCTACTCCCCCTCTCTCTCGCTCTCTTTTCCTTACTTCCTATTTCTCCCACTTTCTACCTCTCGTCTTTTTCCCGCCCTCCTCCGAGTGACGAATCACACCGGACAAGTAGAGAAACTCTACTTGGCCCGGCAGGGATTCGAACCCGCGACCTTCGGTTTACTAGTCTAACGCTCTACCAACTGAGCTACAGGTCAAGTTGGGAGCTGGCTGCGTAACAATATTACTTGGGCTCTTGATATCAAACGTGACGTTATAGCTGCTATGTTTGTTTCCCTCAACAGAAGATAACTACCTTTTTTGTTGGGGTCACAAACATGGCCGCCATGCTCGTTGTCATTTGAATCTCTGGAGACTCAGTGGAAACCAAGAATACGAATATGAGCATTCAAACCCAAATTCAGACTACTATTGGTTGAATTCAAATAATTTTAAAATTAAAATACCGTTTGTTCTATAACGTCCAAGCACGTGTTCCCCGGAAGGTCTTCATGCTGAGAATTTATGAATACAAAACAAAAAGACCTGGTAATTGCCTAAGAAATAGGCTGCAATGTTTGAGATAATTTCGCCAAAATGCATTGCATGATTCAAGCCGGAATGAAGATATTTGCCTTTTTACGCGCAGTCAAACCGTTAAGAGCGCGTACTTTGAAATCTCATACTTTCTAGAATACCATTTCTTTCATTTTCAGGAGCAAATTAAGCCGTTTTACGACAAAAAGGATGTCTTTCACGTGGAGAAAGTGTACTTGGTATACATATCAAGGATAGGTATGTGTCTTCAGCTAGGTACAATTTGTTTGCAGACACATACGTCCTAGATAGGAACCTACGAATTGCTTCCTCAAATAAACATTTTCATTTTGCAAACTTTAATAATAATACCTCCCCCTTTCCGTTTTTCTCATCGAATTTCGCGCCAACCCAAAATCGGTTCTGGAGAAACCTGAGAGGCGGCCACGCCCCCTTGCCGGCGCCAGGTCCAAATCAAAAACAGTTAAAAACAAGGAAACTGGTTCTCAATTGACACGTGCTTTTATTTTTTACTTTTCAACTGATTTCATTTAATTTTTAGTTGTCTCTAAATTAACGCTTTATGCATTTCTTCAGCTGTAGTGAGATCTAATTTATAATATTATACATGTTGTGCATCTACAATTATATCAACAAATACAATACAATCATCATATCAAAGTTATGTGTGCAATTTTACAAATATCATTAGTTAATATACTGTTATTTTGTCTACCTACACCTTTGGTTTAGAAGACACTTTTGGCCATAAAAACTAGGTATTGGTCAAAAAATGCAAAATGATCTTCTGCTCTCGTTTGAGGAAATATGCTTTTTTTTTTTTTTAACTTTTGTTGGTTGTAGACTGTTTGATCTAGAAACAGTTAATTTTTGGGTAAATGCCATTTTTTACAGTGGTTTCAAGTAATCACATGGGAGGAGTAATTTTGTTCCAATCAATTTATGCTCGAGAAGTGAATTAAAAAAAACTTATACTGCTTTGCAGTTAAATTTCTGTATGAATTATTCACAAAAAATCTCCCTCGAACAGATCAGTTTTTAAACTTTTTATGTCATGTTTTGAATTGAATATTCTGAAAATTGCAGAAATCTGTCGTCCACTGTCGTAGTGAAACATAAAGATAACATTTCGTGTACAACTTTCAAATTCAAAATTTTCCAGCAACTGAAAATTACGTTTACTTTCGTATGGGGTTAATGCGATCAACTCCTACAAATTTTTAGTTTTTAGTCCTACGATTGATTATAACTTACCAAAATGGCAGAGAAAAATGACAGATCCGGGATTTTTTCCTGCCGAAATTTCTGTTTTGAATCGTTAACCAGAACACGATCAGTGATCTACTTTTAAAAGAAAGGACACGCATTATTTTACGACCTATCCAAATAACGAATAAATTTCTGTTATTATCAATGAAATAATTTTTTTAAGGTGCCATAATAATTGTCGACACGTAATATGCTATTTATACTAATTTTTACTTAGCGATACTTAACGATATGGCTGAATTTTTACCGGAACAGAGATTGTAGTTTTCAGTATGAAACTGCCAAGTAGATACTTAAGCAACATCAACTATATATAGCAGCATTTTTCAATGTACATGTCAGCATGAGGACAAAAAAGTTTGTCATTGATCTACGAGTTTCTCAAAAAGCAGCTTAATGGAGACTCTGGCTCTGTAATTCCAGTAATCTCTTAAGAAGTTGACCGTTAATGTTTCTTTGTTTCCTAGCCTCTTCCATCAAATTCTTTTCTTCCGCTTTCAAATAAGTAATGTAGCTGAAGGCCTTTTGTAGAATTGCAACTTTCGGAGCTCGGTCATTGCCTGTAAGTTCCGGGATAGAATCTCGAAGATATTGGAAACGCTGTTTCAGTTCGTTTCTTCGCTTTCGCTCCAGAACATTGTGCGTTGCTCGACCGAGTTCGCAATCTTGATCCGACTCGTCCCCCGATGATACTCGCTGCTTTTGGTCGATGCAGTTTTCTTTCACAGTCTCTGCACTGCTAGTTCTTCTTCGTTTAACACATGAACGTAACTTACAAGAATATTCGTCGTCCGAACTGCTTGGAGTTAATGGAGTAGCCGGTTTTTCATCAAGGCACGATGAAGCCTCCTTTTCGTATTTCTCCGACGTGCATCGTTTGGGATCTTTAGTGGACCTTTCTTGTTTCGTCTCTGGAACTTTCTGGGTTCCGTCCAGGCCAACAACATCGACCTCAACATCTTCATCTGTTTAGAGAATGAAATCGTAATACAATTTTAAAAATTAATTTCTTTGTTGTTGAGCGAGGATGTCCAGTACTGAACAACAGTGAAACGTTTACCACAGTTCTTGAATCAGACCGACAGCGCAGAAAACTCAACTTAAATGGCGTTTAAGTGTAAATTAGTTTATAAATGCATAGTTTTTAAAGGGGCGGTATTTTTAAGCAATTCATGACGATCTGAGCTTTGGCGAGGAGCGTTCGCGACGGTCTGCAAATACCGACGTCCCAAATGCATAATCTGTATCAAGTCTACGGAAATGCTTTTTTTGGCATTAAATAAAACAAACTGAAGTCGAATTTTAAACTAAACTTACTACGGTGTTTGTTGAAATCTGATATCTTTGTTGTAAGAAATTTTAACATCACGCAATAGACCGACGTTCACAATGATCCTTTAATCCCGACCATGTTGGTTTAGCTGCCGCTGTATAGAAATCTGAGTAAACGTCAAAGCTTTTCTTCCATCGAGAGCAGAACGACAGAAGACTCCCTCAATTAACCATGAGCGATGTAATGAATGAGTATTGATGCATCGTAACTATGTATTTGGATATCATTTGTCAGGGGAGACTATAATTGTTTATTGCAAAATACACAGAGAGCATCTCGTGGCTTGACATTCTAATAGTGCGTGCAGGTTTACAAGATAACTGGTGGAAGTAAGACAACAACCAAAAACATGACAATAGGTGTTTAGACAAATTTAACATGTTTACGTCCAGCTAAAATGACCAATTTTCACCGTTAAAGCCCAAGAACAAACTGATTCTGAGTATCAACAGATTGCCTTATTTTTGATAAAGTGACCTTAAATCTGTCGCGTCTTTCTAACTCGTAAAATCGATGGTTAATGCCTAACAATTTTTTGGCGCCATTTCACCTACACCACGCATGCATACGACCTTAGGAACGGGGCAACGAAAGTCGAGAAGACCCTTGCGGCAATTACAAATCGTCTCAACGGTGTGGGTGACCTTCACACGTGGTAACTACTTCATAGTAGTCAATTTCTGAATTGTGACTGAGTTCGATCCATCTAACAGGTTGATTGAGAAATTATATGCTTCCAGGTTTCAAATTAAAAGCGTATGTGCCGCACTCTTTAACGCTTCGTCTCACTTACCAGCGCAATCGCCCCCATTTGGCTTGGCTTCCCCCTGACTGGATGCGTTTCCCGCCTTTCCCTGGTCAGCCAAACTAAACGGCCAAATTTCGCTTGGATCCACGTACGTAATTCGTAAGTTGCAGTCGACTAACGGCGGCGTTTTTGTGAGCGAGCGAAATTTTTCGACTCTGCCAATTTTGTTTGTTTCACCGATACCAAAAGTATAGCCGTTCCACATACAGTCTCTTATTAGCATAGATTTTAAATCTTTGGCACTTCGAGGTTTAAAGACGTCGTCATCTTGAGCTAAGTTGTCGTCCAAGTAGAACCGCTCGTCCCTTTCACCTCCAGTACTTTCAGGATTAGGATTTTGATTTGGCGACGACGGGGGCGTTAGAAATACCGTGAACGTCGAAACGTCGTTTCCACTGTCGACCTCAATTTCGTTGAAATCAAGACTTTTTGTTGAATAAACTTCGTCGCGTTGTAAAATCTTATCCTTGACTGATCCGACAGCAAAGTCGTCATCCTCGCCTCCTAATGGATCCATAATACTCGACTCCTTCGATGAAAACATCCTAGAAATCAACAGCGTACAGATAAGACTTTTAGCTCGCAGGTGACTAATTTTTGTACTTAATTCATCTTACTCCAGAAGACGTACAGCACAATTGTATACTTCTTTTTTGTTTTTTGTTTTATACCTCTTTGTGGATTCCGAGATGTTTAATTCACCAAACTCAATTGTCCAATGAGACGGCGGAAATGGTATTGTTGCTCGCTTGGCTCTCGTCTCTCTTTTTTGTAACTTCACGCACTTTTGAACAGTTTTGACTGGTCTGGAAGGCTCTAAGTCCGAAGATCTTATATTGATTTTATTCAGGTCCATTCATCGAAGGGCAAACAAAGAGAAAACCCGCCCACGTCAGTTTGGGAATACATTAAGGCTGCCTTCCTGACATCTGAAGAAAACCCTTGCGAGATACTTCTTTAATCTGATTAGACGATCAGGAAGAGCGTCGCTTTCTTCACCTCGCAACATAGATGAGGAACAGAAACCTGTTTTCCGTAGCAAAAAGGGTTAAGCAAAAGGCCGATAAATATTAATTAAACTGGTGATTCTGACACAAAAAAGGAACTCAGTTGAATGGATTCACGCTGTACCCTACAGGTAGCATGATGGGAAGGATCCACTTGGAGACATGGTTGGAGGAACGGCACTCAGTTCAGGAAAGGCTTTTATTTTTTTAAAATATCCTCGTGAAACAATGATCGAATAACCGCGAAGCACCCACACCACCTGTTGCTTCGAACATCTGGCTCTGATGGTAATAATTCAAATTACCATAACCGCTTCTTTGTTCGCAAGGTGTTTGGCCGCGTGGCGGTAATAGTATCTCAACCAACCGTAACAAATTGACAATATCCTAATGATCTCTTTTTCTCTCCATAAGCCCGCCTTTTGAAATCTATGCAAACAGAAAGGGGCATCGAAATCGGGGCCCACGCTGCTACAATAAATGACATTATTTCGGCTGCCCAGCTCACCTGCACGAACGAAATCGAGGAAGGCACGAGTGTAGTGTGCGTGTTGTGTTGCGTTTTCAGTCGCGGTCAAGATGTTCCGGAAACAGCCGGAGGGGAGCTAAAGAGACTGTATAGGACGGTGTCCGCAGTTGTCTCCATCTAAATATAAATTGAATTGATCCCACGAGACGACACGTGCCAGCGGTAAACAATAACAGCTTACCCGCGAATGACTAAGGACAATTGCTGTCACTGGTGATGAATTGGGCTTGCTTTGCTTCACAGGCCTATCTAAACAATAAAAAAAATGTGATAAGAGTTGGGGTCCCTGTTAAACTTTGATTCCGTTTAAAAGAAGACTATTTAATAAGTCTCACAGTTCATTAAAGCTGGAGCCAAACGCTCGAACATTGTGGTAGAGGTTTGGCCCATAGTGCTGGCTCGTAATGTTGGGAAAGCGGTTAAACGATTTAACAGTTGTTACACCTTATGATTTTTGTGGCGAAATGTTTAGCTGTCAGCTGACCTTCATCCAACAGATCCAGCTGACGTTGTTGGACCAACAAAGGTCAGCTAGTGCTGAACAACAATGTTGGAAAATTTAGCCGGGCATTAAAGCCGGGGCTAAAAGTTCGAACATCAATATCCAACATCGAAATCTTGGAAACGCGGCTACAAGATCCAACAATTGTTGCACCTCGCCATTTCTGAGGCAGAATGCATTAACATCAAACTTACGTCCAACATTGTTAGACCAAGAAATGTAAGCCAGCGGCAGTGTGGCACAATAATGCTTGAACCTTTAACTTCTGTTTGCTGGTGTACTTCCGATTGGTTTACTTTCATCTTTCACTTCTCTACAGCTTTCCGAAATGACATGAATATTAACCCTAGAGGACTGGCGTTGGTCATAGATTATTTGAAAAACCTCACAGTTACCTGGCGGTCTTCGGTTTGCTTTGCTTCATCTCCGCTTGTGTGTGATGAGATACATTTACAATTGGCTCAAATAAATCATTTAGTACACTATAAATTTCAGAAATGACTACAACGTTAACCCGTGAGGGTTGGTGTTGGCCGCAGACGAATTGAGAAAACTCATAGTAAACTAACTGGCAGTCTTCGGTTCGGTTTCCTTCGCTAACAATTGTTTGTTGGCATATTTAGGATTAGCTCACTTGTCCACAAGTTTTACAAATGACTGGAACGCTAACCTGAGAGTACTGGCGTTGGTCAAAGAGAATTTGATGAACCTCAAAGTAAACGAACTGGCGGCTTCCGGTTGTTTGTTCGTGTATTTACGATTGGCTCACGTCGTTTACTTCTCAACAGCTTTCCGAAATGACTCAAATGTCAAGCCGGAGGACTGTCGTTGCCTGTTGCCTAATGTTGCGCGCAGTTTGTATCCCGATGCTTTCAAAGTAGTAGCAAAATGCAATCATTGTCTTTCGATGTATAGTACATAATATGTGACCCTGTCTGCAGGTAAATTGCCATGTAAAAGATATACCATTTCTAGAACAATGTCTTTACTCTTTTTATGAACTGTATTCATCAATATTCATGTCTTTGCCATCAGTCCGTCTCCTAGTTAACAAGATGGTGTTTTTAATACCCTTAATGAGTTTTAAGTCTAGGTAATGGTTCATGAATGAAAGCTAGAACTCATCCTCTTCTCTTAATGCATTTAATAATTGATGCCATTGATAAAAATATTAAATGACCTACGATGATATAATTTCAAATTCTTCCGTCTAACAACTTATTATATGTTAGATTTGATTATTAAGGTTTGACTCCGGAATTAATAGGGAGTTTATGAAAACACGACGGCAACGTCCAGGACTACCTCTCCTTAAAAAAGAATTTTTCTTTCTGAACAAGGAGAATGTATAATTTTTAATCCCAAAGAGTATTCTCGACGCTAGTCCTCGATTGTATACACGTGACTGAGAGCTTTTCTTGGTTCACATGAAAGCTCTAGCGCAATAATGGCGTAGAAAATTTTTGCCATGTTTCATCGATAAACATCAACAGAAAAATTGCAACGACTCAAAAGCGTTAGAGTGGAGGAAAAACGAATATATAGAGTTGAATATAACGGCAATGATGCATGATTTCCTTTCGATTTTTAATTTTTAATTACTTTGTTTATTACCGACGTTGTCGCAGCTTGCGCAAGCTCTCTAATTATGTATCGAAGAAATAAATGACGCTTGTAGACAGTTTACAATATCAATGTCGAGTCTGGAAATTAATCTAAAATTAGTCTAAGAGATAATCAGTAACGAGTTGAATGTTAAGAACAGATCTGTTTATTCTACCGAAAACAACGACAAGACCAGCAGCGGAAACGTCGATGGCCATGGATATGCAGATATAGTTATCCAGAGTGTTGTGAAGCCTGAATGCCTCAAAATATTCACTGTTTACCTTTGGATATTTTATCAGATCAGCAAAGACACGTGTACATCCTAAATATTTACATAACCCAATGCTGGCAATTAGCTGACGTCTACTCCCGTAATAAATAATGAAATTAGGGATTTTAAAATTTCTACTACGCACTACCACTACGGTTGAAGGATTTGAACTCATAGGAACTGGTGATATACAAGTAAACTTTAAGTTATATGTATATATTATTGCAAGGATTTGAAACTCAGTCTCTTTTCGGAAAACAAAGAGCTTTCAGACGGAGAGCCATGTTTTTCGCAAGAATAAAATTACATATTGCTGACGTTCTGTAGCTAACTGGGTCCCGAGTTGTCTCTGATACGTTAGAATGCTGTTTCTACGTTGTAAACAGAGTAATAACGGCGTGAAAATTTCTCTTAGGACTGATTTTTGGATGCGTTCTTTGTATTTGGTCAGACATTCTATTGTCTAAAGACGTAGCCGTACTCGTAGTCGAAGTGTTATCTTAATGTGTCCAGTGGGGGTTTGTTGAAACAAATCTTTATCTCTTCTAAACTAAAGCATTGACAAACAAGGGGAAATGAGTCATTAAATTAAAACAAATCGAATAGTTATCGCTCAGGAGAGTCGATTAAGACAACTCTAGATACTTGGGCTCAGTATTAGTATGTAACGAAGACTAGTTGTTTAATATGTGTTTTAGTTGAGATTGCTGTTTGAAACTGTTAAATTCTTGGAAAATCTTGTTGATCAAACTGTGGAATGCTATTGGCTCAGTAAAACTCTGAGCTCCAGACGGAACTCCATCTCAGACCCTAGCTCGAGCTTGAATATAGGAAGCGTGACTTAAAATACATACCCTTTCGTTTTGAATAGAATTTAACAGGCTATGGTTAAGAAACAAGATTTTCATTCACAGAATTCAATTAGCTATTTTTGTTTGCAATATATCAGCTGTTAAAGTCAGCAAAAACGGGCAAATTTTGCATCTGATGATGTACAAACCGACTGCCTGTTTAGGAGATTGAGTCCTTGGTGTTACGTCATTTAAGAGAGACTTCACCCAGACACTTTATAGACAACCTGCCGGGGTTGTTCCCAGGTTCTCTCCCTTCTCATCCCTTGTCGTCGAGAGAGAGAGACCCAGGTTGTAGCTGGTCATCTGACCACATTGCTTCAACAATACCGCAGGGACGGTGGGCTCCGAGGCTAAAGTAAAGTTTATTTATACCGGATAACCCTATCAGCTAAACTAAGCTGTTATCCCTGGAGGTCCAGTAAGGGTCATCCCTCATGGGTCCAGTGTTACTACTGGAGGAAACCGGAGTACCTGGAGAAAACCTGCGATGTTTAGTAGAGTCAAACTGGACAACACTCTTCTCACATGTGACCAAGGTAACTTTAATCAGAAAACTGCGCGTAGCCGGAATCGAACCCTAGTCACAGAGGTGAGAGACACGTGCACTACCACTGTGTCAACAACACCCCGTCAAAGTGAACAAAAGTACTTGCATTTGTTTAGATATTTGCGCTGGGAAGTGGCCACTCAACAGCACTTTAACTTCTCACCCTGGCACTTGCTAGATTTTGTCACAGCTACAATTTTAAAACTTTGCCTCCCCTCCCCCTCAACCGTCTTTTTAACAAGCCAGAATTTGGAGGTCTTTCTCTCGACGACAAAGGAGGAGTAGGGCAGAGAGCCTGGGATTAAGGTTGCTTCGTAGACTGTCTTATTTAAATGACGTCAGAAGCCATTCACCCCAACCCTTTCTAGTGTCAAGGAAATTTTTGATGACTGATAAGATTTGAGCGGCAATAAATCAGATTTAATTTAACTTTTTGAACAAACAAAACCAAAACGATTTACTTTTATTCACTGAACTTCCAAACTCTAAAAAGTCTGAAAGAGCTGGACATGCGCTTTAAGTACTAGTTGTAGCATAATACTTCATTTTCTTAGGATTCCCTGCTGCCCAAGTTCAGTTGGTGACCATATTATGTTCAGCGTGTCCCTGTTTCGCAATTCAAAAGTCTAATCATAACAAAGTAAATGTTAGTCTTCATATATATCATACTGGTGTTTTGTTTAGAGAGCCCTAAAAAGACTGGAAAGATAACTCCAGATTGAATTTTGAAACCAACCAAGTAGCCTGACATGTAAGTATACCTCAGTCCCTTTTACGAAAGCAGTACTACAAGAACCTTAAAAAGTTCAAAGATTTTATTAGTAATGCCAAGTTTTGTTTTTCTGAGACAGTTTTCCA
>JBAHVQ010000483.1:36362-53531 GCA_036872915.1 Nanipora kamurai | reverse complement strand
TATGAAGGTTTACAAAGTCAGAAACCACGAATATGTAAACAACCTGAGACATAACGTGATAAAGGATTATTTCTGTGCTTTTCAATTCCAAGGACTGCTCTAACTTCCTACCACCAAAGTCACGAAAACGGTCAGCTACAGAATTTAAAATTTCAAAACCTTCTCGGTTAATACTCTTAAAACATGATACTTGGTGAAAATCTTGGGTTTGCCGTAACTCCTCCCAGTAATGTTTATGTTCTACTGCTGACGACTGTGTACCTAAACTAATTACCACTTCTCTCAATACTCTTTAACCATTTCACACCTCTTTAATTCGCTAATTTCTTCGTCTTGTAAGTCTCTTATCATTTCATCGACTGTTTTCTGAGAAGAGAACAAGTACAAGACAAATGAAAATAAAAAAAGAATGAAAGACGTTGATAAAGTAAACTCTGATGAAGATCACCAATCTGGAATTATTTAACAGAAATGAATAAAGGTCCAAATTTCTTTACCTCATCATCCTTATCAGCGACATCTTTATTTTCTGACTTGTTCCTTAAACGAAATAAATCTTTCTTTAGTTAACTTGTTCAGCAGATTTTTATAGTTACTGCATGTATCATTTATTAATACCACTGACTATGCATGGGGTGACTCGGTTAGAATGAAATAAACAGATACTTCACTTTACTATGTAATGAAGAACGCCTCATTTTGCAATTTTGATAAAAAGAGAGCATGTACACCTAAAGACCGCGCATCAAAACGCGATACTCGGATTGAGTTCCATCGTTGTTGCAGTTGCATCAAGATAACACGCGAGTGTATATAGTCTTCGGTTTTCCCTCGTGTCGTAAGTCTCAAACTATCTGATCCCCTAACGGGAATCGACCCCGTAACGTTCTGATCGCCAGTGAGATGCTCTAACCATTGAGCTACATGGACTCAGATGGAAGAGCGAAGGTTACTATTTGTACGGGTTCGTAGTTGACATGTGTACTGGTAACTGCAGTCTCGACAAATGATGTAGTCCACTTTAATTCAAAATATTACAACATGCACCAAGCTACCACATGCCGCACAACATCAACCAATATTTTTCGATTTTATTGCGTCATGATCAGTTGTTTTAACAGGTTTCAAAACAATCGCTCCTCGTTTAATTGCACATGGTCTGTGCTGACCCAATTTAAAGTCATCATATACTAGTGTTTACCGGGTTACTTCGTCCTTAAATTCCATATCTTGCACTTTTTTCTGCCAGTTTAGTAACATTCTAAGTTGAAAAATGAAATAAAAAAGTTGAAAAATGAAATAAATAAAGTGAAAAAAGGAAACTAAAAAGTTGGAACGAGGAAACCAAAAACGCGATTAAAAGTGGCGTCTTTGAAAAACAGCGTGCTGAAAATAAGGATCATATCCCTTATTACTGTAAATCTCTTTAAGAGAACAATTTTGTTCTTTTCCGCCTTTCTTCTTGTTTTCATCCTTATTCTCCTTCTCATCATCATTTAAAGACAAATCTCTGGACCGCCACAAAGCTTTGTCAATCAGCCAAGCTTCCGTTGCCTTAATTACAGTATATCAAAACTGGATATTGTCTAAGCTTTTTACAAACCGAACTTCTGCTTTCCCCAGAACTTTGATATCCTTGCAACATTCTCGGATTTCAGCCGTCGTAAGATCGAGTCTCAGATATTTTTCATCATCGAAAACAATCTAGGAGAACAATAATCAACCGATTTATAAGTTTACTTACATTATCTAGTCTTGTTCTTTTCCACTGTTTTCCTCTCCTGCACTCTCCTTCCCTCTCTTCCCTCCCCTGCCGTCTCGTTCCCTTCCGTCCCGTTCCCTCCTCTCTTCGCCTTCCTTCCCTCCCATCTTCCCCTCTCTGCCCCGTCCTCTACGGTACCCTTGCCTCTGCCTCCTCTTTCCCTCAACTAACAACGGAATTGTGTAGCTTCTCATTCTTTTTCACGATTACTTAAGCCGTAGAAACCAATCACACCTAACAGAGCTTACTTCGTGCACGGAGCTTAACAAGTCCAGTGGTTTTGTGCTTCTGATAAACTCAGTGATAGGAACTGCTTTAAACAAACTGCAATTGGTTTCTTCATAACCCTGAGCGCGGGTCCGCTTCTAAAAGACAAAATAAATCTGTATACTCAAGTGAAAAACCATAAAAGAGAGTGAAAAACCATAAAAGAGAGTGAAAAGATATGATTCACAATGAGAGAAAAAACTATGTTAAATCAGAGAAGGAAACTTTGATGAGATAACAGAGTCAAGAATGGTTTTAGTTTTACACAATACCACAGCAGAATGTACACACAGGTTAAATTTCCAGATCTGGATTCTGAATTCAGTACAGCAGGTTATAAGAGAAGAGGCACAGAGTTTGGAACCTTTTGAAATATCTGCATTCCCCCTCAATATTTTACCAGTTCACCACTTTCCTACCCATATGCTTTCAACACTGGGTCATCATGGGAACTTTCCAGCAGATGGGGCCCAATTATAATACCAGTATTTCCCAACACGTCTATGTTTACCTTGTTGCTAAGAAGACTTGCTGGTTTTGCTGCTTCTTGGTTAACTTCTTCAAAAATACATTTCCAATCAAGCAATCGGGGATCAATTTTGTCAGGGGCTTTGTAACTCTGAAACAAACAGTAATTTCTTGCTAATATTTTCATAATTTTATGGACTCGTTAAACCGAAACCATAAGAGTTCCATCAAAATGTGTTTTACATCTCCTCATCATTATTTCCCAATGAGGTGTTTGACGATCTTTTGCCAAACATTGAAATTTACCACCTCACAAAACCAAAAACAATATGTATGACACCCTGACAGGAGATAAGGAGATATATGCAAAATTCATTGAATAAGCAAGACATTCTAGTTAATGCATAACAACACTTAAATAAATTTTTAAATTATGAGTTTACCTGGCAAACAACAAATATTTCAGCAGACTCATTACGAGAAGCCTGGGGCTTGGTGGCATGGACTTTCTTGAACAATTGATTGAAGACCCACATGAGAGGTTGGTAGTCTTTTGAACGAAAAACCTGAGAAAATAAATTTCATTTACAGTATATAATTATGGTACTGTAGTTCTTCACAATCCAGGTGATCTTACTGCAAGCAAAAGGCCTGGGACTAGCAGCACAGTAAAAATCCAGTTTCATATCTTTAATCAGCTGTAACATTTGGTGTCTTTTATGAGGCTGTTTGAAACTTTGTGTCAGTATTAAATAAAGTTAAAAATTTTAAAACAGAATCTGTTATACCAGTTCATGAGCTATTACACATAACTAACTTAAGTTGGAAATGGATTTCTATTTGACAACTAGCGCTAGTCTACTTCTGCATTTCTAGATCACCTGGGACGGTTGTTCAAAAGACAATTAGCTTAACCCAGGATTAATGAAAACTGTGTGGATGGAAGACTGCAAATGTAGGATACGATGTTTAAAGTTTTTTGCTCATGTAAATATGAAAAGGTTTTAGTGCACGAAGTTTTAACTAAAGTTATACTGTAAAACAGAACATGTTCAACAAAACAGCCAATTAAATTTTAACCCAGGATTAGTGGTAATGGTTCTTTGAACAACTGGTCCCTGGATGCAAGCCATTCACAATCTTTTCCCAAACCTTGGTAACAAACCATCCCCCTTGGCGTAAAAATTCAGTAGCAAGTTTTAAAGCAGCCAGTGTTAGATGGGCTGAAATAAGAAGAGATAAAATGTCACCATTAAAGATTACTCAAAAAGGTTTCAAGGAAGGATTCCAACAAGAAGACAAGGTTTTACATTGAGAAGATCCAGCTATGGCCAAAGGTTTTTCAACTGAATTTCAACAGGTCTTACAAACCAAGAGGCAAAAAGTCTAAAACACAGCAGAAATTAAACTTCACTTGCATCATGTCTTTATATTATTTTACTTACCTTGTGAAAATGCATCATGTGTCCAAGCAGAACCAACATTAGGTGCACCATCATTTAACACACAATCAGCTTTCCATGTTTTTAATTCTTTTTTCAAGTCCTTTGCAAAAATAAATTAATGATGTTGTTATCACAAGTTTTTTGTTTATTTCATTTATTCATAAGTTCATTTTTCTTTTTCCTTTAACCTGTTTAGTTTCTTTCTATTATTCTTTCAGGTTTTCAAATTCATATACTTGGTCTTATGGGGACATGGCCACCTTTGTTTGTTTGTTTTTCTTTATATCATCAAAGAAAATTGATTTACCACACACAAGAATCCAGGTGATCTGACCAAAACAAAAAGGCCTGGCACTAGCAGCAAAATAGAAATCCAGTTTCATATCTTTAGTCAACTGTAACATTCTGTGTCTTTGGTAAAATTGTTTGAAACTTAGTGTCAGTATTCAGTTAAGGGAAAGGTACTGCCATCTCAAATTTAAGAGCAGAATCTGGCACATTATATGATAAATTCACTAACTTAAATTGCAAATGGATTTCTATTTGATAACTAGTCCCAGTCCACTTTTGTGTTTCTAGATCACCTGACCAAACTAATTGTACAGTAGCTATCAGTTAGCATTCTTTTTCTTCATCATTCGGTTTGGTTAGTTTGTTGATTTGTTCCACCTATTCACTTTCAATAAATTAATAAATACACAAACAACTGAATGAATTTCTATCCCTATACCTGTCTGCATTTCTGAGTGGTAATGTCTCCTTGAAATGTAATCACATTGGCAATAGGTTTAATTGGCACTAAGTCAACTCCTAACCAACAAAGAAGAAAAAAATCTGCAGAGATACCTCTCAAACTAAGGCTACTAGTGGTTCCTAAAACTCTGGTGAATATTAGAATTAAAAGATAAATAATAAAAATACCTCAGTCAGGGAATTTTTAGTCTACCAATCAATAATGTGCTAGAGCTAATTGAAAATGATGTTTACCTATAATAATACTTGATACAGGCATGAATTTTGATGCAACTTGTAGCCTGAAGGTAAAAAACAAATGAATAAATAAACTTTAAGGGAAAATTACTTGGTTTTTAACCACTTCAAATTGACCTGAAATAGTAATACATTGGTTGTTCTTACCACCCTCCAGGAGCTGCACACAGATCAACACAAACTTGACAAGACTGAAGGAATTCAAACTTCCTGTTCAGCTGGATGAGTTTGAAAGCAGAACGAGCACGATAACCTGACAAAAAGGAAAACATAGCAACCGAGTGACATAGTAAGCATATCTTAAATGTACATACTTCTCAACCTTGTACACTCAGAAAAGTTTACTGAGTCTTTGATGGGAATTGAATGTTTAAACTTCAGATTTCTGTTGAAATATTCTAACCATTGAGTTACACAGGTTCAGAATTAGTGGACCAAAGGTTGTATTGGTTCAAAATTGACATGTGGACTGCTGATTGCAGTCTTGAAAAGTCAATGATAAATAAAATTTAAGTAATGTTATATCTTAATCATATATTAAACATAAGTTTTGACCATTAATCACACTGACCAAAGTCATGATTATAACAATAATTTAAGACTAGTAAGATTAATTTATAATCAGTATGGGTTGACAATGTTAGAAAGGGATATCACAGGATAATAATCACATATCCACAATAGTACACATGACACGTGACATCTGTTACATAATTTTTTCTTCTCTGTGCTGTGTCACGCTTGACTACAAGCTTTTTATTTTGTTCTATTAAAATCCTTTCAAATCGCAACGATGTGAACAATCATTTTAATAGACAATGGACAAAGATATTGGTGTATTTGGGCCACTTTGGAAAATGAGGTGAAATCCAGGTTGATCATTGGTTAAAATGACCAACTGGTTCACACTGCTGCAAGAAATTTTTGCTCCACCTTCAGATGTTAACCAGAGACCTGGAGCTATTTTAAGCTTTGCACTGCACTATTTCTACCTGTTTCTTTTGCAAGATGATAAAATTTATCTCTTCGCTGCTTTCCAAGTTTGCTCTTCTTCCCCATTTGAGAATCTATTTGTCATAAATGCTCAACTTCAGTAGTCACTGGAGAAAGATCAGACAAAATCTCAGTTTTTAGTACTGAAAATCAACAAAGCATGTAGCATAAAAAGAAGTGGTAAAGAAAGGGAAAAGGGATCATGACTACAAAGTCAAAAAAGTGACTGGAAAATATGAACATTGAGGAAATCCTACCAAACAAGACAAAAAGTATAAGAGCACGTTCAGATATTATTGATATTTACACGAAAAAAAGATGTAAACGTGAAGCAATCAGGGGTAGTTAAGTTTTATAACGTTAGGTTGCATAACGAAAGCTTACCTAGCGAGGACTTTGCAAAAGATACATTTTTCCTTAAGTTATTCCAGAACCCATACCATCTGTAATAAGCTATGAGTTCACTGCAAATATGTACTAACTTACAGTGTATGAATTCGAAAGTTACATTCGTGTGGACCATGTGTTTGGCCTCTAAATATACATTTTGCCGCATTACTGCTGACCACAATTGAGTTTGTCAACGAATTACAAATTATAGCATAATCAAAGATCAATTTTAATTTTGTTTTGAACAAACGATTCCAGGTCCCCTCGTACTGACGGTGCGTTCAATTTGGGACTGGACACAAGTGGTTGAATGGCGTCATTCGTCTTCGAAGGTATCTCAGATTTAGTTTCTTCGAATTTTTAAAGATGTCAAGGTTTTATGCTGCTGCTTCGTCGGGAAGTGATAGTGAATCAAATGACGAAGTTCCCACCATTGTTCAAAAGACTGCAGCTCCCATTGCTTCGAGGTAAGATGATGTCTGACGGTTACAATATGGTTTCCAATATTCGTAATTTCTAAAATGTTTTTTCTATTTTCCCTATTTTCTCGTTCTTGTTTGCTCAAGAAAATTTATAAATTATTATGGTTCACACATGACGTCCTATGAAACGCTAAATTCACATTTAACCTACACTGCTGAGGTCAAATGAAAAAGTTGACTCAAGCGGGAGTCAACGCTCGAGTCAACTATTTCAGTTGACTTCAGCAGTGTAGGTTAAATGTGAATTTATCGTTTCATATTACCCTGAGGATGATTCTGAAATAGAACATGACGTCATGGTGGCCCTGTTGGTGCAAATTTAACAGAAGGATCTCTTTTTGAAGCTCGTGGAATTGGTTGCAAACTACAGTTACCCTGGCTACCCCTTCTCTACAGCCTAAGATATACAATTGCTAAATATTTGGGTTTTTGTTTTTCAAGAGCTCAGTTTCTGTTCAGCGATGATGACGATGAGGATACGAAGAGAGTTGTTCGGAGTCAGAAGGACAAGCGGTAAAACTTTAAGATTACCTTAAATTAAAATACCCTTATACTGTGTCATTACTGTACCTTTCGTTATACCATTTTTTTCTATCTACAATAGGTGGTGTGCAAGTTACGTCATGGCCACCATGTTGGATGAACTTAACAACTTTTCTTTATCTGCAATTATAATTTCATCCAACATGGCGAAATATCTTTGTCCTTTGAATCTCGAGGGACTGGTTGCACATCACCTATTGGGAGCAAAATGATTTGAGAAAATAAGGTTAATTTGATACGCTTAGCAGAAAATCGACCTTCCATGTTTCACCCTCCCCCATATCAATGTTGTCCAAGTAAAATGATGCAATTTGCTGGACACAGGTATAGTAGGTGCATAACAATGAGTAAGGGAAAGGGGGAATTATAAGGAAAAATCAAGGGGTTTTTTTCAGTCAATTGTTTGATATGTAAATTTTTAGCAAATATCTCTGAAGGGTGTCTACCATTTTGTTCCCAATTGCAGACTCAAATAAGCTTTGATTACCAACAAAACCCCAGGGCCAGTTGTAGAAAAGCTGAGTAGCTTATCTGTCGGAACATGAGAGAACATGTTCATGCTTTGAAAAAACTAAACTTGAATTTATACAAATCAAATCAACTGTATTTCACAGTATTAATTGCTGAACACAAATTCAGTTCATGTGGGAGCTTGGTGTATATTAGATGACCAATGGACATTCATTAAGCTTGTTTCTTGTTTTTTTTCTGAGGAAATGAGCTTGACGAATATCTCTTGGTCATCTGATATACACCAAGCTCTCACGTGAACCGATTTTTGTGTTCAGCAATTAATATTTTAATCATTATTATCATATTGTAACTTCTGTTTATGCAGTACATATGACAAACCTGCGCCTTAGCTAACCATCTGAGTCTTAGAAGCTCAGTGGTTAGAGAGTCTCACCAGTCATCATTCTCACCACTTTAAAAATTAAGATATTCAAATATTCATAGAAACTGGGGGGTCAAAACTTTTAAGAGGGAGCAAATGCTTCCTCTTTCCCCAACATGAAAGAACTCCCAATCCTTTGTTTGACTTCAGGACTATATTATACCTTTTAGTTTTGAAGAGATTTCCGCCATCACAAAGCAACTTAAAAACCACAAGAAGATTAAAGATATGTCAAAGATTTTGACTGGTATGTTTTGTAATAGAGTACTGATAACTATAAAAATAATCAAAATTATTATCATACCCACTGCTATGTTATTTGATATTTTTTCTTTGTGTAATTATAGTACTTTGTAATCATATTATGGGGTAAAATCTCTTTTTTACTCCTTATTTGTAGAGTTTGAGAATCTTGGTAAAGCTTTCATAAAAGCAAAAGCTGTTATTGACAAGGAAGGAATCCCAACTTCATTTATTAAGTGTTTGGTGGAATTAGAGGATTTCATCAAAGAGGTTGATTTATTAATTAATTTAATGCAATGGGTTACTATAATAACAACATAAACTTATGACAGAGTAAAGTCCAGGTCTCTCTCATTTTAAAGTAAATAGTTTAAAAGTTTTACAATTTACCATACTGTTTTGGATGCCAGGGCTCCCATTAACACATGGATGTGCATCCCTGATGCATTAAAACCAGAAAGGAAACATTAAAACAACTTGTCAGAGGTCCTGTGGGATGCACTAATTTTTTCACTGCCAAAGCCACAGCAAAGTGCTCTGGCTATGCATACAGATAAATGTTCTTGTATAATATAAAAATCGCAACAACTTAAAGCTGCCCATGAGGATGGATGTTCAGTGTGTCAATTCTATTCCAAAATCATCCTCAGGGTTATATGAAATGATAAATTCCACGTGCTGTACACTCGATAGCTCAACCTGTAGAACAGTAGCTGGTTATCCCAAAAGTGTGTGAGTTCAAATTCTGCTCAAGTCAACTTTTTCAGTTGACTTTAGTAGTGTAGGATAATTATGAATTTATCCTTCATACTTAAATACACACAACTTATGATTAAATCTCTGTGCTACCTTAAACATGCTGACCAGAAGTCACAAGTCTGGAGTTCCTTTTCAGATAATCACTTTGAATAATAATCTCACAATTCTTCTATTTAAAGTGTCAATTGCAATAATCACCCCAGTTTTCTTTGGCTAAAATGTATTCTTTAAACCTTCAACAGCCAGGGTTCATCTCTGTATAGATAAACTTGTCTGGCATTAGGCAGAGTAAAATACCATAGTGCACCCTTGCCCCTTAATGAGTTAATCAAGAAATATGTTCTTATTGTAGTTTGTACTAACTTTGTAACATTTTAATAGAAAAGTTTCACTTCGAACCTATCAAATTGTAACCTTAACATAAAAAAGGATTAAAGTAGAATGATGTAACAACAAAATGGGTATTCCCTGGGGAATGTGTTAAATTTCCCCATCGTTTTTGTTCAGTCTTAGATATTATTAGATTTACAGGGCTTAATACTGTATGTAGTCTTCATTACTGTTTTGACTTATAATTCTTTTCAGAGCTGGGAAGATACTGAAGGAAGGAAAAAGCTCAACAAATTAAATGCTAAGGTTTGTGACAACTCACCACAAAAAATATTAAATTATCTAGATCAAAATTTTTAAGAGGGATGGAATCTTTAAATTAGGGATACTTACTGGTACTCCCTTTATTCAGGAGAAATTGATAATTAGAAAATTTGCTATGAAATTGGTGTGTTTTCATTTGCATGTGCTAACATTTTGGCAGATTCATGTCCACATACACTACAAAGAGGAAAATTTTGAAAACACAGCTTCATCCTGCTTGTATTGATGGGGAACAAAAACTTAAACTTTAGAGATTTATGAGTCTATGACCTGGCAGGGCTTAGGGCATGTGCAAGTTACGGACAAAAAAAGACAAATCAGAGAGTCAGAAGAATGGTTCCAAAAGATTTTGGAATATGGCATGTATATATATGCACCAAAAATCTGTCTCAATCAGAAAGTCAACCTCTAAAGATTGAAAAAACAAAGATTGCAAAATAGTAAACTTTTCTCACATAACTGTCATTGCATTCCAGGCCCTTGGTGCTCTAAAACAAAAAGTGAAGAAGTACAACAAGGGATTTGAGAATGATATTGAGAAATATCGTGAGGTAAGCACTGTAGGTTACTACAACTTCAATCCCTTAAAGATTATTTTACATGTATGAGTTGTTTAAAACTATTGCAATAATTTGTTTTCCTTTTTTATCATCTATAAAAGAACCCTCAAGATTCAGAAGCAGAAGAAGAAGAGAAATCAGGCATGTATTGTACTGACAACTGGTTTTCCAACTTTTAATCCTTTAACCCTTTGTCAGCAGGGTAAACTCTTGTATTCCACTCAACACCATTCCACTCTGGCTAACTCCAGGGTATTGTATTCTGGCTAATGTCAAACAATTTACTCATCAAAAGGAGAGTTGTGGACATCAAAGGTTTAACTGGCGGATTCTTTTAACCAGCAAATGTACATATCAGACGACTAGTGGACGTTCGTCAAGCTCATTCTCTCAGAAAAACGGTTTCGGAGCCCTAGACGGGAATCGAACCCGCAACTTTCTGATGACCGGTGAGACGCTCTAACCGTTGAGCTACCAAGACTCAGACGGTGAGCTAAGGTGCAGGTTCGAACCTTGACGAACATCCACTGGTCGCCTGATATTTACCAAGCTCCCACGTGAACTAAGTTCGTGTTCAACATTAAGTAAATTGTACATATAGGCACAAAGGTATGATTGCTGGTGAAAGAAAATTCCAGATATTCAGGGGAAAGTTTCAATGAAAAGTAACACATGCTCATTAAGCAAACTTGACTTGCTAAACTAATATTTTTAAAATTAATCTTCTGACTTCTAATTCCACAATGTGTGCTTCTCAAACAACGAAAACCTAAAGAATTCAAGAAACCAAGGTTTGGTTTTGTCTGTTTTACTGTGTTGATATAGGTTGGTTTATGGTCTGTAATGGTCATGTCACTTGCGTAAGCGATAGATGAAATATCAACGGCAGGTCAACTCTTGGTTTAGGGTCAATACTAGTCTTAGGGTTACATGTGTGGGTCAGTGTTAGGATCAGGATCAAGGTTATTGTTAGGACTAGTCTATTCACAGTAATCTGTTCGATTGGTAATGTATTTGTTGTGTATTTGGTAATATATTTGCCGGTTAAGGTTATGTTAGGGCTGCGAAAGTTTTCTCAGTTTGTGAGCTCCAAAATGTAGATGCAATTCCGGCCTCCAAGTATTAACATTCACAAGAAAACCATTGTGTTTCGGAGAAATATGTATTAATGCTCTTGACGATGTGAAAATATTCACTGTGGCAAAAAATGCGTGACTCAGTTTGTGCCATCCTAGCTAATTTTATTGTTTAAACTACTTGAAGGCTCAGAAGATGAGGAAGAACATGATATCATGAAAAAACCCGAGACCGAGCAAAAACCAAAACCTGCAAAAGCAAGGGTATGTTGTCAGGATGAAACGAAATAAAATGTACATTCCTTCTGGTATTTATATTTTTTTGCTCTTAACTCCTTCCTGGTTCTCAGTGATCTATGGAGACTTTAGTATTTTACTCCTGCTAACGCCGGACGATTTTACTCGTCAAGGGGAAAGTCCTCGGCCAGGAAAGGGTTAAGGGTGATCTCATCTGGAGCTGACGAGTTTGGTGCCAGAAATTAAGGAAAGTTATGGATTAATTGAGATAACCAAAGTCTCAAATAATCATGTTCATGATACATAGTCAAGCATGCTCATAGAAGGAAATGAGGCATCTGTTGAACATCGGGGAGGTATGATTTGCAAACGGGAAGACAAGGTCAGTTAAGGTAAAAGGGAACGTGAGAGCAAAGTACGAGTTACTGCGTACATACTGACATTACTGTGCATTGCATTCGTTTGTTGAAAATTGCCAAACTATCCTTTTGGTGAGAGTAGTCTAGCAAGACAACAACCGGACTTCCTTGTTCTTAACCTACGGATGCTGTCTCTGATTCACTCGATTCTTGAATTATGAACATCAAATCCTATCTAGTATCAGCAAATTTATGGTAATGAAGTGGAAAAAGGTTAGTAGTACTCTAGCCTAAAAAAGAAACGAGAAAACGAGGTACTTCGAAAAAGATTCTTGGAAAATGAGGTGCATTCTTTTTTGTTTTTTTAGCAGAATACTACTCTCAACTTTTTAACTGCCTGTGCAACACTCAAATTTTAATATTACCCTTGGACATTTTGTTGTTATGATTAGCAGGATGACGACAGCGATTATGATTGGGATAGTGATACCAGTTCCAGTGACAGTATGAGTGACATAGGCAAAGAAGGGAAGGTTACTGCAGCTATGTTCTTGAAGAGGTATGTCATTTATGCTGTGTAAGAGACCCTCCCCCTGAGCAGTGGCGTGGTGGCCTCTTACCCCCTGGGGTGGCCAGATCGCTTTCGGCGGCCCTTCTCAATGACTTGATAAGATAATGTTCAGAAAATCCAATACACACTCTCTGATGTCGTACCAAAATGGACTCGTTCTCACAAAATTTACTTTTAACAGAAAAGAATCTTTAAACATACAAATAAAATCTCTTTCCTTTCGCCAAACATATTAACTATGAATGTAGTGACAATTTGCGTCCTCTAAACGTTTTTGCGCATTTTTTATGACGCCCAGTGCAGAGACCATTGCCCCTGTTACCACGCCACCATCACGTGGCCTCCTGGGCCTCTAATAGCCTTAAAGCTTTGAATGTTAAAGTGCCTGCACAACGAAAATTCAACTCAGTTTTTGCTGTATCGGGTTTTAAAGCCATGAGGACGTAGCCTGAGTGGTTTTCGACCCGATAAAACACGTTCTGCGAGTTTGTTGAACGGCTTCAAAAATTTACCCCAAAGAGCGTGTCCCTGTGGAGTTCAAACAATGGCTCACATTGTCAGAGGAAAGCAGCATGCGAGAAAAACAAGCTCTGCCTTACCGTATTCTTTACATAAAGAATACTAATAAGAAGTGCTTTATCAGATATAAAGTCCATACACGTGACGTATTATCAGTGACTCGATAGGCTAAAATGGTCATCGACTATTTGAGTTTTTACTTGAGTTTTTGAAGATTGTATTTAAAAGAACTCTTAAAACTACGAAAATCAACTTTTACGTGGTTTTTCATATCTCATCTCATTCGTAAGTTATTAAATATCCAGTTTGAACTATGACGCCGTACGTTGTATACAGCGCATGTCAGAAAATCGGTGATGTCTTTGGTGTGGTTCAACTAAACTTACTTAGAAGAAGCAAACTTAATCAGTTCAGAGTCCATGGCGTCTCTGCGTAGTCTGGGTCAGTTTAGTCAAAGCAAACCAAAGATATGGCCGATTTTCAGTTTTGTACTATATACAACGTATGGTGTCGTACGTACTTCAGAATCAGATACGATCTGAACGTCATATAAAAGTCGATTTTCGTGATTTTAAATGATTTTTGAATACATTCAAAAAAAACTACGGTGAATTATAGTTTCATAGGCACTTTAAACATATTTTGTGCATGTGGGAGCTTGGTGTTTATGTAGAAGACGTGCAAACGTTCGCCAAGCTCGTACTCTCAGGAGAACGATAACTGAAATATGATATGAGATATGATCATATCGTCGCTCTCCCATATAGGCAGCACATACGACGAGCCTTTACCTCAATTTACTATCTGATAGGAGTCTTGGTAGCTAAATGGTTAGAGCGTCTCACTGGTCATTAGGAGTTTGCAGGTATGATTCCCATCCGGGACTAAGAAATCGTTAATCTGAGAGTACGAGATTGACGAACGTTCGCAAGTGGTCTACATCGAAGCTTTGAAATTTTGTTACACTAGACTATTTTTCACTCATTTGTGGTTGGTTCATGTACCATGACTTTACCTTCAACTTCTTCTAATAATTTTAAGGGAAAAGGATGAAGGTGACGGGAAGCCGAAGGAAAGGAAACTGAAGAAATCCAAACAACAGAAACAGAAAATAAAAGAAGAAGAAGATGAAGATGACGAGGATGATAAGGACTGGGAACAAGTGAAGTCTAGTCACACTACGGTAGGAAGATCATACAGAGTAAATCAGCTCCTACATTTCAAAACCTTTAAAGAGTTTTTTGTCATTCCTAGACAAAAATAGGACAAAACTGTTATTGGACATAATAGTAAGTGTTAGGAACGAAGTTCTTAGTCAGTAGTTTGGTCTTGTGGGGTGTCTAATATCTAAACCCCAGAGATCTCATACTGCTCGGCTGGCTTCTTGTTTTCTAGTATACGAAGGTGGAACATAGCGACAAACGGTTGCGACTGAAAACTAAACATGCAAACACAAGCCTTATGGAAACAATTTTCATTTGACCCGGTGAAAAAACGAAAAAATCTATAACATAACGAGAAGGCACTAAATAAAGTGTTTCAATGTGGTAGCATAACAATATATTTGGGGCTTTAGTAGTCTTTTCTACGCAGATTTTTGTGAAGACCGCCAAGCATCAGTTGCACACGGGTTGTTGTCTTTGCATTGGAAAGTCTGTTGTCCGTTTTGTGAAGGTTACCGTTGTACAAACTTACTGATTCTAACGATTTAACTTTGGATAAAACATGGAAAAACACCGAGTGTCCGTTGATAGAGTTACAACGTACACACGTAGTAATCCTTCATTGATTACTTACATATTTCAGGAAAAAACTAAATCACTATTTGCAAAAGATGTTGAAATTTCTCCAACCGTTGTACTGAAGAAACTTCATGAAATTCTTGGCGCACGTGGCAAAAAGGTTTGTTCACACATGGTTTGCTGTGTAAAATTCTCAGATGAATTGCATTTGAAACTGATTTTGCGAAGAAAGCTGTTCTTGACGGTTTTTTCGATGTTCTTACTCCCACGACAGCGCAGGACCCTAAGAATAGTCATTTCTTTTCTCACTTAGGGAACGGATCGTACTGACCAAATAGAATACTTGAAAGATCTGAGGAAGATTTCTGAAAAACACCATTTGGGTTAGTCAACGAACCTCTTTTCCCCCCGTCCTTGCATCTCTCCCTTCATCAATCCTCTCTTCCTGCTTCTCTGACTTCCTTTCTCCCTTCCTCCATCCATCCCTCACCTACCTCCACTCTCTCTTTGCTTCCTTCTGTCCATAAATCAATCCCTCTCTTTTGCAGTTTCCTAATCCTTTTGGCCTTATACACCTCTCTTCCACCGTCGCTCCTGCCCTTCTAATGTCCCTCCGTCCCCAGTCTTAAGCTCCGTCCTTCCATCGTTCCCCCTTCAATATCTCTCTCCCTCGTTACTTCCCTCACACCGACTTTCCCTCGCTTGCTCCCTGTTTCCCCACCTAGCCCTTCCTCCATTTTCCCCTCTTTGTCCTTTCTATTGATATGTGTCAACAATGTCTTCAAAGGTTGTTTTTCATCTTTCAGTATTGTCGTGTGGAGCCTCTGTAACATAAACAATAATACTAAAAATATGAGTAATGATGATAATAATGACATAAATGATAATAATTATACTAGCTACTTCCAATCTGATCATTTCTCTTCTATGTCTGTTTGAACAGGTCCCGCTATGAGCATTAAAATTCTATTTAACATAGTTGCATCCATATTTGACTACAATCCTAATGTTGCAACATGTATGAAGCCTGAGATGTGGAAAAGGTAAATTCTTGCAACTAATCGCCGAGTTTCTACAGCAAAGTTGACGAGATGAGTAACCTCATAGGATATAAGATTTGAGCTCAGCTATCACAGAAAACTTTCTATTAAGCATTTTGGGGCTTGACAATTCGTATTTAAGCCTAGTACACATGACCAAGTTATCCTGCAATTGATGAAAATAAGTTTTCCCGAAAAATGTTGATAAATTTTTGAACATACATTCATGGAAAATTGAATACCTGTCGGATAATATAATCCCTCACTAAAAGATTAGAATTCATAGAATTCACGATCACGAACACCCAGAAACTGCGAAAAAATTCACCGGTTGTTGTCTGTTTTGTTTTTAGTTGTCTGGAGTATGTGCAAGAACTTTTGACTCTTCTTGATAAAAATCCCAATATTACAGTTGGAGAAAATATTCCCGAAGATGCGGAAAATCTAGAGGTATCTCGATGCTGCTGGGAATAGATGGACAGTAACGTTGCCAATGAACAGATGCGATGATTATACTGTACTCTGGCACTGACACTAAGACTTGATGCTGAAACTGACACTAAATCTGGCACTTACACCAACACAACAACTAGTTCTCCCACCGATCCTCGAGCTTACACTTTGTGCACGACAAAAACTGAAACAGATTAACCGTCTTGACCTCAAATGTTTAACCCAGTTGTTGTTCTTTAATTTTTTTAATGCATTCATAATATTTTTAGAGTACTGATGAAACCGTTTACAAGATCCGTGGCTGTATGTTGATAACAGTGGAAAGAACAGATGATGAATTTACCAAAATGCTCCAGGGTTGTGACTGCCATTCAACGGAATACGTTGACAGGTAGAGATTGATACATTTAATTTTTTTAGCCAAGTAGCACCTTCTAAATTCGTCAGGTCAGCCATTTTCCTGACTTGTAACAATAATAATGATAATAATAATGTAAATGATAATGATGGCGATGGTGATAATGATAATGACAATAGAAAGGATAATGATGGTGATGATAATAATGATAATATTAATGGTAATGATAATTATAATGACAATGACGATGATGATAATGACAATGGAAATGATAATTATGTTGAATGATGATGATAATGACAATGGAAATGATAATTATGTTGAATGATGATGATAATGACAATGGAAATGATAATTATGTTG
>JBAHVQ010000483.1:0-28389 GCA_036872915.1 Nanipora kamurai | reverse complement strand
ACTTGTCAAACATAAAGTTGTGATTGGATAACCGTTGTTCAAAAGACCGGAAACAACTAGTTATTCGCTGCACGCTTGAACGCAAATGGTAATATGCAAATTAAGAGCACGGTGACGTTATCCCGACAAGCAACATTGTGACCAACCTGACCAATCAGAAGGTCGTGTATATCTTCGTTATTAACCATTAAAAAAAACACTTCGAAACTGGGAAATTGAAGACTGGTTTTCATAATTCCCCAATTCATTGCCGATTGTCGTTTCCAGCCATAGGGGACGAGCTTAAATCAGTTCCACATCGATAAAGACATCTTCGCGCCAAATTGATATCCCTGCGACAAATGAACCGAGTCATTTGGTGGCCACAATTAAGTCTCTCAAATACCAACATGGCTGGCAAAAACATCCAATTGCCAAATGTTCAGGAAGAAAAGGAGGATGAAATTAGCCACTAAATTGAAGTTTCGTTTTCTACCATTGGTTAAAAATCGGGGTTGGTTCTGACAATAAGTGTGTTTATATTAGAGACGGATAATTTGTCTGGACGAACTTAGGCGAAATTTTTTAGTGTGTCTGTTAATTTGTCTGCGTATAAACACAGGCAACAGACGAATTAAACGTCCAGACGAACTTAACAGTCGTCCAGACGAATTATCCATCTCTAGTATATGAACACGCCCAATTGATGATAATGGATGGTGATCACAGACCATCGCCATGCAACAATGAAATGCGATAAATGAAAACATCCCAAAATAACCTGGTTCAACTTATCACTCTAGTAACAATTTCCAGTTCTCTTTAATTTCTAAAAGCTAACTTATTTTTATCAGAAGAAAAGGACATTCGGTGGTTGGAACTAGTCAAAAACTTATACGTAGTCAACCAAAAAGTTAAAGTTTGAAATTTAAAGGGACACTTGCTTTAGTGGTAAAGGAAGGTTACCAGTCTGGTAACTGAAGGCTGCGGAAGCTAGTTTGTTACTACGGCGACAACGTGACTGAACAATGGTCTTTATGCCTCATCATGTTCCCTGAGGGAAGACTCCGGCAATGTAATTGGCATGGGTTCTGATAAGGACTTAGTAATTCAGGGGGTCGCGTTTCCAGCAGATTAGGGGGCGTATCCCAAGTAGCATGCATATTTCAGCAATCGAGTTGTAACAAGAACCAACACAGAAATAAGATGGGTATTTTGAAATTAATATTGATCAATTTTTGGGTATTTTTCGAGATCAAGATGGGATCAGGATTGACATCAATAAAATCCTCAATTTATCGCCGAAATATATACGTCATGACATCTACTGATGCAAAAAGAAAACAGGATTTTTATCTCTAATGAATGTCAGAATTCTGGAAATGACGTCAATGTCAAAGGTTATTTCAAAAATAGAGTTACGTTCTCTTGGAAATTTGCTGTTAGTTTTTCTAGTGATAAAAATTGCTCGTTTAAACATATCACAGAAATGCAATGTTTCGTCAGTTATGTTAGACCACCTGAAATCGCCAGCGTAACTTCGTGTTGCTGAAACGCGGAAACAGCGATAGTAATGCTTAATGCTTACTATTCGTTAATGAGACTACAAATATCACAAACACAATGCGAACGGTTGTTATGAAATAAATCTTACTCTCCATGTGAAATAAAACTTTTATTAAGTCACGTATTTTGAATTGCAAGGAAAATATTGTGGTTGTCAAATCACATTTTTTCTTAATAGGATAGTGGTTTTAGTGCCATATGAATTTGCGTGACTGGCTGTCTTCAATCATCTTAATACGATTAGACTACATCCGAGTCGATTTCCCGACGGCAGATTTTGACAGATACGATTTTGATTGGATAGCTTTCTGTTTATACATCGAATAATTTTAGGTATGTAATTCCGTGAATAATATAAATGAAATTCGCCTACGCTACCTTTACACTTTCTGGGGGCGATTCATCCTTCCCCCATAAGAGGAAACATTTACTTGTTTTGGAATATTCCGCAGTAGATTGCAGCAGAAAAGTCATATTTATTTCCGTTCCATTTCTCGGCGTCATTTTGCAGTCGTCATGACCAACGCCCATTTGCTGCTTCCTTATACGGATAAGGAATGCATAAATTTGAACAAATATGAGCTGCTTTCTGCGACGAGACGTTGAAAATTGGTGGCTTTTCCGGTGATTAGGCCGAAATTATCAGTGCAAGCGATCTTGATTTTAGAACAAAGACAGAAGACTGTACTGGTGTTTTAGAACTGGCTTGTTAGCAAAGTTTGAGCGGCGAAGATTATTCTATTAATTTATCAATAGGTCGAGATTTATACCTTTGTAGTATTTGTCGAAGAAGTGTCACAAGCTCCCGTGGATGAAATGGACGATTTAGGTAAGAACGTGTGTTTCTGGTAGTTTATTCCTGAATGTATACCACGCTTTTCCCCCGCTGTTGTTCAGTCTGTATGGTTCATACCTCTTAATAAATATATTTCGAATGTGCAGTACCCCTTTAGCTGTATTTGAACAAACAACTGACAGAATCTTCGTCAAACCGTTTGTCGTATTTGCCAAATTCGGACAAAAGCCCATGATAAACAACACTCATATAGACTGAAATGTCCATCTGATTTGAATACTGGAGTGTACATTAAACATCTCCAGATATTTATCGAAAAAAAGGAGCTTCATTTATTGTCCGTTTGCTCCTAGACTTTGTCTTTGCAGCCAATATTAGTTAATTGCCACTTTGCATGGCAAACTTCAGCTAGTATTTGTTTTGAATTTCTTTCTCTCTCTGTCTGCGTTGACTTGTAAGTTTTCTTTTTTGATAATATTCACCTAAGGGGATCTCTTTTCCTCTCGACATCAATATGTCCGGGTTGACTAAGAGACTTGACGTTCGGGTTTGTTCAAATCGAGTGTCCCATCTGGCCATTAGAGCACTTCGTTATAAATTATTCATGATTACCTAAGTCAAATGGACTCTGCTGTCACATCTAATCTATAAAAACATCAACGTGCGTGTATTTGTATGTGTACACGTGAAAAGAGAGGCTGTCGTCTGTCCTTCAAATCAGCCCAATCGTTTATCTTCCGCTTTACTTGTAACGAACTTGTCCGCGGAAAAAAGAAACTTTCATTCACCTTTGAGCTTCACATCTGGGACCAAAGGACCACACTTGTTCTACTCATACCCCACCATGGTCGACATAAGACCTGGCAGAGATCTTAGTGCAAAATTTAAAGAAAATATCGATTTTTTAGATGCACTGCTGGCCGATTTACAAGCCATTCCCATCAGTGGAACAACGAAGATGACCAGGGACCCAACAGACTCACCGCCTCCCATTCCAGCTCCCCCAAAAGAAGCTCTTTCTAATGGCAGTGCAAGGAATACAACGACAAGTTTAGGGACTAACTTATCAGAACTGGATAGTCTTTTAGAGGACTTAAACAGTACAACACATCCGAAAGGTATGCTGGAACGAGTTGTTTTCCTCCCAAATCCCTGTTGCTTGCGGATTATTTATGCAGCAAACTGCATGTCAGGACCAATTTGGAACAAGACTTGCACCGTTCTGACAAGTCTTGCATGTGCGACTGTTGTTTTGTACAAGATATCTAAAATTTTATCTCACATTTGCAAGAAATAGGTGGCTCTAAATATTTTGCATAGCGGTAGAGGATTAAGGTGTTCTTCGGTTTCACACTACACTCTCATTCAAAAAGTCTGTTTTTGATTACAGACCTCCTACTACATTAGCCCAGCATTTTTAGTGACACGTTAGTCGATGCGACCATTGTGAGTCGTAATTTTAACCTCCACCTCGTAGTACAGAGCTATTTCTCTCCGCTTTGCTTTGCAGTATCCACTTTACTTAATTTGTGGCTAATGTAATTTTAAATTTGGTATATCTTTCATTGATTGATCAGAATGGTGCTATGATGATACGAAATACCGGCACTTGATTAAGTCAAATGTTTTGCATGAAAGCTTTCTTCAGAGGACGCAGTATCGGTTTGTCGGTCCAGATTTGCCAGTTGCGAGATTAGGCTGGTTAGGGTATGGTATGATTGAAGCTACTGTAAGACTGCTTTAGTTTGCTTCACACAATATGGGAAATGTTCCCCTTCCACCGGACATTCAACTTGGCACTCGTAAAGAAAAGAAAAACACAAACATTGCATGGTTTGTATTGACATACTCATGGTTTGATTCACGACGAGAAAGAAGCAAAAAGATAAACGGAAATCTGTTTATGTTTTTAATTTCAAAGCCACGAGCACCCATGCTGCAAGACAATAGGTAGAGGTTATCTGTACAAACCGTTTTTAATCAAATCTTTCAATTAATATGCTAAGCTGTTGAATTAGAATCTCTGGAACAGAATCTCACAAGAATTTCAACAATACACCAGAAAAGGACACTGATAAATACTTTCTAGATATTTGATAATACTGGGCCTGCTGCAATTTAGAAGTTTCGGTAAATTTTTGTATCAGTTTTGTGGACCAACTAGTTTTGGTCACATATCATGATTAATAGACATCCAAAACATTAAATGTGATACATTCCATAATGACTTTCACTCAGTTTGTGGAACTATGTGAATTTGTAGACCTTTAGTACTTACCAACAACGGATATCATGGTTCCATGATAACTGGAGTTTGTCATAGCCAGATAAACATTTTGCAATCTACTCATTTGAAATAATTGATCTAACCTACCATGTAACTTTCTTATTGCACCAGATTGTCAATTTATCTTTATTTAAAGCAATTCACTTGCTCTTGTACTGAAGTATCATCATTTTTCTTCAATATAATTTTTTTATTTCAGCAAAGTTAACCCCATTTAAATGTATTTTTACATCCTTACTTCTTTTGGTCATAAGTTACCAGTTGGAATGACCTTTGCTGCTTAAACAACAGAAATGCAAAGAAGTTGTTTTCTTTCTAGGGGCTGTGATTGTTTTTGTGGCCATTTAATGAGTATTTTGTTATCAACTTAGTTGACATTTCATCAAATTAACCTTAGCACTGGCCAAAGTATCACTACTGCTGCTCCAAAATTAAAATTGTCATTACAAATAGGATTCCTCGGAGCTATAGTTGGTTTATAATTATTGGTGGTAATGCAGGAATCAAGAATTGTTATTCTGGAGAAATATTAATTGTAATTTAAGTGACACCAAAGTCCTTCGAAAATCCATCAATAAAATAAAATGGAGTCTTACTTTGATTTGTATATTAATAAAGTCTAAAAAAATTTTCAAATCTGCCATCACTTCTTAACCCATGCATATGAGCTGTCTTCATATTTCAATTCTTTTAACATTAGATCCACTTACAAGTAACACCATTTAATGAAATTTTAATGTGATTTTGCTACAACCATGATGACAATATTTATTCCTTGGCCATTCAATTATAAATTACTCTTCAGTATTTAGCAAACTCACATTTGTGCTTATGGTTTTTACATGTAAATCATTTGTATATAGATCCCTAGCTTTTCATGGAAATTAGAAGACTAGTGCTCTTTTGACCTAATATAGTGTTGCTTAGTAATAGTGTAACTACATTTCTGAGTAAACAAATCTTTGTTTTGTTAACTATGTGATCCTTCCCTTTTTGTACATTATGCAGTTTGAGCCAGCATCTTAATTTTTATGTATTTGGACCACTTTTCACAGAAGCAGGGCTTAATCAGTTATGGTTATGTTAAGCATCCAAATGTTCCCAAGAGGAGAGAGGAATCCCAAGAACTTGGGGCATTGTCACTCTGCAAATTTCTCAAAATTTTCATATCCAGCAATTGCTGTCAGAAGTACGTTGAAATTAGAGCAGACGACAATACTGGTAGTTGAACCCTTAAATAGTTGTAATATATGGGCAGCTGGATTATATCATTCACCATTAGACCCATTTAAGTGAAAGGTAAAATTGTGTATGTGGCAGATGTCATTTCACAAGCAGCTTGCTGTATGGCCCCAGTCAAAAAAACATAGTGAAGAAACTTATAACAAAAAGAATGTTCCTTATTGTGGATTGTTTGTGAGGAATATTAACATCACTGTGGTATCTATTTTATTATTTAAAAAAATGTAAAAGTCTCATCACAGTGGACAAATTAGGTGATATGGAATCTTTGTTTTGATTGAGGTGCAATGAACTGTCAATGTTTCTTTTTAAGGGGGCAGTAATCGGAGTAGTGAGAATCGACTGTCAGACAAAGTCAACAGCAGCACACCTCAGCACAGTAGACCTCCAGGTGGGTTTTTGTATTTATTTCTTGTCAGAGCTGAAAGTGCTAGGATAACATCATTAGTTTACACTTGAAATTATGTATCAGACAGGCAAGTAAAGAATAAGGTAACAAACCTTAATCAAGAGTCATTTAACTGGGAAAAAAATGGCAAGAAAAGTAGTGGAAGCCTGAAGTGCTTAAAAGAATCAGCAGAAGCATGTCACAAGAGTGTTTTTTTTCATGAAAGTCTTTGGTAGATAACCTATCTACCAGAAGTGATTCAGATTAAGTCAGTAGATAAAGATATGAAATAGCTTTTTAGAAAGTTCCATTTTGAATAGTTATGGTATGCTTTGTAAGTCATAATTGTACTCTTCATAATTGTTGATTATGGGGAAAGTTCTTCCCAATTAGTTAAAAATCATTTTTATAATAGAGACTTGTGTCACAACATAATTTGTTTTCATATTTAACATATAAGATTTTAAATGTGTAAAGTCAGAATTTATTTTCATATTTAGTTGAATCCCTACTAAGTGAACTGGACAGTGCTGTTAGCTCTCGACAACAGATGAATGATTCCTCTGGTAGCTTGCATGATTCATCTGCCCCAAATAAGGCATCTTCAGCCACTAAAGAACTGGATGACTTGATGGCTTCATTATCAGATTTCAAAGTGAATGTTCAGACTGTTGGACCTGCTCAGTCTGTAAAGCATAATGATGAATATGCCAAACCGCAGAAGGCAAGTTCTTTAAAGCCATCACCACAAGGTTGGTAACATGCTTTTATGTCATACTTATATTTTCTACTACTGTAACTATTGACATGTGTGTTATTATAATTTATTTTACTAAAAGTGATAGTTATAATTGTGCTCCTGCAAAAGTTTCCTGTTGTGAACACTACAAAAAAGTAAGAAGTTTGTGGAGAAGTTTATATAACAAGGGAAAATTCTGAATATCAAGGCAAAAATTGGTTGCTATTTTTTTCATTAAAATTTTAGTTTTTGACAGAATTTGTTTAGTTATATGTAATGCCAATCATCAGACCTTTTAGCATAGAAATCACCTGTATATAGCTTGGTTGATGGATTGTTATTCAATTAATCTTGCTTTTGAAGGTGGTCAACCAATGAGAGTAAGTCAACTAGACTCCATGCTTGGGAATCTTCAATCAGACATGAATCGTCAAGGAGTGAGTACAGTAAAAAAAGGGACATGTGCAGCTTGCAACAAACCAATAATTGGTCAAGTGTGCACAGCATTGGGGAAAACATGGCATCCTGAGCACTTTACTTGTGTTGCTTGTGAACTACCTTTGGGATCAAGAAACTTTTTTGAGAGAGAAGGGAAACCGTTCTGTGAGAAAGACTACCATGAACTTTATGCACCAAGATGTGCATACTGCAATGGACCGATACTTGATGTAAGTTGGTTTCAAATTTATCATTATTTCCGTAAGCTGTATTTGCATTGTGAATTTTAATACATTATGCCATCATTTTGCCTGTCTGTTTTGGAGCAGTATTTTAGTCCTGAATTAGTTGAACCTTAATAGTAAATTATCTACCCTCTTTTTCAATATTTGGTCCACAAATATGTGGATTATTAACATTACTTCACTCTGACTAAAATTGCATAATTAGCAGTACTGTACCTTCTTTTCAGGAAGTATTGCTGACCATGCCATAATCATATGTATGAACTGCTTGTAATTGACTCCTGTACTAGATTAAGCATGCCATATACTCACATTCTTGTCTGGTTTAGTCTTGTGTTACTGCCTTGGATAAAACTTGGCATCAAGAACACTTCTTCTGCCATCAATGTGGCAAGCCATTTGGAGATTCAGGATTTCATGAGAGAGATGGCAAGCCATTCTGTCGTGATGATTACTTTGCTGCATTTGCCCCAAAATGTGGAGGATGTGAGCAGCCGATCATGGACAACTACATCGCAGCTCTGGGACAACACTGGCATCCAGAATGCTTTGTTTGCTATGTAAGTTTCTTTGAAATTTTGAATGCACAGATTATACTCTCTCAAATCAATCTGAAACCCCTTGCATTATTACTTACAAATAATGCATATAAGCCAGGAACCTAATTTCTAAAAATTTAGTCAAAATGATTTGAAAATCCAACAAATACTGCTAATGTAGGTAAGGTTGAGTCAAATCAGCACATCTCAAATTATAAAGTCCAGGTCAAAGTCAGTGATCAATGTTAATTTCCATTAGTCAAGTGAATGATTTTTGGTCAACCATTTCTAGGCATCGATACAATGTGATTTGTACTCTGATTGTCAGTGGTTATTAGTGCAGTGTTGTTTGCAAATTAATTTAGTTTTAACTTCAAGCCATTTATAACTTAAAGGTCTGAAATATTAAATCACATGGTATCCTTGTATTCTAGGAATGCCATCAACCATTTCCGGGAGGAAGTTTCTTTGAACATGAGGGAAAACCTTATTGTGAAATGCACTACCATTCCAAACGTGGTACTTTGTGCTATAACTGTCAGAAACCCATCACTGGAAGATGCATCACAGCAATGCATCGGAAGTTTCATCCAGAACATTTTATCTGTGCATTTTGCCTGAAGCAGTTGAACAAGGGTACATTCAAAGAACAGAATGATAAACCATACTGCCATTCATGTTTTGTAAAGTTGTTTGGTTGAAACACTCAAAGATAAGGCTGACTGTGACAGTCAAAAGTTGATATTAAGAGAGTGGTTTTTATTAGCAGTCAATGAAGAGTCCATCTTTCAACTTCTGGCTTGATACCAAACGTCATCCTTCAGTCAGAATTGTGGAAGCACATGAAAAATTGAGATTAAATTAGGCTCAAAGAACATTCATATTATTTTTTACTTAATGTATAATTATCTTAAAACCGAGTTACATTATGCAGCTGTAAATTGTTTTAAAACATTAATTTGCTCTGTTTGAGAAACATTGCAATTATCATAGCTAATTTTTAGTTTTTTATCAAATGTGTTTTGTACATGTTGATGCACCAATGAAATTTGGTGTTGTAAGTTGAGAGTTAGGTGTGATTTTATAATGACGAATAGTTTTACTCAAGAAGTTAGATAAATACTGATTTTTGATTTGAAGTGTTTTTCATTTTTTATCACCAACTTATAAAATAATTCATGAGCAAACACAATTGAAATCATTACCAAGACACTATTTGGATACCTGGTCTGAAGGTAAGAAGCAAAAAGTTTTAACCTTCAAAGTGTTGTTTTCAGGAAATTGCACTTTCGACAGAAATAAGTTAATTGTGTTTTTTGCTGTACAAACTGTGGTAAACTAAGGACTCAGAAAAACCAGTTGTTTGCCAAAAGAAAGCCTGTCACTTTCAAGCTGATATATCCTAAAATAATGGTTCTTATGTGACAATTCTTGCAATCAAGAGCATTGGATATCTGAAAAACTTCATACCATCACTCTTTAAGCATGGATTCCTAGAAAAAAATTCCTGAGCCCAAACTGGAATTAAACCTGCTACCTTTGATGACCAGTGAGACAAACCATTGAGCCACTAAGACTCAGATGGCAGATGACCAACAAACATTGGTCAAGCTCATGATCTCAGAAAGATGATTTCTGAGCCCTAGACAGGAATTGAACCTGCAACCTGATGATGACTGGTGAGATACTCTAACCATTTATAGTAACTTTCAAGACTCATATGGTGAGCTAAGATGCAGGTTTGTTGCATGCTGCCTAAGCAGAAGCCACAATATGGTGATAGAAATACTGAAAGCTGAACACAACTGCTGTTCATGTGGGAGCATAAACAGCATTTGAGTTTTCATGACTCAGATGGCAAGCCAGTCTGCTAATTTACCACTGTTGCCTGCATGAAAGCCACCAAGATGATTGGGAAGACCTAAATTTTAAACATGGAATGAGTGTATAAATAGAGGCTGAGTAGTTTGGTCATTAGATATTAAAAATACAAGAACAACCCTATTGGTTGATGTTCGATGCCAAATTCATTTGCATTTTCTACTATGAATAATAATGAACTACAATAAATTTAATCCACAAGGTTGAAATATTCAATGGTTTGTATGCATAATTTATTTCATTCCACTTAATACTTTTCTACAAAGTTCTTTAGCCTCTAAATTGACCTTTGGTAGATAACTGAAAAATGTAAAGCCTTGAATCAACGTCAAATTTCAAGTCATGTTTACTATTAACAAACTTGCCATGCTTTGATACACTAGAATGAATTCTAACAGGGGGAATTCTCTCTTTTATGAGGCTATTTTAGGTAAATATAAATTTGTACATGTTAACCCAATGCCTTGCCTTAATATCTGAGTGCTGATAGCTCAATGATGAGAGCATCTCATGGGTCATCAGAAGATTGCTGATTCTATTGACATATTGATAGGACCTTGTTAACAAGTTGCTATGTGGATGGCTGAACAGTGCTGAAACATCTTGGTTGAAGAATATTGTAGATAATGTTACTCAAGCACTGCAACAGTACAAAGTATGTTTACAAAACTTTATCAGGGTCTTCAGACAGTCAGCACAAGGAACCACAGCAGAGTGCAAAATCAATACAAGTGAATAAATATTTCAATATATCAATTTATTAACACTTGTAGTTGTTTAAAAATTATTTTGACATCTATTAGAAGTTGTACAATATGATTATGGTGAGAAAAACCTCTCTTCACTTTTTGTAGAAGCAGAGATCATACACACTGTTACTTTGCGGGGTTTTTTTTTTGCATGCAGCTGCTTAGTCTGCTGCGTCAAAGATTTAAGTTTGTTTTAATTTTAAAAACATGCAGTGAGGCATCAATTGTAGCTCAGGAGGACATTGTGTTATATGGAGTTCCAGCCATAGTCCAACCTGTCCAGCTCCAAACGCCTTAACCCTGAGTACTTGTGTTGCTGATCCTGCCGTTAGACTGCATTAATCCAATTATAAAAAGTAGTCAATGACAGGTCTCTTTGTTGGAATTCCTCTAACGTCCTGGAATAAAAGCAGTTGAGATTAGGTCAGTTCTCTGGAGGACACCTGTTTATTATAGGAAATGTCTTCATTATTAATAGCTCATTTTAAGTGAAACAACAATCTAAAACTATGGGAAAAAAACATTCTAATTGCTCTTAAAATCCAGATTATCAAGATATGTAACCATAGATACGAAGTTTCAAGAGAATTAGAGTACCACTGCAGTCTTCATTCTTTCATGAAGTCTTTTGGGGAAAATGTTCAATTAAGCCATACCAAATTCAGATGTAATTAATTTAAAATTTGATCATTTAAGATTATTCAATTGGTCAGAAAATAAATAACAGATAGTGAACACACAAAAACCTGAGGGGCTGCTTCAAAGATGGTGAATTCACGTTGAAGGTTTTCATCCAGTTGAAGGATCGCAGCAACATTTCCACACCTGAAAATTGCAAAGTGTTTAAAGTTTGCTGCATAGGCAATTTTACAAAAAAAACAACCAAAAACTTCAGTTATCATTATCTTCAACACATTCTTTAACACTTCAGTATCATTAAAAAAAATTATCAAAGAAAGTAGGTTTAACCCTATTAATTAAACTTTCTGCAAACATACCTATAGCAATAGTTGGGAGCAGACCAGACTGTTAGTACCGTTTCGTTGAAATGCCATTTGTAACCTTCCATTACCAGCTGATGAGCACGACAAATTATGTCAATGTCATTGGTCGAGTTGAACTGAAATGAAAATGTGCCAATAAACCTTCAGTAGTGCAAAATGCTGTCTGCATTGTTTAACAACCAGGCACAATGGAAGAATTCCAAATTGAACAACCAAACTGCTTAAACGAAACAAGATGCTGTAACGGATCCATGTTTTTTTTATAAGAACTTGGACTAACCTGTGAGACAACGTCACTTCCAAAAAGGTAGCCAGCCCCACGAGGACTGACACCCCAACCTTGTGTATCTAAAACACAAGAATGTAGATATTTTCACTCAGTATAAATATTGACCAATCAACTGAGCAACTGTTAAACAGTCTACAGGTACATCAATTTAGAAGGTTATTATACACGTACAAACCAATGGAAAGAATACCAGACCAGTTTTTTTCAAATATTTAATCCTTAAAACATTCTAATCTCTGCTGCAAAATCATTGGGTATTACCAAAGGTTATATTCTGAGAGTCACCATGGAGGCAACAGGGCTAAGTATAGGTACAGTATCTTGTTTAATTTGTTTAATATTAGCTAATGGTAGATGATTTATTCAGCAGCCAACTTACCCTGCTAATTTTGAAACATTTTGTCATCAGGAAGCTTTTACCATCATCAGGGCATCAAGATTTCAAGCTTTTCTAGGGAGACATGCCTCCAGACCGCCTTAAGGGCTCCTAACCCAGTGGAAATCCCAATTTGGCAAGGTCCTTAGGTTAGACAGTCTAGGTCAATACAGATCCTTACTGAAAGACTCAGTGTTCTGTGATACTAAACATTTATAGTTATCTGTACCAGGCCAATATTTAAAGTGTTAGGGTAGCATATCACACAAATTTTATTACAGTATTTTAAAGAGGCATTTAACAATTATTCACATCATCCCTTCTTGCCAGAGAATACCATCTCCTAATCTGGCAGGGCATTAAATCTAAATTTTGATTACCTTCAGGATCTGACCACAGGAGATCACACATGGGGCCATCATGTGGGACTTCTTGTTTGCGATCAATGGAACGAATCTGAGGAAGTCACAAACAACAAGTTAAGAGTTGTTTATTTGATTTTGTTCATTTAAATTACTTATGCAAAGACATTTTACTTTTCAAAATACTTGCAAAATCAATGAAGAAGGTATTTTAATAATCTCATTTTTTTCTGAAGAAATTGGTCAAGATAGGATATCTGTGCCCTTCTATAACAGATGTTTTGGCATTCCTACAAAAACTAACAGTGCAATTCTGTAACTGTATTGTTATGAAAACAACTATCTCACCTGGTCTAATGTTGTAATGGAAGGTGACAGACCTCCATGGACACAGAATATCTACACGAAACAAGATACAACATATAGTTACTACAATGTGGTTAAGTTTTTTTGAACAAGTAGAAATCTCGAGTGTTTCAGCTTTGGCAATCTGTCCCAAGAATGTTTAAGGAGAGAAAAATTTTCAAGATTATATAATTTTAAGTTCTGTTACCCTGTTGTCAATGATTGCTGATAAACTGAGGTAATCAAATATTTCTGTACAATATCTCCACACTGAAACAGATCCATATTTCTTCAAACATTCATCATAAAATCCATAAACCTATTACAACAAAATAAAAAATACAGTTTGTCAAACTTAAGAAAAAACCAAAGTAAAGTTTTCCTATCCTTCTGTGGAGGATTTACTGTAGGATTCTCAGTTTATTTCATTTTTACCTCCAGCTAACACCAGACTATTTTACTCACGAAGGGAAAACATCCTGTCAGAGAAGGGTTGACTTAAAAATGTCTAATTGTTGCCATGCAAGACAGCCATGCTGGCTTTTTTTTCCAATTTATTAATAATTACTTAGGTTATCAGCTACAGTACACTTCATTTCAGGTAATGAATTTGATCAAACTAAGAACATCATTATGGTTCCTACTAAAGAAAGAAAGACAAACTTGACATTTTCCTAGATCAGCTTTTGCAAATCTGTAGCACAGATGTATCTAGACATGTATAGTTGTACCTGAGTTATTTGTCTACTTTCATGATTTCCTCTGATAAGTGTAATGCGGTCAGGATAGCGTACCTATGAAAAATTTGTCAAGTGTTTCAATATACAAAAACGACTGCAAAAATACCTACAAGTATAGTCCAGATTCAGACAGCCAAGCTTATACAAATAATAGTGTAAGATTTATAGATTTAATGTATTTAGATTAAAGTCATTCCCAGTAGTCTGGGCCTGGTTGTTGAAAGGATGATTACCACTAATCTTGGATTAAAATTTAATCAGCTCCTTTATTAGATGTGTTTTGTTTGATGACTTCAGTTAAAACTTTCTAGGATAAAACCTTTCTAAACTTACATGATATATGAACAGAAAACTTGGAACATTTTTTGCTACATTAGCAGTATTTTACCCACAAAGATTTCATTAATCCTTGATTAAGCTAATTGCCCACTGAACAATCTGGCCCTCCCTCATAAACCATTACCTTCAGTGCTAACAGAAGAAGGAAGGTCTCCACGCTATAGAAACCACGGTCAACAAAATCCCCCATGAATAAATAGTTGGTCTCTGGTACATCACCTCCAACCTGGAATGGACAAAAGTAATGACATATGAACAAAGTTTGTTCTTTGCTCAACACGCCATTAAAGTTCAGTTTGTAATTGCAGTAAATTGAATGGATGTGCTCAAAATTTTTATTTTAATGAGCTTTGATTTTTCTAATGAGAGTATGTTGATTACCTGGTTCATATTAAATCTTATTGAAGATCTAATATTTTATTGTTTTGCCATGCAAACAGTCAATAAATTACCATATCATTTGCCAGAATCATTACCTTGAAAAGTTCTTTCAAATCATAAAACTGCCCATGTATATCACCACATACCTTTAATAATAAATAAACACCACAACAATTCAATATTTTGTCTCAAAAGTTTGGCACGTTGTGTCATAGAAAAAATTATATTAAATTAAGCTGTTAAAATACATATTATTAGAACTTGATATCACATAATCATGATCACGGGTACATCCAGATAAAGTAAATGGTTTGAACCTGAGAAAATCATTAGATGTTTGTGGAAGTTGATCATCCAGGTTAGTGTAATCTGTGGAAGACTGAGGGTGGAAGCGACTGACATTTCATCAGCCTTAGCAGCTGTCATCTTCAGAGTCATATGAACAGTAAAATGTCAGGTTTGCCTATATTTGTATCTGGTTTGTGCATTGAACCAGACATAAATATAGGTGAACCTGACATTTTATCCTTCACTTGACTATGAAGATGACCACTGCTGAGACTGATAAATCTATTTATTGCTAAAATTTGGAACATTTTAATCTCTTAGATACTTACAGTTACAGGAGAATCCACTCTTTGAACATTGCTTTCTTCTACAAGGATTTCCCTAAGATGAAAAGGTAAACAACAAATTTTAGTCTCATTCACAAGTTATGAAGACATAATTATTTTCAGTCTTGACAAATTATTAATAATAGTTGAGTCTACTGTAATATTAAGCTTATGTCACAAGTTTATGAATATCAGCATTTAATAGAAACTTTCAAAATGGTCAAAGTAGAGAAAATTGTAAAATATTATGCTCCAAAATACAGTATTCTGATTAATGTGATGATTACTTGGTGGTACAGTTTGAAAATTTGAACAAAATTATTATAAGACACAACACAATTAAAAAAATATTGTAAAATGGACTTAAATGACCAGAATTTACTTTTAAAGACATAATGTCAACTACAAAAATATATAAAATAATAAAACAGATACTGTACTGAAAACAATTATTCTTTTGAACAATATTACTATTATAATTATTTTAAAGTCTTAGAAAATCTTGTTGATCAAACTGTGGAATGCCATGGAATCAGAAAAAAGTCTGGGCTCCAGATGGAACTTAAACCCATAACCTTCTGAAAGTTTCTGAAGGCCCTTCAACATTTGGGATCCAAACAAGTTGTCTCACTTAATGGTCTTTTCCACTTGTCCCATAACAGGTTCACAGCAGTACTTCCATCTCATTAAAAACAACTCACTGTGTTTGTTTGGTTGTTTGAGTTCCTTTTAATTAAATGCAAGTACTTGCAGTGAACTGAGAGCCTGTTTTTACAATGAGTGGAAAAGAGCCTTCAGTCTTGGTATATAACAAAGAGCTAAAGACTCACTGCTTCCAGTCACCAGTACAGTCACTTAGTCAAGACTAGATGGTTTGCCATGTTTTCAATGTTAATTTAGCTGTAGATATTGCAAGTATGAGTCATAAATAATCCTGGAATAAAACAACTGTGGGTATGGTGGGTGACCTAAAGAGTCATAATCTATAGGGATGTTAGCCCCATCAGGAAAATCCTTGTGATAACCTGATGATAATAATCATGGAAAGCTGAACACAAATGTTATTCATATGTTGAAGCCTGGAGTATATCAGACAACCGGTAAACATTTGTCAAGTTCATCATCTCAGAAAAACAATTTCTGAGCTCTTGGTGAGATGCTCTAATCATTGAGCTATTAACTGAGCTATCACCATCTGAGTCTTGATAGCTTAATGGTTAGAGTGTCTCATCTGTCATTGAAAGGTTGTGCAGGTTTGATTTTTGTCTACCACTCAGAAATTGTTTTTTGTGATGGTGAGCTTGACAAATGTTAGCTGGTTGTCTCATAATCATGATTATCATCAGTATTACCATTATCGTCACCATCATTATCACCACCATCATTATCATTATCATCATTATCACTAAAACATTTTTGTTATTATTACTATCGTCCTTATAATTAACTTTTCATATTAAGTAGACTTGGTCAGATTTTCTTAAGCATTGATGCTAATAGCAATAAACAAAGTTTCCTGCCATTTGTTAAATACTGAAGAAACTGTACGTGTATTTCGTCTAAGTGGAAGCGGACGTTGTAAATGTAAGATTCTCGAAACAACGATCTCTATTTGTTGTTGTTTTTCTTCTCAGTTTCAGCAAGTTAGACTTTAACATGTATACCGGTAATCTAAGATCATTTATTGGCCTGGCTAGAAAATTACCTTGCTTTGCCACACAATTGTTTGACCTCATTTTCAGAGATGAGTTCACATCGCCGCAACTTTTCAATCTGACTAAAAATTGAAGAAATAAAATCGATTTTATTAATATTAAGAACATCGAGAAACAGTCGACACAGAGTTTAGTTAGATCATTCCGTGAATGTCGCCGAAGATGCTAACTTACCGATCCAAATCACTACAGCAGGAGTCCACCATTCTCTGACTTTTCCTTCTCTATCAGAGTAAGAAATTTTAGTAAGTATTCATATGAATTAAGTCAAAACATTTTTTCAGGAAACATCAAATATTAGCATTTTGACTTATGAGTGAAAAGTGAGTTTAGAAACATCACTTGCCTATGATTTTAAACGAAAAAAATGCACCCAGACCCAGATAAAAGAAGTAAGTATACTATGATTAGGTAAACTAGTGACTTTTTATTGTGTTGGAGGGAAGAACGCTTCGTAAAAACCACATATTAGTTGATATAAATCATTCAACGCAACAACATCAATGCTCTTTATTATCTCTAGTGCTCTGGTGTCACTTTTCCCGCATATTTTTGTATCCTTGTTCCCAGTCTTCCAGCTGCTTTCGAAAAATTTGTCGAAAAAATGTGCTTGGCTTTCTCCGAAATCGAACTTTCGATCCGCTTTCTTTGCACCCGGTATCATATCCAATCTGCTTCTTCTGGAGAAAAAAAGATGAACGAAAGCTAGCAAATGTAAAGCGTAAGCGTCAGAGAACTTTATTAAAAAAATCTTGAGATTGAAAAACTATTTCACGGATGTGTGTGGGACGCACAGACATAACGCAAGGGGGAAATGTTGATTCCAAGAATAATTTATCTATTTTTCTAGTTTTGAAAAAAGAAACGAAATAAAATCTTGTTTTTAACATCTCTTGCACTCAGTTGCGATTTCAAACCTGGAAAGACAAATAAAAAAATCGACAACGCGTGGTTTATTATGTTCTTTGCTAACGCCTCGTCCACTTTGAAAACGTTTGGATTTGAGACGTCACGTTGCACACGTGACGCATTGGCCAGGGAAGCGATAGCCTAGCCCCCTCCCAACTCGATATTTGTCGAAATATTTTTACGGTAATCGGGAAGACTGTTGTCCATTCATTACATTTTTTTGCTTTAAAGTCGTTAAATGAGACGAGAAACTATATACAGTAAAACATAATAAAGTTACATTATCAGAACTGAAGAGATTTTCGGTTACTTAAAATTGAAACAAATGTCTGAGGCAAAAGGCCTCTTATACCGATAAGCATAACCCCATTGAAACAATATGTCTGTCAGAAAATACGAAAATATGACCCCTATACTGGAGTTGTCCAACGACGGCACTAGTTCAAAGGGACATTACAGGGAAACTTTCTTTTTCTGGGTAATTGGAGGAACGTAACAGTGGCGTGTTCCCGGGGGGTCCATGCCCCCAGCGGCCGTCAATAGAAGGGGCCTGGCTCCAAATAACCACTACATTCACATCTGGAAAAGATTTGGTGTGCATGTTTAAATTTCTTATTAAATATAAATTTTCAGGCAGAAACGAGCCCATTTGGAAAGTAAAAAATAACAAAACAAAAAGAAGAAGAAGAAAAAAGTTATAAAAACATCGCTGTTGAAGCATTTCTAATTGCGAGGACTGAAGTAAAGGATAGGACAGGTGAGGTTTATCTAGGCTGTACAATCTTTTTTTAATTACTACTTTATAAAGCTTTGATCTTTCAAAATGGCCCAAACTAGTACTTAAAATAAACCTCTAATATAGAAATATTGCAAGGGAAACTGAAAGTGATTAGTCCCCCGGTAAAAATATGCGATTATCAAAAGTGTACCAGTTTTGTAGAATCATTGATAACAAAATCATTTGTTACGAACAAAAATGGGATTCGACCAATATTTCTTACATTCAAATGTTTCTTCCTTTTGTCTTTTTTTGACTCTGATCAAGTTAGTTGCCCAGAAATCTCAATCCAGTCAAAGCTATTTTTATTGGAGAATCGAAAATTCGTCCAGCAGTGATGGCTTTGGAATGTTTCAGGTTTATGTTCTTGTACTGGTTCATTAGTGATTAAAATGGACCTGCTGACACTAGCCATTCGTAATTGCGTTACCTTGTTTACAACTGTCCTTGCTGTGAATCTTCCAAGAAGAAAGCCTTGATTTTACACCTTCGCGAAAGGCTAATGTATTTGAAAACATCTCCTTAAACCTACCAAGCAGTCTTGCGACTAGGTTTTTTCAACCCAGCTATTCAAAGAAAAATGTCAATTCGTCTGTATGACACTAAACTCGCGGAGAAAGGTTTGCACACATACGTGTTCATCATCGAAAAGTTTTCCTCCCTCGGCAGCGAACAGTATTCAAAATCTTTTCACTTTGAAGGACACCGGTGGAAATTACAAGCAGGTGTTAAAGGAACGTATTTTGGTGTATTTTTACGTTGGTTGGGTGGTGGAAGCCTTGTCAAGGGTGTAAAATGCAAGTTGAACTTCACGTTGGGTGTTTTGAACAAGAAAGAGATATCGAAGTCGATTCGACGGGGGAATTTGGAAGAAAAAGATGAGTTTGCCAAACCTGGTTGTGGAGTGGGTTGGGGAAAACTGGCCGCGATTGAAGAACTTTTGCACGATAAAAGTTTTGTCACCGACGACTCACTTTGCGTGGAATTAAAATGTCGCATGGTGGAAACAAATTTCGAGAATAGGCTTGCATGTAGTTTGAAGCCTGGGGACAAGTTCGTCAAAAGCCCCAAATTTTCTTTATGTAACAGCCGTTGGTCGATCATATTCTTTCCTCAAGGTTTACCTACGAAGAAAGGAGTGACCGCTCAGACCGACCACGTGGCTGTTTACCTCCATTGCGAAGACGTCGGCCTGCTTCGTTACAAGGTGGTGTTCTCGTTCCACAGTCGATGTAAACAAGCTAAACAAAATGAAATCTCTCATAATTTCTTTGACGAATGCCACGATACGTGCAACACATTTGGAATTGAGAAATTTATGCCAACCAGAGACTTGAAGAAAATCGCCAAAAATGGAAAAGTGAAGATTCGATTAAAGATAAAGTCGATAGAGCCATATTTTTATCTCGGCATTGACCCCAGTCACTTAAAAGATAGAGGTGGTGAAGAGTGTACCAGGGGAGACTTGGTGGATCAGTTCAATAATCCACTTGGTCTTTCTCTCGAATCTTCTCAAGACGGAACAGTCGTTTTCAAATTAACGTATGACCCAAACGGCGAGAACGTCGCTTTGGATGAAATGCCTTACTTCAAAAAAATCTACTGGCGTGCCGTGATGAACTCCTTGGAACACGATTCCGAAACAGTGGTCGTTTCATCGTCGGAAGAGGCCGGAAAGAGTTCGTTTTGTTATAGCGAAGCTGAGTGTTGTATCGCGTCCAGTCTGGAAATGAGAAAGGTATAGTAATAAGGAGTTGATTGTTACGCAACTCTGAGAATATAGGTGATACAAGGACACAGGTCTCTGAAACTTGTTGCATTATGATATCAATGAAGGAACTATGACGGTGCAGCGAGTAAGTTAGTTGCCACTTGCGGTAAGCAGACCCGTACCAACGCCTTGACACAATGTGCAAAAGGTTTGTTAAGATAAGAACCTTCGCATAACTCGTGACAAGCTTACGAATATGGCTTGTTTTAACAAAATGACGGCAAATAAATCTCTCAAAGTTATCATTAGGTTATCTCCTTGTTGTGATGACTTGTAGCAAGTATGATTTGGGTTGTGTACAAAGAAGCCTGCCGGAAACTGGGAGGCCATACTACTACATAAAAGTGGAGTCCTGCGTTGGCAATGTTGAACGATGGGAATAAAGCTGTAAGGGTGAGACCTCTTGATACTAAAACTAACGTTTCTAGCGAAGGCCCTTGGTCGGAGTGAAGAGTAAAAACCATATAAAAACTAGGGTAGGTTTTCATTGGAAAAATGGTCTTGTGACTCAAAAACAACAAATCGGATGGAAAAATCGATAACAAACTAAGTAATGATAGCCATACTAATACTCGGTGAAGGGCTTTCTCCCGATTGATCAGTAGATCGTTCTCTTGTTTTCTCTTCAGAATACCACCTCCAAACTAATTTATACTTTATCCGAAACTATATACATTCTTTATTCAGTCAGTGGGGACGAAGCTGTCATCAGTTCGGGTAGTACAAAAAAGAGGTGGAGTTCGAGTTTCCTTTAATACTTCAGTATTTGTTTGTAGATTCAGCAGAAGAACAGTGTGTACATCGATGAAGATGGCTTTCTTAGCGTACATCTTTTCATCGAAGACGCCAACCTGGTGTACGATCCATTGCTTGATCCCTTAACCAAACAAAGTGTATCGAGATTGAGGGAGGAGAAGGAACAAAGACTGAAGAATCTGGAGAAAGAATGGTAAACAGTACAGCTGCACTTTGTAGAACATAAGTCATAACAATTACCGGTACTGTTCTTGTTAATTTTGAAACGTTTGGAGACTTTTCCTACCGTTCCATTAAACTCGCGAAATAATGGGTTAAAAGGGCTAAAGAAGAGCTAAAGCAGGGCTAAAAAACTGAATCAAATGTCATCTCTTGACGGTATTACAAAATTTTACGTATCATTATACCAACTAGTTCGAGTGTCTGATCGTGGTATCAAAACACGAGAAACATAACGAATGTTGAGAGATGAATCCCCGCCAGATGTTTTGCTTTCAAGTGTTTTATTCCCTTCGTCAAACAAGCAGAACCAGTAGTGTAGATTTCTCGGACAAATACATTTTAACCAGTTGTTCAACGGAGTTTTAATAGAACAGAACTCTCGTGTGACATTGACCATCATAAATCTACTTACACCAGAAAAAGAGGAATAAAATTAACCATCACTGAAGCAAGTTCTTATTTGTAGAGGTCATAATTCATTAGTTAGAAGTTTCTTTGTATCATGACTATTTAGAATTTTAGATGAAGATAAATTTTTTTTTACAAATGTTTGATGAAGCGACAAAACCCCAAAGTTTCATGCCTTATGTAACACTCGTGGCTTGATCGGGTGTTCATCCGAGTAGCAACCTGCACACCCTGACGAAACTCATTTCCCAGATAGGTTGAAATTTTAATGAATTCCTAATCCGTCTGAGACCTTAGGTTTTTAATATTTGTTGATTAATTTATTGTTTGAATATTAATGAAAATGTCAAGTGTTAACTTTGCCATCATTATTTGATTTTCTATTTCTCATAATAGTGAAAACTTCATTGAAAATGCTTTTGCTGAGAGGGATGAGATCATATCGGAGCAAGAAGAACTTTTGGAAGAGAGAGATAGCATCATAAACAAGCAAGAAGGCCGGATAGAGTATTTAAAGACTGAAATGGAAGAAACTGAGAGATGTCTAGACGAAATCGTTGATGGGAAAGAAGAGGTACGACAACGTTTGTATTTTAGTTCATTAAAAGATAAAGCAAACGGAAGATTATGAAGGGGAGACAGAAATGAAAAAGGATAAAAACGACGATGCAGATTTACTTTAAGGGGCATATCTGGATAGATGACTGTGTGGAGGCGTAAACAAAAGTAGAGGAAAACTTGTAAGGATGGAGGTTCGCGGGGATTGGAATGGCGGTGGGGGTTTAAAAGGGAAGGTGAAGGTAGGGAAGGTGGTATTTGAGTAGGAGGCGAAGATGAAGATTTGCAGACAGAGATGTAGACTCACGAAGGTGGAGATCAAATACTAGTTAGAGCTGAGGCTGATGAACTTGGATGAGGAAATGTTTGCGATCGTGGGGTAGAGATAAATATGGTTGGAGAATAAGATGAAATTCGAAATATGGATTGAGACTTAGACGGGAGATAGTTCAGAATGGAGATAGAAATAGGCCAAGAAATGATAACGAGAAAAATTATAGAAAATTACTTACTCACCAAGTTTTTCTTGTATATTATAAAGGACGAGACGAGCAAACTTCTCAAACGAAGCCTCCGTCAGTTAATAAGAAACGCTAAGCCATCGAAAAACGACCTAAAAATTCAAAAAATTGTGGCGAAGAAACTTCGCAAGTTTTTAACAGTATGTACAAAGAGTTTTCCTTCGTGAGAGTAACGTTATTTGTTTGGACTGATCAAGTCTGACGTAACGCCAAAAATTTCCTTTTAGAAAAAACTTCCATTCAATATCACGCGAGTATCTGCCGTTGGTGCTTTTGGACAGGAAACAACTCTTAAAGGAGTAAAAGAATGCAGTTTAGCAATTGCCATTAAAGGTGACATTGTAGATAATTACATAGTAAATAAAATATTCATATAAAAATAAGCTTTCGTGAGCATTTGAATTATTCATTGTTTGAATTATCCAATTATTCGTTTTATTTATTTATTTATTTGTTAATTAATTAATTTATCTACTTATTTTCCACATATTTCCTTATTTATTTATTATTTACTTATTTATTAAATTTTATTTGTTTTTGAATTTGAAAGTTTCGGCAATTGGCTTTTTTCAAAGCAAAAGGAGAAGGGTACTTGGCAATGGCCCATCGTTGCCTGAGCAGAACAGAGCTGTAGCCAGGCTTTTATCCCACTTTTTAGTCTACCATTCCCTCCTCTCTCCTCTTTATAACTAAAAATCTTTTTTGTATAAAATAATAACAAGAATTAAAAGGTAAGGTATTCATTTGCTCCAATTCTTTTCCAATAATTTTGCTTTATAGATCTTCCTCGTACCGAGCATGATAGCTGGCTACCCACCATTGTTAGCACCATAAAAACCCTTCTTGAACAACGTGACAAGAGCGATCCCTCACTACCACCGTGTTCCGAGTTTGTTACTACCAAGACAGCGGTCCACTTCAAATGCGCAGATGTCGACGTTGTTCTTCTTCCAGTCAATGACTGGGAGTCTCATGGTGGTTCTCAGGCTCTCTATCAGATGTGCATGACACAGCCTGCTGATGTTCAGATATAGTAAGTCTGCTGAGTGTTGAGTTGCAAAATACTACTCGAGACAGCTTAGGTTTCCAATGTTCACCATAAGAACGATACAGTAGGTTGTACATATAAATTTTTCCTTGGCCTACCATGTACCTGATCAGTCCAAGTGACTTCATGGTTGAGTGTCTGACTGTGCAAACATAAAACGATATTTTGTTACCTCACTTGTTGTAACCCAAAGATTAGTGTTTCTTTCTGGCCACAGACTAAAGTTTACGTTGTATGGATACTGAGTTTATCCCGCGGTGTAGCCAAGCGATTGTTTCAGCTGGTACTACAATGACAATGGTTATTTTAACTTGTTGTCGACATCCAGCACCTTAAGCCTTTCAGGTCCGGACGTCTTCTACGATACAAAATCGTCTGGCGTTAGCCAGTGTAAAATATAAAACTCGCACTGCAGTACTATCTGGTATAGAAAAGGTTAAAGGTTGATTGGTACCTTCTTTAATTATCTGCCGTTGCCTTCAACATGCAATATTGTTCCATCAATTCAACTACTCCTCAACTTGAAAAAAGGATGCTGCGTGGGCATTATAAAACAGGGTAGAAATCTTAAAAAATTATATTAAAAAATTAGAGTGCTGCGTAGGCAGTATTGAACGACTATGTAGATAATCAAAAAGTTTGAGAAACTGCCGGAACTTAAGAATATTTAAACTGACGTTTCGAGCGAAGGCCCTTCGTCGGAGTGAAGGGCCGACGAAGACAAAAAAAACGAAAACTCCGACGAAGGGCCTTCCCTCGAAACGTCAGTTTAAATATTCTTGAGTTCCGGCAGTTTCTCAAACCTTTTGATTATCTACATAGAAATCTAAAAATTTGATAGACTGCCTAACGAACAGTTTCAGCTAAGAGCCTTCGTGAGAGAATGAAAAATGTTCTAGTTTTCACTCTCTCACAAATGGCCTCAGCTCGAAACGTTAGAACTCCTCAATTTATGATTTTTTTAAAAACATTCTATAGTTATAACAACAGCGTATGCGAACTTCAAACAAGATTTATCTTAAAACAAGATGAGAAGGTAAGAAGAGCTGCGTAAAGTGAAGAGTTTACTGACAGGTGGCATGCTGGAAATACGATTTGGTGAATACATAAAATGTTAACTATGATTGCATGTGTTGATAAAAATGAAATGCCTCCTCCTCGGCTAGCTCATGCATTCTTTTCACATACTTACTTCATATTCAAGCTTGCGAAGCATTCTTACTTTTTCTTTCTCACAGTGCAAAGATCTGATTCGAGTCGTAAAGAAATGGTGCAACAACGTTGAGTGGAGCTCTGGATCCCAACCTAATAGTTATTTACTTTCTCTTCTCGTAATACAAGCATACGAGGTTGTGCAACCGTAAGTTTTGCTCTTTTTTATTTATTTATTTAGTTAGTTTGCTTATTCGTTTGTTTACTAACGCCTTTGATTTTCTAGAGAAATGTGCGCGCAATCAACAGCAGATGTGGATGTACTGGTGGAAATGGTAGAAATGGTACATGACAAAAATTTAGAGTAAGTGCCAAAGCGGTATTTATTACTATCTCATAAAAAAGTGATTCATAAAAGAAAGGTGAAATTAAAACTGTAACAACAGTTGGCAAGCGACTTTTCCCCAATATTAACCATATCTATATCTCTTAAGGTTGTCATGGGATACAGACAATTACATTGCGGCGCAGTATCCAAAAAAATTCTTTCCCAAAAAGTTTGTTCTACCGATTGTTCAAGACCCAGCAATTCCGACCCACAATGTTGCTGAGAGTGAGATCGATGACTGGACGGAGTTTAGAAACCAGTTCAAGGAGTGGGTGACCTCGCTTTCTCCTTGATTTCTCAGGTTTTGAGAGAAAATTAATTAAAAGTTTATGGACGGAAAGCGATCTGGATACACATCTGTTTTCAAATTTAGACTCACAACATTAGTGCTATGTATCTAGTAAAGATTTAGAGAACGTTAACAACATTTTAAAAAGTTTTCTTTGGGTATGTCGGTTGTGGAACGTTAGTTCACTGTGCTTATAGACGCGTGAATATGTCTCACTAACCTATGTAGTTATACGCTTTTTAATCATCCCTTCCCTTTCAATCACCGTCTTTCACTTCTCATCTTTCCTTCTCCTTCCATTCACTTCCTTTCCCTGCCCATCCTCTTCTTCCTCCTCTTCCTTTTCCTCTTTATTCTTCCCACCTTCTTCCTCCATTCTCTCCAATTTCCATCGGTGGCCGTGGCCTACAAGAAAAGACGCGCGATCTGGGTACTATTTTTTGCTAGCCAATCAGAAGCAAGTGCACAAGATGTTGAATTCAAAACGTTGTATCACTTCTCGCGTAAGCAAAGTTTGCCTGTATTAAAATTACTTTTTATTGCTGAAAGTTCAATTAAAAATCACGCGACCTTTTACTCATTTGAAATCAAAATGTTTGCAAGAACTCTTGTTGACAAGGAAAACATTCAAGGGGAGGTATGTTCTGAGCTGAAATTTTTGCAATGAGATACTGTGTCAAAGCATGTAGTTGGAGTAAATGTTCAACAACAATTCCATGTCGTAGATTTTGGTCACGACTCCTGGTCGAAAGCCACTGAAAACTGTCCAAATGGTCGCTGGAAACGCTGGTACAGAAGGAACACCGTCAAGTTTTGTAAGGAAGACACCACGACAAAGATTGTCTAGCGTTACTCCAAGCTCTAAGAAGCTCTCCAGGAGGAAATCAAAACGTCAAAGCGTTCCATTGCGTCTATCAAAGGCTTATTCCGTGTTCGAGGAAGAAACAGCGTCTCGAATCACGGGTACCTCGGCTAGTTTGACACTGGACAAACTGCCCAATTTCAAAGAGGATTGTTTGATAGGGTGGAAACAAGGCCAAACACTGAATGAAATGTTGAGGCAGAAGGTGTTTGAGACAGTGAGCAAAATGAGAGAGGTAAATCAGTTACTAAAATAACAATTAGGTTTGGGATACGTTTATGTTGGCGCATTATAATAATTGAGGCAATCCAGTGGCTGGAGCAAATGGTCAGGAAGAAAACAATGACTTACCTTGTCTGCTCTAGCCACATATCTAGCCAAGCAGAGATACAGAACAACAAACTCCAAACTCATATCAACAGCATTAAGAGGTTCTGTCGTTTGGTATCATGTCAAGAAATACTGTTTAGTCTAAGAAAAATGTAGCCTACCTATCTACCCTACCTACTTAGCTAGCTAGCTACCAATGTACCGAACTACCTACCTACTCACCTATCCAGTGAACTACCTACCCACCTATCTACTCACCCATCCACTCATCTACCTACTCTCACACACCTCATCACATACCTGTTAACAACTGCCTACCAACTGACCCACCTATCCACCTTGATATCTATAAATTCAATGATCCACCAACAGACAAGACATTAGATGTCTATTTTCGGAATTTGTTTTATTTTGTATATCTCCTCTACGTATCAACCCTAATTCCTGCCTACCTAGTATTCACCCACCTTCCCAACTACTAGTGTCGTCAAACAAGGGATGTTGCAATGGTTTACCAATATTTTTCTAAACTTGCCACCTTCGTAACATCCCTGTTCAGGCTGTAATGCTGGTGATCAACAGGATGATTGTGTGTATGATTAGCAACGTGGTCAGCTGATGGTCATGGCAGGCTAGACAGTGTCACTGGGAGAGGGAGATTTTCAGGGTTTGTACAGGTCTTAGAAAACCATAGAAGTCCTTAAATTTGCATTTTAGAAAATTAAGTACTCAAAAGTCCTTAAATTTTCTAAAAATCTCCCCAAGCTCATGAAAAATCCTTAAATTTTATTTTTCTGCTGTCTCTTTATGAAACTGACATTTGTTCTTAAAACAACTGATCTAACAGACTGACTCACATAATTAGTAGTTCATGATTTGTTGTATTTTTGAAGAAATATGAATCTTGTATTGCTGAGAAGGAGAAACATCTTCATGAGCAAACTGGTATTATTGGACAGTTGAAGGCAGAATTGAACACTTTGAAACAAGATCAGGAGCATCACCAAAGGAAGGGATGTAACAAAATGACAGAGGAATCAGAAAATTTATGTGATGATGAACAGGTTTCCTTGTTCGTAGAAGAAGTACTTTTCAAAGCAGTAAAGGACCTTGAGAGTGATAAATCATTATCCTTTTCATTTAGTAAACAAACCAATTCTGTCACAGTTTTAGCAACTCCAGTCAGACTGGCAGGTTCTGAAACATCAATGTCTCCAGCTAAAAAAACAGATTCTGGAACCTCAATGAATTTGGTCAGACAGACTAGTTCAGAGACCTCAATGACTTGTGCAAATCAGGTTTGTTATTCACCAGCTGAACAAATCAGTTGTAAGACAGTAATAACTCAATTAAGAAAAACTGATTGTGGAACTTCAATGACTC